>JAOWCC010000577.1:36985037-37380216 GCA_030867875.1 Actinernus sp. WN-2022
GATTTGCCTATAACTACCTGTATAAGGTCTTCGGCCAGCCAATCCCGCTTTGAACCCAGCACCCATGCTGTGACTTTATCTTCGGTAATATTGATATGCTGCTGAAGTTTTTGCAATGCCGTTAACAGAACAACTGCATGTTCTTGAATGTTAATTCTTTCTTCGTTATATAGGTCACAACTTGAACAGCACTCGCTTCTTTTTGAATGTAATAAATCAACGTCGACAGTTTCGTAGTTTTCCAGTAACATTTGTCTTAAGCAGCGTCCTGTTTGTAGTCCGTAGACCCATATCCATGATCGTACGTAATTAGATATTTTCTTTTTTTTCTCCTCTTGGTTGAAATTTTGGGTCCAGTATGCTAACCGCTGGTCGTCCTTTTGCTCATTAATCAACAGGAAACCGTCTGAGGCCTCTCCACTACGCGGTCCCGCTCTTCCAAATTCTTGTACCAAGACACTCATATTCCGCATGCAGCCAACGCGGATTACTATTTGTACGTGAGGACTATGAGTGCCAACCTCGTAGGACTCAGTCGCTACCAAAACTTGGAACTCTTTCGCTCGAAAGTCGCTGTCCACCTTTCTCTTTTGCTCACTTGTCAAGCCACCGTGATATGCCTGGACGCTTTCAATACCAGCTTTCTTTATCAAATTAACCATATTTTCAACATCCCTTTTAAAGTCCGTATTTACTATGATGTAGTCGTTCTGTGCAATGAGCTGCAAAAGTTCTGCCGTTTTTAACCATCTTTCTTCTTTTTCCGACCGATTGTTAAATGAGTAACTTGAAATGTTTAGCTTGATATTTTTTTGGTTTACACTTCCTCTGATTAATACCGGTTTCACTAAAGACTTGGAACATAACTCTTCTATCTGCTTGTCATCTAGCGTTGCAATAACTGCCATAACTGGAGTTTCTGGAAATTCTTCATGAATCACACTGATAGTATTGTAACATGAACGAAAGTTCTTGTTTCTGTCAAGCATTTTATGGACTTCATCAATAACGATCAACTTCAGTCTTTCCTTTTCCATGCTAAGTTTATATAGAAGCTTGTTTGCGAAGTATTCTGGAGTAGTATAAATGATTGGAGGCAAAGACTCTGTGTAAATCTCAAAATGGTCATTTGATGTCAACTTAATAGCGGCAATATTATTTCGTTTAAGATCTTCTACCTGAGAATTTATTAGTGATAACGTTGGACATATCACTAGTGTTATTTTGTTCTCCTCAAAAGGGGCTGGAAGTTGATAGCACAGACATTTACCACTGCCTGTCGGCTGTACAACAATGACATCTTTCTTTTTTTCTACTGCTGATATTGCAGTTTTCTGAAAGGGCTTCAATTTGGATAAACCAAACTTAGTCAAATGACCGTTCCAAATAAGTTCGTCTTTTCTGTCAATCTCTTCAAAGTTATCAGGAACCATCCAAAGGTTACTTTCTTTTACTGTGTTCTGATTCTCAACGGACTCAAGTATTAGCTCATCGTTATCGTCATTCATTAATTCTACAAAACTATCGAAGTCCTCAAAGTGTTCATCAAGTTTCTTTTCTAACATTAATAACGAGTGGCAGCAATTGTCCCAGTTATTAATTGACTGTTTAATTCGCAATCTTATCCACTTTACCAATACACGCACTGCGTCCTTGACATTTTCTTTCTGCCATTCGATAATTCTAATAAGCCCTTTTCCATTTCCTCCAGCTATAGATGAGATTTTGTGGGTATCAACCACTACGAATGACGTGTCTGTTGCGAAAATAACGAAGGCTATTGGAGTGCATGTATAGATTGCGAAGGCGTTTTGATTTGTAATCTTTTTCGTGACTATGCTCTCTAAAGCACAGCACAGGCACTTTCCTTTTCTTCAGTACTAGAGGCTGCTTGTCTTTCTAATAGCTCTTTTAAATTGTAGTCACCGTCTATCAAACCATTATCTTTCAGAAGAAAATCGACTGAACTGCACATACATTTTAAATGGCGTCATAATGACAGCTGTCAACCGTACCACTTGTCTATTAAAAGTTTGTTCCAGGAATGGAAGTGCTCCCGAAAGTGTTCGTAATATAATATGTCGAAAGAAGGCCTATCTAGACTAAAGAAACGACACGAATAATTGATGTAATAACTATACCTTAGATAACTAATTGATGTTTAAACCTTGAGCTCAATTAAACTTTTAATGAATGACGAAACGTTTAGTGGCGTAGCTAAATAATCGAAGGTGTTACAGGATCAGGACCATTCAAGCATACGTAGGCCACTCTCTACTCTAAAGGAAATTGTTAACCTGAAACACTATAGCACTAGGGTTTATTGTTTAGCTCAGTAGACAGACAGTTAAAAAATACGACTTACCCTAAATCTTGAACTGCCGGCATGATCTCGTTGTCAATAATAATCTAGCACCACTTGCAATAGGCATGAACCGTCGAGTGACCAGTGACACGTGTTCACTCACTGATTACATCCCATGACAGTATGATTGACAGCGGCAGTCCATAATAACAACTCCCAACCACGCTCCTGACAATCTCACCGAGCAATGTGATTCTGCGCATAAAGATCCGTAAACTAACGGCCCCTTATCGTTTCGTATATCATACCAACTGTCGAGGGGCCGTTAATTAATGGCCCCTTTATCGTTTCGTATATCATACCGACTGCCGAGGGGCCGTTAATTAACGGCCCTTTATCGTTTCGTATATCATACAGACTGTCGAGGGGCCGTTAATTAACGGCCCTTTATCGTTTCGTATATCATACAGACTGTCGAGGGGCCGTTAATTAATGGCCCTTTATCGTTTCGTATATCATACAGACTGTCGAGGGGCCGTTAATTAATGGCCCTTTATGGATGGCACTATTATACCGACTGTCGAGGGGCCGTTAATTAACGGCCCTTTATGGATGGCACTTTATGGATGGCACTAGTATACAGACTGTCGAGGGGCCGTTAATTATGGCCCTTTATGGATGGCACTATTATACCGACTGTCGAGGGGGCCGTTAATTAACGGCCCTTTATCGTTTCGTATATCATACCGACTGTCGAGAGGCCGTCCGGCTTTCAAAGTTTACAATGTAAATTATGCAAATCAATTCAGCGACAGGATTTCAGTGGCAAGTTTTTGATTGGCTAAAACCCGACAATGTCTCAGCTCGCGCGCCCAGCCGTAAGTGGGGAGAGGATCGCGGGCTCACCGAAACCCCACGGCTGGAAACCGAGCCTACTCGCTTTTCTGCTTTTTCCTAAAATTCGTCTAAGTTGTCTCACAGGAATTCGACTTGGTTCGCGTGAACGCTTGCGACTCGTTTTATGACAATGACTGTTTGTACTACAAACGAATATGGCGTAGCGAGATCTACAATGCGGCACGTCAATATCTGTGTGATTATTATTGTTCATGTCTGGTTCTTTGACTTCATAAAATTTGTAATTATTTTCTACTGGCATGTCTGCATATTTCTTCCAGAGATTAACCCAATATAATCATGATCACAAGGATGACACTGGATATAATTAGACTTGGTAAAAAAGTACACTGATTTGCTTGCATATGGGAAAAAATCGACAAACAAAAGCAGATATAAACACACAATGATTTCAACCTCACCTTCATGGCAGATATTTGCACGTGTTCAGTTGGAATCGTTCACCTTCACTTTCAGCTTTGCTCTTGTTCAAGTTAAGTTTGGCTTTGAGCTCACTCAGTTGTATGGTATTATTGTGCAGTATATTTGAGTATACAGTATTTGAGTATATTTGGCAGTATATTTGGTAGTATATTTGGTAGTATATTTGGTAGTATATTTGGCAGTATATTTGGCAGTATATTTGAGTATATTTTAGCAGACGACGGAAATAGCTCGACTCAAAATGATTCGCTCAAATGTGAATGGGGCCAGTGAATGTGAGAATTTAGGTGAGCCTACCGTCGACCTCGTGTGCGCTGGTAAGAAGAGAGCAATTCAGTCATATCCAAAAATCAATACTGCAGTCCGATAGAAGTCGGATGCAGCAATATACTAACCTTTTCCTTTCGTTTCCGTGGATTATGGAAGCACAAATAGAAAATAAACCTCCTCGCTTCTAGAGTCGCAGAGAAAAGAGGTCGCCCTACGCTACGCGAGACATGTCACATGGCTGGCGCAACGTGTCACGTGACCAGTCGAAATCTGATTTGTTGACGGCGCAAAATATAAGAGGCCCTGAGTGGCCTTAACTCGGGCCATCTACAGCATGTACTGCATGGAGTGCTAGCATAATTTTGTGTCAACATGGTTTGTGCTAGAGTAGCCAGAGAATTGGTTCTCTACTGATGCTCTTGTCTGTCAAATGTCAATGTGCAAATGCCCCCACGTATTCCGGGGGGTGGTAGTGGGGGGGGGTGGGGGGGGGGGGGTGGGGGTAGGTTAGGGTATGCCTGGGGAGGGGGGGGGGGGGGGGGTTGGAAATGATAGAGCCATAATACACACACAACACACATACATGCTGTACATTTTCGCCACAATTGTTTTCAATTATGATGTTTAATATTATTTTCTTTTCAATAATAGTTCCTTAAGGATCTTTAGAATTATAAAAACTTGGTATGGGTGTTGTTGATTGAAGTGCAATGGTTAAAATTTGAGTAGTAATTCCACATACATGTAATGTTGCTATTCCTTGTGAATATTTAGGGAATGTGTCATTCTACATGTGAAATAAAGTCATGTATCTAGATTTGTTTGATTTTTTGAGTAATCAATAATGAACAAGAGGAGATGGCTGAAATTCAGGCTAAATTCTCAATACAATAATTATTTTCGATTGGGGTCATAAACTACAGCTAGACCACCATTTTCAAATATTAGTGAGCATTGTACTAGTGTGTTGATTTTCTACATCTTGAAGGAGACTGAAACTTACATGTATAATGGCAGGTCACAAAGACATGTGATTTCCACTCGTTTTTTTCTATCATTGGGGTCGCAGCAAGATTAATTTTTGTCCCCGAATAATTCTTAAAAGTACTTGTACTCCTGACCAAGTGAAAGTGCCGGATGCTGACCTGGAACGGTCAGATCCAAGAACTGAAGAATCGGGCCATTTACTACTATATTTGATGCCTTTACTAACAACAACAATACCATTTATTTTCTCATAAGTTGATGGAAATGTATAGTAACAAGGCATAATAAGAAATACAATTATGAGAAGGTGGGGTCCTTAAATGCTAATGAGTGATATATGTCACCACTGACACTTATTATACATTTCAGCCACAATTTCCCTCAATTCTGTAATTTAATATTCACTTTCTTTTCAATATTATTGTTCCTTGAGGGTCGCTAGAATTACAAAAAAAACTTGGTATGGGTGTTGTTGATTGAAGTGCAATGGTTATTTGAGTAGTCTGCACGATATTGAGTCACTCAAATTTGATGCATTGTAATTATATCAGATGCAGTACAACTATGAGAAATCAAGCAATTTAGAACAACAAATTCCACATAATGTTGCTATTCATTGTGAATAGTTAGGTAATGTCATTCTACATGTGAAATAAAGTCATCTATTTGTAATTCTCAATTATTAACAAACCAGTCCACTCTTTTTATATCATTGGGGTCGCAGCAAGATTAATTTTCATTCCCAAATAATTCGTAAAAGTACTCGTACTCCTGATCATGACCGAGTGAAAGTGACGATGCTGACGCCAAGAACTGAGGAACAAACAACAACATTTACATTTATTTTCTCATAAGATGATGGAAATGTTTATGAGTAAATAAGAAATACAATGATGAGAAGGTAGGTCCTTAAGGTAACCTTAGGGTTATCTTAAGCAGGACCAGCTCAGATGGAAAACACTGAAACAAGATCTAGCTTGCATGGACATATAATGGTACCAGAAAGGGGAAGGGAAAGAAAGAGTGCCACTTGCATGTAAGTATACTCTCAGTTCTGGACCAAATTTAGTTATTTTACGTTATAAACTTGCAATAATGATAAATACACTACTCTATACATAATATCATTATGTCAGTTCTAAAAAAAAAAACATTAAAACACTGTAGAATGCCTAAACCAAGAGATAATAATCAAATACATAGAGGTACAGGCCAGGGCCGGGTTGTTCAAAGCCCGATTAGTGTTAATCCTGGATTAACTCTGCACAGAACCTATTGGTTGTCATGGAAATTAACCCTGGATTAGCACTAATCGGGCTTTTGAACAACCCGGCCCAGATGTAAATAGACCCGGGAAATAGAACGAAATAAAACAAGTGTCAATAACACGCCACAGATAAATATGCGATTCCACATCAGTCGTTTATCGTTCGTTTGAAAAAATCTTCATTTCGGATTACTTACTCAGTTTATACTCACTCACTGCATGCTGGATTTATAAACATTTAAATACATGTGCATGGGGGGCGAAACGACTGTAATTCTTTTAAAAGGCCCCTGTCAGTCAGAGAACTGAGAAATCGGGTCATTTCTACTACACTTTCGAGAGGTTAATGACAATAAATAACAACACAACGACAGTCAATTGGTATAAAGGTTATCATGTTCAGATTAGCGGCTACTTACATTTACAAGCTGTTGTCTCTTATATGTAGTCAGTGTTGATCGCAAAGTAGAATGTGACGTCTCACGAAGACACGAGTGTATCTTAAACCCATGTCGCATAATATGTGATAAATTCCCATCCAAAGCCCGTGAAACACCTCTCAGCTTTAGAAAAGACAAAAATATTGGTATTGCACTTTTGGTTTACACAAAAAACAGCTGATATTAAAGGTTTTGCTAAGTCAAAACTCCCACTCGCCGCCATCTTGAAAAACATGAAAATGTTGTCCACTGTCCACGTGACCAGCACAGTGCAATCTGATTGGTACGGTGGCAAAAATAACTTCCAAAGAAGACGCAATCTGATTGGTTGATAGCCTGCTTGCAGGCGGTGGAGGGTGTTTTTTCGCGCAGCAAACGGATCATCGCCGCCATATTGGCCGAGCGTGATTGAGACCTGGGATCGAATGACAAATGGAGGGGGGAGGGGGGTGGGGGGAGAAGCAGATCTGAAAGACCGCCTGCACGAAAGCCCCCTGGTTTCTGAGTACAAAAGTTAGATCCCGTCCACCAGCGGACGGGGTATATGATTGGCTGAAACGGTGTCAATCAAGCTTATCGCGGCAAGTGTTGAAAGCAAGAACTGAAAGGAATATGTGTAGCCTTGCGAAGCGGCGTAACTAGAATAAGTGTTGTGTACTGAGCTTGCAGTTGATAAAATATGGCGAGTAATACAAAAGGCTTTGTCTTTTTTGAAGACTAAGGTTAAGTACCCTGGTTGCAGAGGTTTTCTAGAGAGAACAGCCACGGAGAAAGAGCCGCGAAGGCGGCGATCGGCGAACTGCGAGAGGTTTGTTGTCGAGTTCTCTTTTCGCAAGTTCGTAAACCGTAAATATCAGGCTCTGTATATAGCTTCCTCCTGCTCCGTTTTTCAAAGTTATCTCCTTCGCCTTAACCCTAGTTCCAGAGGTTTTCTAGAGAGAACACAGCTGCTCGCTTCTTTCTCCGCGGCTGGGTAAAGGTACTTTGAAAACAGAGCAGGAGGAAGCTATACAGAGACTTTATTTTGTCTTAGAATTTAACAACCTGACCCGCTGTGAATTGTGACCTGTACTTTAAACTTGCCGTAATTGCAGAGATGCAATCCGGCTATTGACTTCACGGCCGTTGAACTAGGAAATAATCAGAAATCCGCCTCAATACATTTATGCAACGGTCATTCCATTTCTTTCGGCAAACATTCACTAAGATGGACTTCGAGTTGTCAGAGAAAGACGATCACAACATTTACCACGAGTTCTTCGATATCGAGTTCCAGACAAAACTTTTGTTTGCATCGGAGTTTTCTTTGAAGTTTAGAGATTTTTTCCATCCTGTATTTATCTTTATGCGAGCTTAATTCTTTTAAGAAAGGAAGCAGCCGCTTGTATGGCACCCTCTTCTGAGAGTGTCTTCTGGTTCGCCAGACTGCGGGTGCTGGACGGCTTTTTGAAGCAGCTTGTATTAAATGTATGTATTTCGGAGGATTTACAACATGAAACTCTTTGAGAGACTGATGGGGCGAACGTAACAAGCTAAAACCGAACTGTCTACATATATATCTAAAGTGGTACTGTCGCAGTCCTTTCCATGGAGAACTTTGAACAAAAATAGCTGGTTTTATTGAAATTTCCGTATCTGAGAACCAATTTTACCAACATTTTGCATTGCATTTGACAGCGAGCGAAGTTTGTTTTGAATATTGCACGCATTTCAATCAAACCAAATCAAAATTGGCAGGCTGTCACACGTCGACTGCTATTGGTCAATTAAGAATGAGTTACAAGTTAACGGAAATCATGTGCGTGGTGGGCGGATACTCAGAAACCAGGGGCTTTCGTGCAGGCGGTCTTTCAGATCTGCTTCTTCTCCCCCAACCCCCTCCCCCCTCCATTTGTCATTCGATCCCAGCTCTCAATCACGCTCGGCCAATATGGCGGCGATGATCCGTTTGCTGCGCGAAAAAAACACCCTCCACCGCCTGCAAGCAGGCTAATTGGTTGACGGCGCAAAATCTCGACACGAAAATAAAAATTAAAAAAATTGCGATTTCTGACTCGAGCCAGCCGAAGGCCTGGCCGAGTAATAAATGATAAAAACAACTGAGAAAACAAGTCGAGTGAACGCAATAAAAGCACGAAACAGCACCCAACTAAACAGTACCAAATAGCACGTATTAAGCAAGGATTTTGCACTATTCAGCCAGTTAGCCGTCCCACACCTTCACCGCTTGTACTCTATAATAAATCTAGCTTATATATCTTAGCTTCTTCGCCTTAAGAAGACTAAATCTTTCATGGAATGGCATGACATTTTTACGGGAGTGAACACATATAGTAAATATGTCATGGTAAAAGTTGGATTACATTTGCCTAAATATTTATGTTATCAGAATTTTGAACAGTCTTGATTTTGACAAATTGTAAAGTACAACAAATCCGGTAGTTAGATCAGTGTTGTGACCATGCGCTTGAAATACTGTACGAAAAATCCTATTTAAAAAGTTCCTGCAACCCAAAAAACCATAGCAGCTCAAACAGGATATGGTTAGGGTTAGTTCTGAGAAATCGACATAAGTTTGAAGCTGTAAAACATAAGAATTCTGCAGTGCAGGAAAGTGCGTGATTCTGGCGAGCTGTACTAGAAGGCTACATAATTTCTCCTCTCTCGATTCTCTACCTGGTCGTCGCCTATAGATGCAGCTGTGATGGCCAAGGTCCTTCCGGGAAACGAGGGGTAATATTGCCTTTCGCTGTTCGGGAAATAATTCAGAAATGCCGAAAGTTCCTCACGCTTTCTCCAAAACCATATCAAGTCCGTTTGTATCGTCCGCCATTTGGGTTGTCCTTCATGCAGGCTCCACTGGACATTCCACGCATACCTCAGCTCTCTAAAAATAAAACCTTCGCTCTGATTGGTCGAAATGAAATGACGTCAGGAACACGGTTTCTACCAAAGTCCATCAGACGGGGAGGTGGGAGGAAGTGAGCGGACGACCTCGACCGTCTGAAAGTCAGGCTAGATCTGCTCAAGCTATATGCAAATGCCCCACCGTGGGGTCAGCGCAAGCTATATGCAAATGCCCCACCGTGGGGTCAGCTCAAGCTATATGCAAATGCCCCACCGTGGGGTCAGCTCAAGCTATATGCAAATGCCCCACCGTGGGGTCAGCTCAAGCTATATGCAAATGCCCCACCGTGGGGTCAGCGCAAGCTATATGCAAATGCCCCACCGTAGATGGGGTCAGCGCAAGCTATATGCAAATGCCCCACCGTGGGGTCAGCTCAAGCTATATGCAAATGCCCCACCGTGGGGTCAGCTCAAGCTATATGCAAATGCCCCACCGTGGGGTCAGCTCAAGCTATATGCAAATGCCCCACCATGGGGTCAGCTCAAGCTATATGCAAATGCCCCACCTTGGGGTCAGCTCAAGCTATATGCTAATGCCCCACCTTGGGGTCAGCTCAAGCTATATGCAAATGCCCCACCGTGGGGTCAGCTCAAGCTATATGCAAATGCCCCACCGTGGGGTCAGCTCAAGCTATATGCAAATGCCCCACCATGGGGTCAGCTCAAGCTATATGCAAATGCCCCACCGTGGGGTCAGCTCAAGCTATATGCAAATGCCCCACCGTGGGGTCAGCTCAAGCTATATGCAAATGCCCCACCGTGGGGTCAGCTCAAGCTATATGCAAATGCCCCACCGTGGGGTCAGCTCAAGCTATATGCAAATGCCCCACCGTGGGGTCAGCGCAAGCTATATGCAAATGCCCCACCGTGGGGCTTTGGAAAGTGTGCAAATATCTTATAAACGTCGATGTACAACTCGCTATTTTGACTCTGACCAATTCCCCCACCCCCAACTTTTCTTTGCTGGCAGAGAAAATATATGTCAAGGACGTATTTTTCTAAGTTCCAAGAGTTGTAAAAAGTGCCGCTATTAGCCAGCTAGTTTGTATTTTATATTTCTTGTCTATTAAAATGACCTAAATGTCTTCGTACATGTATATGTAACATTAGTGTAATTTTGTTGCATTCTACATTGTAAAATTAGTAACTCGCTAGCGTACGTAAGCTTATTTTTTGCTGTACGATATATTTTTAAGCATCACGTTTTACGGGAAACGGAAAACGTCAGATTTTGTTTATGTTTCTAAAATAAATTAATAAGAGAAATGAAAAAGAATTCCCACGTTTTCAACAACTCGTGCGTGCGCAATGGAGTCTCAATGTTAGTACTGAAAACGGGATAGGGGTAGACTTTATACGTTGGGTAAGGAAACTCGCAGAATACAAACACAGAACTCTTTCATCAACCTCGTTCCCAGAAAGAAGACCCTATAGCTAGCTGTTATTTACCGGGAACACAGTCGTGATTTCCCCCATTTTTTTAAATATATTCCCGCCACCGCCAAAAATGATTCACGAATAAACTAGTTACCAGGCTCTTACAGGCTAATCGAGAGCAACTGATGGCGGATGAAAGTTCAGAGAAGGGAGAAGACCGTACGGCCGGGTTTCGTTTTGATGTTCTTTCGAGCTGTGGCAGTGTACAGATACCTAAAAATCACTCTAATTTAGCCCGCTCACTGGAAGCTGTCGGTAAATACTGACTAAGTCACATTTGGATGTATTTGTGTGATATGACCGCCATCTTTACAAATTAAGAAACGCCTATGGTTATTCTCCAAAGTCGATCAAAGCAACCATCAGTGTGGCTAAAATGAAGTCGATCGTTCCCTTCGACACCAACGGAACACGACTTTTTAGGAATCTCTTTTAGATTTGAAACTTCCTAGTAATATACTGATACTCTTTCTGCAAATCTCTGACCAATCCCTCCCCCCTTATCATTTCTTTGCTGGAAAATATCCCACACCTTGAACAGAAACTCAGTCAAATGCCCCACGTATTCCCGGGGGAGGGGGGCATGGGCAAGTTTGGAATTGATAGAGCCATATCAAGTTCCCCGGAAATGACACCACTCATTGGCAATTTCTTTCCCAACGAGTGTTTGCTATATTGTTTCGACCTGTATGAAACTGCTCACTGAACACGTACTGCTCATGCACTTTCAAAAATCTCCGGAAGTTTCGTGTGTGATCTGAAGATGTTTTCTTTAATTACAGTGCTGTACATCAAATTTCTCTTGAATTACCTTTTCCTTAAACATGTTGCATAAAAAAACTCCCTTAAAATGGTATTCACACGGCATTTCTAAACCGTAACCATCACTAATCGTAACCACACGTTTTCCCTTGACAATAGGCCTTATGCAGCATACAGTCAGGTCGCGGCTAGATTCCATCCACCAGAAGGTCGAATTGCAATTTTCTCGATGTTATATCTCTAGGGTACAAACTAAAGCGGCACTTAAGAAATTTAGGCGAACAAGTACGCTTCTCTCAACTATAGAAAAAAAAAATCGGCTCCACGAAGACTCGAACCGAAACCCTAACCGTCACTATCCCTTACGCCACGAGGGATTTGCTGTCAAAACCGCTTTTTTAGAACTGACACCAGTTCCTGCTCTCAATGAAGTATTTAGTGCAGTGCATTTTGGGATTGCGTCCTTCTGGCGGATGGAATCTAACCCTAACCATACAGTCACGTATACTGATATATCACTTCAATAACGAAATGAATTGTGCTCGTGATCCGATGGAAAAGGCTTTACTGGACGGCAAACAATCTTCAAAATGCTGTTTTAGAAAGATATCGACAATCGATTGGAGGTGGAATAGCATTTACAAATGAGTTTTGCTACAACATGCCCAGAAATTTGATACAGTCAGCGGTGCGATCAATTTGTTGCGGGCTCATATATATTTCAGATGTTTTCTTCGAATTCCAGTTCCTCTAATGGCTCTATGCCGCATGTACTTATAATGTTATGCCATCCTCTTAGAAGAGGATAAGGAATATCCACAGCAAAGACAGGCTCTTTTCGCATAAAATATTTCCGGCTCAGAACCTGTACCACAGGAGCCCTATTCTTATATTCACGGAGAAGGAGAGGTTACCTGCACAATAACAGAACTAAAATGGCGGTCGAGAGCGATTTTTGCAGCTTGTTTGATACGACGATCACTTGCGCTTAACAGGAATGACTAGGCCCGTTAAATTTGGCGCTAGAAGGAAGAAGGGAAACTAGTCTTTAACATGGGCTTCTTCAAAGAGTTCTGGAACCGATTTAAACAAGGTTATACAGGCTTTACTTCAGCAAAGAAATCGAATACTTTACGTGCCCCAGAGGACCGAACTTGTGGACCTTCGCATACGGAAAATTAGGACCCTGTGTAAAGTGGTGTTTTACTCATCGTGGACATTAAATTAGAGAACAAGTATGGCTGCTTCTCTACTTTGTGTGTGTGTTTTTTGCATTGCTTTTGGAACCGATTTCGACACTCGGAAAAGCTACCAACTTATAGTTGCGACATAAAGAGTACACCACGCTTCAATTTGGGACTTGTGGAAACAACACAATATTTACTGGGTAAAACATAGAGAAAGAAACAATACGAGGTAAGCCTATTTTTCACTGTTTCTCTTATGTTACTAAATACTTGTTCTGGTAATGCGACTCTCGTTAATATCGGCAACGCGCATGCGTGGGTTCCATGATGTATCAAATTTCTGGGCATGGTACACTAGTGCCTTTGAATAAATGAAGTCAGATTATTTTACCATCTAGTACAACCACGTGATTGCATTCCTGCAATAGGTCCATTTGCTGAATTCGTTGCTATTAAAACGAAGTTCCGGTATTCAAACGGGGCCCAAAGGGCTTGTCATCTACTGATGCTCCCTTGAGTGCTCCCTCAGTGAGTACTCATCGCGCGAAATTCAAATCAAACACATAGAGTAACGCAACAGAGTTCTGAAACAGTAGTACAATACCATTGACAGTCATTAATTAACAACTATCTTCCAACTGTTCATTTGAATGTGTGTGGCTTGTTCAATTCTAAGCCTTTAAAAAACTAGCATTCCAACGGAGAGGACTGATATCCTCGAATGCTTTCTTGCTTGTGCTCCTTTGGGTGCAGTACACATCTTGCTTGTTGAACTTTTATTCTTCTTGTAAACTATTCTTTTATAACTATTGCTTAATTTGTCTCTTTATTTGTAATTCTTTGTTAAACAGTGTAAAATAAAACTGAACTGAATTGAATTGAACACTGCTCTACAATTTGAAATTCAAATTCAGTCTAGTTCCAAAGGCGTGAAAAGAGGACGGTTAACCTTTATACCAGAACTTCGTGGCTAAGCACTTATTCCCAAATATGGCAATGTCACACCGCGGCAAAACGTTATGCTCCGCTGGCCGAAAGAATGAAGGCTCTGGTTTCAAATACAAGTTTCCGAGGTCTTAAACTTTCTTAATAAATAATTTTATAACTTAGTAAACTCACAGTGAATTACAAATTAAAAAAACTTAAACCTGTTGAAGTCTTAGGCTTAGCTTTTAAGTAGTTTTCTTATTTTTTTCGCGAAACATTTCATGTAAATACGCGTACGTAAGTAAAACTAAAAACACGGGTGATGGCCTCTGTTTTCTTTTAGTTTTGGCGGGAAACTGGGGCGGACGCGCGCGCTGGGTTCGTCAAAACGCATGCGCGTGACGTTTTGCCACGGTGTGTGGCAATGGTTGACTATGTGCAATCTTAAAAACCCTCTTAAAATGAGTCTGCTGTGAAGATATGGACTGTGGCTTTCACATCTCTCTTAGTTTCTAGTGGAACCTAGCCTGACCATTAGCTACTTGTCATGCTGAGGAACAGCTGTCCATGCATGGCTCAGACAATGTTTAATATTCTGACAGAAACAACGATGGTTAACGTGCTACTGTCTACGTGACCATTGGGGGGGGGGGGGGGGGGAACCTACTAGATTTGTAGGGGAGGGTCACGATTTTTTATGCTCCCATTTAGGGGGGGGGGGTAATTTTTTTTATATGCACCTCTTTTATAGGGGGGGAGGCATATTTTTTAATTAAGTATATATATTTATAGGCTTATCCAAGGGGAGGGTCATTATTTTGTGAGACCAGAGAACTGTAGCGTCACAATTTTTTGGGCAAGCCACAATGCAGATCTAGTAGCCCCACCCCCCGGCTAAATAATGTGCGGTCCCTTACGAAAAGGCACAAACATGACGGCATCGCCGTTTCAAAACAAGATGGCTATGACCTAACTCAGAACAACTGTCAGTGTTTTTGCATGCCATTTTTACGTCTTTTCCTCGACTTTTTTCTGTAATAGCACATTCAAAGTCCGAAGTCATCAATTTTCTAATTAGCTTTCCTTCTATTTCAAGCTCGTTAAGAGAACTCACCAGTCTCAAGTTCAAAGTCATGATATTTAACGTCTATCTGCAACTCCTCAGACTACGACAGTCCCTACCACTCGTGATGCACTTCTCACACAGCCTTCTGTGGTCCTCGCTTGTGAAAGTGAAATCTGAGGATGCCGCTCCACCTCTCCCTCGTCTTGAAGTTGAGGCGGATAATGGTGTCAGTTTGAAAGGATAACATTCAGAAACAACGTCCTTACGATCACATCTATAACAGCGTTGATACATTCCCTTCCAGCTTGAGCGACTCATCCACGTCTTGTTGCACTTTTTGCAGTAGAAGTTCGCAAGGCACGGCTCTTCTCCGCTATACTCACTGAAGGTAACCAGCAGGGATCCTTCGCTGGACTTGATATATTCCCATCCAATCTTCTTTAGATATTCTATAACTTTTGGCCGGATGTTTTGGCGTTCTTCATATGAGTGATGTCCAGCTCCATCTATGATCTCCAGCCAAGGGCGATTATTCTCTCTCGCTTCTCCGTGGTGAAAGTCTTCAAAACGTTGCTTCAGCTTACGGATAGCTTCGTCTCTCTTGTTTCGTTCTTCTTCGATTATGATCTCAACCATTTCAGGAGTATGATTGCGTCTCTTAAGCAGCTGCTTTTGGTAGTCCAACAACTTTTGCGGATCGCCTACCAGTTGTCCATGGAGGTCAATCTCACTTTCAGAGCGATCTTCGTTGTAGAAATTGAAGATAGCATCAGACGCTCGTCTGTGACTCTCGTTCATTAATTCACCATACTTCTCTTTGAGGGATTTGCACTTTTGTGATTCTGCATATTCTTTACGTTTATACGCGTTCGCTGCTCTATCTCTCCAAATCTGGCGCTGTTTGTCAAATGTCGTAGACTGTTTTCGGTAATGGTATCCCTCGACAAACAGGGAAACAAATTCAAAAATATTTCGGGCTGCCTCGACTTCAAAATTGTCTAGGTTGACACACACGCACACCATATTATCTTGAACAAGATGTTCGTCAGTTGATGTAGTAATGTCCGCCTTGGATAGCTGGCCATCTGTATCGTCCAAGATGCGGTTGATGTTTTTGACGTTTGCATTGTCAGGCCCAATAAGGAGACGACGAGAAACACCCTTACAGCAAATGGTAAGCGGAGATCCGAAATACTGGAGATAGCTTTCTTCTTTGTACGACTGTAAACCAACAACATCCACATGCAATTGTCGACCCAGAAGTCTACCATAGTGCGTTACTTGTACTTCTTTTGGCCCACCTTCTTCGATGTCACGAAGTGTTACATGGACATCACCAGTTAGGGGTCCAGGTCTGAAGGTAACGTTACTGACATCTTTGTTCACTTTCACCTTCAGGGAATTACTCTTTAGCTTCCTGTACCGGTACCTCTCACGTGTACAATCAAGGAGAGTCACCAGAATTTCAAGAGGTTTTCCTATTCCGGTAAAGATGGGTGGCTCTTGACAAATACGTACCTGACACTTTCCTGGATCTAAGGGAACTGAGGTAACCTCGACGTCCAATGTAGGAACGTAGATGTGGCATTCTGTAGCATTTTTGGGTTCCATAGTGACCCGATACGTTCCTTCTTTATCAAAGCAGTAATAAAAATCCAGTATCATCGCCTCCTGGTCAAGAATGGCATCTTCCTGTGGCAAAATGTCTCCAGCATCTGTAACTAATTGCCAGTTCATAGGATCAAGCAGTACCTTGTTTCCAATCTTATCTAAGCCTTCGACAGTCAGAACTCGATGATCGGTCTCCTCACAGGGCGTGAAACAAGCATTGTTCGAAAAGTGCTCATGATCGACAGCTTTTATGGCTACAAGAGAACCCGGCACAACAGTCATACGTAATGTATTCACTTCAACACCTGCCATGCTTTTGTTTTCACCTATGGACACAGTGAGCCATCTATTTCCTACTATCAATGGCGTGAATGAAAGAACACAGAAGTTTGAATCCTCGTCTAGAAAATCCACTTTCAAGGATTTCTCTTCATCCTTTATTCTTTTCGTTTTGTTGATGTGCCGATGAACTTGACAAGTCCCATGAGGGGAATAATCACAATCAAGACAGTCGAATGGAAGACTCAATAGGATCTTGCCTGGAATCATTGCACTGCTTTCACTGTAAGCCAGAGGTTTTCCATAAATGTCATATAGCTCTACTTGGAATCTCAGTACCTGCCCGGCTTCGTTACTTTCCCTCTGTATCCGATCAATGTCATCCTGAAGAATATGAGATTTAGAGGCAGAAATAGGGGCAGGTATGATCTTCATGCTGTTAATCTTCAGGGCCTGAAGGACGTTAGGAAAAGACAGATCAAACGAGGCTGCGCCAGCCTTAATACAACGTACAGCAACAACATAGCAATCTTCCTTGGTAAGATAGACAGACGGCGAAATTTGCGTGACAAAGGAGCTGTTGGGGTATACGTTGCTGACAGTAATGTTTAGGTTGCTTTCATCCGATTTATTCCCAAACTCGTCTTCGGCCAAAATAGAGATTTTAACAGTACCACCTCGATATACGCTGTCACCCTTACCATCACCTGGTAGTCGCGTCATGTTGATCATAGTGAGTAATCGGGGCTCTGAAGGTCTCACAAGGTATTCGACATGACGTACATTCATCTTATTCGGCTGTTGATCGACGGTTGCTATGACCATTAATGGAAATTGCTCAATTGTTTTCTGAAATGGAGAATTCCTTAGTTGAACACCGTTGATACATTTGTTTTCAATTATGGATACAGTCAGCGATCTATTTCCTGCTATGAAGGGCGTAAATACCACGTCACAAGTGCTAGAATCCCCATCAGGAAGATTCACTTGCAATGATTCCTTTTCTTTCATTTTATTTTGGCTGGAGGACCAATCTGTGGATTCACAACAAGGGCAGTCCAGATTTAGATTCACGCAGATCTTTGCATTGCTTTCTCTATAAGGCAGTGGATTTCCATAAATGTCATATAGCTCTACTTGGAATCTCAGTACCTGCCCGGCTTCGTTACTTTCCCTCTGTATCCGATCAATGTCATCCTGAAGAATATGGGATTTAGAGGCAGAAATAGGGGCAGGTATGATCTTCATGCTGTTAATCTTCAGGGCCTCAAGGACGTTAGGAAAAGAGAGATCAAATGAGGCTGCGCCAGCCTTAACACAGCGTACAGCAACAACATAGCAACCTTCTTTTGGAATATAAACAGACGGCGAAATCTGCGTGACAAATGGGCTGGTGCCGATACTGATTTCCAGATTGTTTCCATCTGATTTATTTCCAAACTCGTCTTTGGCCTCAACAGAGATCTTAACTGTACCACCTCGATATATGCTGTCACCTATACCATCACCTGGTTGTTTCGTCATATTGATTAAAGTGAGTGATCTGGGCTTTGACGGTGTCACGAGTAATTGGATGTGACGTGCATGCGTATTCTTGTTCGGCTGATGATTGGCGGTTTTTATGGTTATCAAAGGACTGTGAACAACGGTTTTCTGTAATGAAGAATTATTTAGTTTAACACCTTCCATACTTGTGTTCTTATTTATGGATACAGTAAGCGATCTATTACCTGCTATGAAGGGCGTAAATGCCACGTCACAAGTGTTAGAGTCCCCGTCAGGAAGATTCACTTGCAATGATTCCTCTTCCTTTTGTTTGTTTAGAATGGAGAACCGATGAACTCTACATATCCGAAATGGGGAGGTATTGCAATGAGGACAGTTGAGACCAAGATTAAGGGCAATCTCGGCATTGCTTTCATTGTAAGGCAGAGGATTTCCATATATGTCATAAAGCTCTACCTGGAATCTCAGTACCTGCCCGGCTTTGTAATTTCCTCCATGGATCCAATCAATGTCATTCTGTAGAATATGGGATTTAGAGGCAGAAATAGGGGGAGGTATGATCTTCATGCTGTTAATCTTCAGGGCCTGAAGGACGTTGGGGAAAGAGAGATCAAATGAGGCTGCGCCAGTCTTAACACAGCGTACAGCAACAACATAGCAACCTTCTTTTGGAATATAAACAGACGGCGAAATCTGCGTGACAAATGGGCTGGTGCCGACACTGATTTCCAGATTGTTTCCATCTGATTTATTTCCAAACTCGTCTTTGGCCTCAACAGAGATTTTAACAGTACCACCTCGATATACAGTGTCACCTCTACAATCACAATCTACTGATTTTATGTCTCTCAGAGTTAGTGACATGGGCTCTGAAGGCCTCACGAGGAACTTCACGCCCGTTACTCCGTTAAATCGGATGGAAACGTCTTCAGGAAACTCTGGCTTTGTGGTAAACACGCCGATTGAAGTCACACAAGCAAAGAGAGCTAAGGTTACACCCCGGGCGTCACGCGAAATTTCTCGGCAGGACATGACAGCTTCTGGTACGATTTGCGACCGCACTGAGTGATCTTTTTCCAAGCTGAACGAAGGTATTGGAATATTTATTAGCCGCTGTTCCTGAGGATGTCTCAGTCGGGAATTTCTGCGCTTAGAAATCGAGATCGTGCAAATCTGTGTTTCCTGGCCTGCTACTACGTGCACTCGGTCTTGGTGAAGATTCACGCTGAACACTGGTGCAGTTAGCCATTTTCGAAATGCTCTGATTCTCCTAGCAAGACGTGACATGGTCCCTTTTTTGTCTTATGAATTTATGATGTTGCTTGATAAAATGGGACGTCCTCAAAGTCGCCGTAACTAAACGTCTTAGTAAGGTTACATGATAAAGAAAAGCAAGACATAAATCCTTAGATGCTGCATCAAACGTAATGTATACGGCGTATATGGCTCGGAAACTGCCAAACTTGCGGAATACAGGGCAGACGATATGCAGTCTTCACCGGAGGAGGCCATGTACAGTGGTGATCAGTGTTGTGGATGCGACTCATTCAGATTTCCTAACATCAACACAAGTAAAATCGTGAGACCAGACCGCTACAAGTTCTTAGCGTACTGGATGAAATAAAACCTTTATTATAGTGTTTTTAAAACTACTCAAGTGTGTTATGGCACCGATTACTTTGTGCTTTTCTCATCAATGAGGTTACTTGTAATAATTTCGTCATTTTTGTTTGATATTGACAGTGGAAATATTTGAATTGACGTTGTGGGAATATGCTGTCGGCGCAACGCGTTCTCGCGGTTAAAATAATGATTATCATTAATTATCAAATCTCTTTAAAATAATGTCGATAATCATTAGTCTAAGACAAATCCTAACCCTAACCATCGGACGAGTTTATACGGGTAAACGATGAG
Source organism: Actinernus sp. WN-2022 (assembly GCA_030867875.1). Taxonomy (NCBI): domain Eukaryota; kingdom Metazoa; phylum Cnidaria; class Anthozoa; order Actiniaria; family Actinernidae; genus Actinernus; species Actinernus sp. WN-2022. The sequence continues at coordinate 37,005,247 of JAOWCC010000577.1, forward strand.
TTCTCACTCACCAAAGCTAGGCTGTTCATAGGTAAACAAGAAGAGAAGGTAAGCGAGAGAAAAACTATTTTTTGAGCGGTCCTACTGAGGCTCGAACTCGTAACTGTTAGCGTGTAGTGCTTGGTAATGCAAACGTCATGACCACTAAACTAAGCGCGTCTACCGCCATTCGGAATGTGACAAATCTTTATCGTTATCCTTGACTGGTTTTAAGAATATGATTATCATTATTTTAAAGCGATTTGACCATTAATGTTTATTTTAACCGCGAGAATGTGTTGGTCGGCGTCACCCTAACCCCAGGGAAGAAATACCGCAAGACAGTAATTGTACCATTACCGTACTGAATTGTACCGTACCGTAACTCTTCATTGTGCACGTGATTGGCTCAGAAAAAGAAACAATGAATCCATATCAGTGTCATGGTCCTCCCATCAGTCACCGCCATAACTTTCCTACTCAAACGGAATATGATCTGGAGTGTATCTTTTACAGAGTATAATCACGAGCATAATACATGCATAATTTCGAGCATCTTAGTTCCAATGAGTGACGTCACCGAAAAGCATAATGCCCGTGATTTTCGAGCAATAAATGTATCTACATTGTATACCGTAATAAGAATACATGTTAGATTCGCTCGGTTGGTAGAGTGCGGCGGAAGGTCAGGGGTTCGAATCCCTTGGGTAGGGACGAATAAGCCGTTGGCCTTGTCCCCTTCCTCTTCTAATCTATACGAGGGGGCGTGAAAGAACCTGTTGTGCTATTTCGAGAAAGAGTAGGGATTGTCTCCCGACACAACAGCCTGGTATTCTGAGGTACTAACAATCACTCATTTGTAAACTGCACGGCAGCACATTGCGCCACAATAGCAGTCCGTATCACAATAATAACCTTGTAAATCGCATTTTAATATATATATATACACACAGTCAATCCCAAAAAGGTTGTCCAGCAGAACATAATATAATACTACAATATCCATAGTTTTGGGCTATTGTCTAGGATATTATTATTATATTATGTTCTGCTGGACAACCTTTTTGGGATTGAATATATATATATATAAGGCGTTAACACGAAAAGGGATTGAAGTTGAAGCACTAGCGCTTCACATCAATGCGTTATCAAACACGTTACCGAGACCGTATGCATGAAGGGAGCATATTTTTCTCTGGGCTAGCGCTCAAAATGGCGTTGAGGCAGTAATGCTGCTTTTATGAAAACAGCCTTCATCTTAGCTAGCCGTGCTAAGCCTCTGCCTTGACATGCCGGAAGCTTTTCTAGTGAAGCTGCTCCCAAAGATTTTTTATAAGCAGAATTTATTGACTTAATCTATTGCAACATTTTCTCTTCTGTTGTAGGCATAATTCTGAAAGACAGCCCTTGCACGATGCGTGGCTGAGCACGCACCAGTCCTCGAAACCTTGCCTTGGCCGTGTAGGTGAGCATTTGCGATAGCCGTTCAGAGCATATGTTGCGCAGAACAGGACCCCGTTATCGACAGGTGTACACAAGATGTACGGCGTTAACACGAAAAGGGATTGAAGTTGAAGCAATAGCGCTTCACATCAATGTGTTATCAAAATGGCGTTGAGGCAGTTAGGCTGCTTTTATGAAAACAGCCTTCAAATATATATATATAGAGAGAGAGAGAGAGAGCGTTCTCTTTCATCGAATGCCGCAATTAGTACTATCACAATCTACCCATTCCTCAACTCTCCAATGAAAAACACTGAATAATTTCAAAATTTCTGTTCCACTGTTTAGCTGTATAAAATCTGAATGCATTTTACCGTCCCCAAACAAGACATACTTTAGCGACTGCGTGTCCCAAAAAATTATCCTACACACAAATTTAAACCAAAATGAAGAGGAACCGAATAGTTTTCACGATTCGTCAACAGAGCAAGCGAGATACCACGACGCTTATCAAACACCGATAGTGACTCGTGTAACAAATTAAAGTTTAATATATATCCAGTTTAGTTATGGATTAACATCTACACCGAGGTCGAACACGCAGGCGTATGAGATCGTGAAGCCTCTTGCTTTTATTTTCTTCATCGACACAAGTGGGAAATTGCATACTAGATCCATGATCTTGCTATCCATGGGAGTAAGATTTTGCCGGTAAACCAGTAAGTATCGTAAACGTCTTCATGACTGAATTATTCTAATCAGTGAACCAAGTGTCGACTTTAAACAAAAAGTAATTTCAAAAATTGCTGTAATTTGTGTTTGCGAAGAGCAAAACATTGGAGAAGCTTGTGCCGTGTCTAGCGAGTGAAACTTCCCCACTTCATATATTATTAGTTTCATTACAGTTCCGTCGAGCTAAACTAGCGAGTAAAACTACTCTACTAAAGTTTGGGTAGTGGGGTGCCGCTGAGACTCTCAAACCCTGACCCTGTTTAAGACAGGCAATTTGGAAAATTCCATACCCTGTAAAAGATTACAACCTAAATCGTATACCCTATCTAAGAAAAATTGAAGTCAAATACTGTACCCTATTTGATAAGATCAGACATATCAGACAGATACTCAAGTCGATTTTAAAATTACAAATTCAATTGAATAACCTAAGCCAACACGTCATTGAACTGGTGTTATAAGTCATACTGTGCATGTGTTATGATAGAAGCTGTCAAGTTCCGGTAAAAGGGATAAAATCAGTACCCTATTCAAGATTTTTAAATTATGTATAATACTGTATTCTTATTTTGATAACCCTGTTCAAGACGTCACAGAGTGAAATCATATACCCTGTCAAGACAACAACCCTGAAAACCATACCCTATCCAGCCGCACGTCCCCGTATAGGCTATATAAGGGATTATCCCCCACCGCGCGGGGGTACGTGACACTAAAACGGACGCAACACACTTTAGTTACACCTGAATGGTTCTCAGGCACTCGGCAAATTCCTTTAGCTAAATTGCTGTGTTTATTGTGGCTATGAGGTTGGCGTCTCATTCGATGCTTAGCCTTATCAGAGTCCTGACAGAAATCTCTGCGAATAAATAATTTGGTAATTTTCTATATTTATCGTTTTACAGCCGCTAGTTTGTTTTGTGATTTAAGCTGGGAAACCATTTGATGTAAAAAATCTAAACACGGTCGCATATTTGGCGCATTCTTTGCAAAATTTATGTCATGGTTGTATAAACCATAACAAAGAAAACTATAGAATAAACAAAACTGTTATGTTGGAATTTCAGAAAGTGTAGTAGCTATAAAAACTCTGGATAACAACAGTTCTGTTACATTTTAATGCATATTCTCTGAGAATAGCACCAGGTTCAATTATCAAGAACTAAGATCATGCAATAACGACTTCCGGCTTACTAAATACAAGACCGGACGAGACCCTGTACTGGTATGTGAATATTATTTAAAGAGAGCTCATGAAATCATTACACTTCAAAGTAACCTGATAGAGGAGTAAAGCACAATGTTATTGGAGCCATTAGACAACTTTTGAGCTGTTAAAAATACTGAATTAGTAAGCACGACATTTGCATCAACGAAAGGTTTCGTTTCGTTCAGTCAAACATCAAAATCCATGTCTTGATGTGACACTGCGAAGCAAATCCAAATAAAACAGTTTATCACCCACCAGAGGCAGATATAGACAGCAAACATACAACGCTGGACAATACAACAATCTACCTAGGTAGACAATCTACCTTGGATTAGAGATCCCTTCCATTCCACAGCCTAACCCAACACGCAGCACTCAAGTGTTCGTCGTAAAGTATGCCCTGGACGACAGCTTGACAGAGTGGTCACGCGCGACTAGTCCAGTTCCGGCTTCTTGGTTGGACTGCCTGTGGTGGGCGTCCACCACAGGCAGCCCAGACAAGAAGCCGGCGGGGAGGCCAGCTTCTGGACTAGCGCGTGACGTGAGCGGGTCGTGACCATAAAAAACACAGTATTTTTGACCGCTAATATATAAATTGAGTAATTATGTGTGCATTCATTGCGTAATTTTATCACTAGAGCGGTTTTCGATTGAATGTCGAAAGTAACAAGTGATTGCTTTAGTTTTGCATTTTCTTAGCTTTTCTATTGGCTGTGAGAAATGTTTTCCAGTTATCAGCCAATCAACTTCTAAACTAAAACCAAACGCAATCATGCAATCGGGTTTTGTTTTAGCGACAGTATTGACGACTGCGTTTACTTGGCCTCGTGATTGGTTAAAGTAAAAAGCAATCGTGAATTACTTCAGTTCGTGATTGGCTCATTGTGTTTTAACTTCCTCCTATGATTGGCTATGTAATTACTTTGGTTTTGGTTTTAACTACACTCAACTGAAAACCGCTCTAAGTAAAGTAAGGTAAAGCAACTTTATTGAACGTCGGTAACTCGTGACAGTCTGGTGAGACTGATAAACTTGAGGCCAACGTGGGACCTACGATTTTACGTCCTTATCCGTGAGAAGACGTGAATGTCTAACCATTTGCAGTTCGATAACGAGATTGCTTCACAAAGGCAGCACCTCCTACTCAGTTATTTTATGACCCTGAGTGATTGGTCCGGCCGGGATTTGAACCCACGACCTCCCACGTGCACTCGTCAGACCGGAGCTTAATCACAGAGCTAACCGGGAGGCGGTTGACTAGCTGGTCATTTAGGTTAGAAAAAACGTAATCAAAAGTGAATATTATAGTAGCCTGTTTTCTTTCGTTTCCTTTGAATCAAATGGTTATTGGTTTATCATACAGCTTGTTTTTAGAGTTGTCAGTCCTGGAAGTCATGATTCATCATACTTCACACAGAACCACGTCATCAGTGATCATCGCTGTCAGAGTCGTCACTGTATACCACCTCTTCCTCCTCATCATCATCGTCGCTCTCTTTTTCTTGCATTCTATTGAATTCACTATTGGCAAGTGAAAGCACTGATTATCTGAACTTTTTGTGTTTTATTCATTTTTAAGCGGGAGGATGATGCTTATCGAAAAACAAATCTAAAACTGAAACAGTTAGTTTTTTAAGTATCCCCTCGTGGCCAGACATTGTATTGCACTGACAATTCCAGCTAATGAAAATTTGCAACCAGGTTTATATAGTGTATAATGTGTTTAGCTTATTGTTAACATTTTTGAGTTTTAAATGTTTTGTTGTTCTTAAACATGTTCATGTTTGTATTTTTATCAACTCAGCAAGATTGTTGACGATGGAGTAACAACACGTCCGGTATCTGTCGGAAATTATAGCATGATAAGACATGGCCCACCCCCAATGTATTGCATGATTTCTGTTGGCCCAATCTTTTTACATGCTTGAAAATGGTGGCCAGCCCTCCTTTTTTCCACACCCCCCTGTACTTTATGACCAGTCCCTTAGTAATTAGTAAATTACATTATAGCATATTAGTATTTTATAAAATTTAATTTATATTACTGTACATACATAGTTTTTAATTAGAAATCCTGAGGAATGTTTACCGTGTATAAATAAAGTTACAATACACTGATAAGTAGTATAGGAAGCACCGAATTAGCCCCCTTTTTGGGGTGTTATGCTAATTTTCAGGGGTGTTATGCTAATTTTCAGGTTGTTATGCTAATTTTTAAGGCGCTCATGAATAAAATGGGGGTGAATAAATTATCTATTGTCATGCGCTCATGAATAAAATGGGGGTGAAGCAATTATCTTTTGTCTGGGGCTCATGAATAAAATGCGGCGCTCCCATGAATAAAATGGGGGTGAATAAATTATCTATTGTCTTTCCGCATGAACAAAGTGTGGCGCTCTCATTATCTATTGTTCCTTTGGATGACTCAAGCATGTTAAGGCATGGTTTTAACATGAAAACGAGGCTACAGCTATTTTCTTGAATAGAGTCATTTGAATTTGCTCAAATCCTAGAACAATGGTGGTTATAACTAATCTCAGCGTTTTTAATCGTCCTAATATAAAATTTTGGTTAAATGTCTATCACGTGACCAACCACGTGATCACAAAAAGTTGAAAATTAAACTAAAAACGGGGTGGTGCATTTTATATTTTAAGTAACGATTTTGTGTTTATCTGATTACACTTGTGGTTGACTTTAAAGATCAGTCCGGAATGGTTGACCCTGATAGACTGCTAAGGCGAAAATATAGAAAACAGGTCACGTGACCTATTTATCGTTATAAACCTCTAAAATTTACGTTGTGTCGGCTTTGCTATTTTTAGTTTTATGTGTTCAGCCGATTAGATCAATCACTGATCCAACGTACACCAGCAGGATCGTCGTCCACGGTTGCTTGCATTCTATTTATTCTTGGAACCATTTTTCGCCATTTATATCCTCTTCAGTGATAAAAAGTCAACCATTCCGGACACAGTCTCATTTCCCATAACAAGCTTAACATTTCGAATCGAAAATCTGAAACAAAACAACAACTTCCGCCACCCCATTTTGATTTCTTTGTTTTATCAGCCTTAAGGTCACGTGACCTTCAAAACACCAAAATACCGATCCTTAAATGTTAAGACACACGATTACCGTATTATTCCAAAGTTATAGGGTATTTCATACATAAACAACAAAGATAACGAATTTTGAATGTTTTATCAGAACGGTTGAAAAACAATGCCTTAACATGCTTGAGGAGGTCTATTCGGGCATGTTTGGGCAGAGCCTATTGTTTGGAGGCATGTTTGGGCAGAGCCTATTGTTTGGAGGCATGTTTGGACAAAGCCTATTGTTTGGAGGCGCTATAAAGCTAGAACCGATCGACCCTGAATCCATTCAAGAAATTGAGCAGCAACAAGATGGATCAATGTACTAGTTTGAAAGAGTTTGAACATTTTATCAACAACAACGATATTCCATCTGATCAAATTCCTGACGCGGTGGACCGATTGATGGCACTAACGTTTCCTGAAGAGGTATGTTTTAACACTGACTGGGTCTTTTCTGACAGTTCGGTTTCCAGATTTGGGGGGGTGAAACGATCGGATACATAACCTATTGATTTTTCACTTATTGCAGGCATCTTTCGATATACCTTCTGAAATTCTAGAGCCTTGGAACGACTGTGAAAAAGAGCTGGAAACGGTGGTAAGTGCTATGATCACGTAAAGTTGTCAAAAGTTAAGCTTGAAATTCATTTGAATTCTTTTCTGTCCATTCAGAATGATTTGGGCGAAGTTCAGGTTGTTCCACCCGATGGTTCAGTTCTAATCGTACACCATACCATTCTAACTCAATTCTCGGTATCGTTTTATTTTCTTAGGAGTCCACTCAAGAAGCAATACAGACCGGAGCAGGGGAAAAGAGAGCGACCATGATGAGAGGTTATGCTATTACCAAGATTGCCATTTTCAAAGGCACTGAATTTTGGCTATACCAAATTGAAGACACCAAAGAAAAGTTTGTAGGAAGTTTGGTTAATTCAGAGTATGCGTTTCTGTTTTATGAAAATAATGGTCAACAAGGTCTATGGGAGACCGCTCACATTGAAAAGGATGGTAGTAGTGATTTACAACGAGCCCAGGAAATCCCAGTAGTCGAGGAAACGGTTTTCAAAGGAACTAATATGATCTTGTACTCAGTTATTGGAACTGATGAACAGTTTTTAAGCACTTACATAAACACAGACTATGCGTACATGTGGTATAAAAAAGCACCTCCCAGCTGAAGAGGATGACTCAGCGTGGGGCTCGCATCAAGAATTGTTGGACATGTTGAATATGGAAGAATCTACCTTATCAGATAGCCTTTTTGGAGTGACAGAACGTCAACTGTTCTTGCAAAAGTCGCTACTGGAAGTCTACACAGAACCGGTAGTTACCTCGATACAAACACTAATTAAAGCAGACTGTATTCAATGTCACAGGGGAGAAGGGGGTCATACCTGTAAAAGACTCTACCCTATGCGAAAATGTTTTGAGTATTACGAAAGAGCTTTTGAACATATCGACGAGAACAAGATACTTTTGAGGTTTACTGATTTTACAAAAGAAATGATTCCTCCACCAACGAGCACAGAATTGAGGTGTTATACTGATAAAAGTGATTATGAGAAAAAATCAGGGTACTCAGAGTGGATGGAAGTTCTATCAGATGTAGTAACCAAACGACTTAGGGGGATGTACGAGGACAATGCTCAGTAGATGTAACATGCAATTTGTAGTATTTGTAAATTAGAATTAAGAAACAACTCAATTGTTTTTTGTAAAGACGGTTTATGTTTTAATTTTACATTTAGACTTCAATAAAATACATTTAAGATCACACAGTCTTGTGGTTTAATTTTTTTGATAATACGCGATGTACAATAACATGTACGTTAAATATAACGTACAGAAGCTACTTGGTGATGTTCATAGCGATATGATTTACAATGAGGCATACAAAATTAAAGAGTATTTTAGCATTTAAGGTTTATTTACAATCAGTCCTCATCGTCACTTGTTGGGTGATACGCCGTTTCTTCCTTTTGGGATGAATATACCGTACTGTTTGACAATGTTGGCATCGTACCAAAATGTTCTTAACCGACTTGGTTGTCAATGGAAACTCATTCTCGCAAATGGTACATGTGGTGATGGCATTCTTAACAATCGGGTCAAGTAAAATATCATACCATAGACATTTGGGGCAGCCAACAACACCCGTTGCGTGAACATTGGTAGAGTTACAATGATCACAAGAGGCATTGATTTTATTTTCGTTATTATCTTCACTGTCCTCTTCATCACTACTCTGTTCTTCCTCGTTTGCAATAGTACTATCTTGGTTTTCGGCTTCACTGTTATTGTCACTCTCCTGAGACTCGTTCTCATTTTGACTCTCTTCTTGCTCACTGCTGCTAGTTTCAGGCTCCTTTTGCTGGTATGTTTTTTCTTTTCCGATAAGATCGCTCAAAACCTTTTTGTTGTGAATTAGACTTTTGTTGATTCCTAGCTCAGCAAGACCCTCTAGAAATGTATTGAGAGCGCGAGGTCTCAGCATATCCTTATTATAGGGAAGTAAAACATATTCTACCAGGGCCGCTATATTCGTTACCGGAACTCTACGCTTACTATGAAGCAATTCTCCTCTTGGCGTCCAAAATAAAATATCCTTAGAAGAGGCCATACTATGCAATAAATCCGAAGCATCTTTATGGGAGACGACTCTCGGAAGATCATCCAAAACATCTTTAATTCTTGGTTCCTCTTCATCCTCACTCTCATCATTCGAGGTGTCACTTTCTTCACTTTCCATGTCAATGTTTCTCTTCATATTCACCGCAGAGTGACTTCAGTAGCAAATGAGCTCACCAACCATACCGCCACAATTACACCTAGATTCGTCTGAACCAGCCACTGTGCCCAATTCAGAGAAAACCTACGAATCCCCATTCCCTAATATTTCTTTGTCTTCTTTGAACTCATCAACCAAAAAGCTACTCTCCCCGCTACGAAAAAGAAGAAAACGCCGACGTTTGGAACTCAAGAATTTCTTGGATGATGATGCCGAAGAAAGTGTTGGACCTTATCTAAAAGCCGATCGGATCAGACGATCAATGCGAATTCGGACGCCTTATCCCTACAAGTATTAACATTGTAAATATTATCATGAGGAGCTTTACCCGAGTTAGGATTTTGGCACCCCACAGCTAAGGGACATACAGTGTCCCTTAAAACAATAGGAGCTGTAATCTGAAACACTGGTATATGGTTTTATAGGAATGTTGTAATTGGAAATGCTGTCACCAGTCGAGAGCGCTAAGTAATTAAAATCTATCAACACGATACTTAATCTTTCAATTTTAGTTTATTTAATGACCAGAACTACACTCAATTTATATATACGATGGTGTTCACGTGGCGTAAAGTTAAAACCATGCTGCGAAAGGTCTAGAAAATGTATGGGATGTTTGCCAGTCGCGGAAAGTTAACTAAAATTTCCATTGTATCGCAATTATACTTTCTCTGTCGATATGAAACTATAGTATTTTACGAACGGCTTTTATGGAATTTGAGCGAATTTTAAAGCGTTTCAGTGAGACCTTAGTACTAGAAATACCTAAAGTATAGGTAACATTTTAAATGATCCGGTGTGGCGCAGTGGTGTTTGGACAATGAATCAGTCATTATACTCCAGCCCGAGCTCCAGCAACACAATAACAATTGCAGTTTAATGTTACGTTTTTGTGCCGATCCGAGTCAGGGTGAAAAATATTCAAAGCCGTTCTGGCGGCATGCGAATGAAACTTTCATTATTTCATAATAACTCTCTAAAAAGGATTTTAAGCAGGAGTCCATTATTAGACTCCTGATTATAATTTATTATAATTATTAAGACGAGTCTAATCTGAGCTAGGCGAGTCTCGTTTAGCAGCTCTATATAATCACTAACATGCGCCATTGGTTAATTCACTATTCACCAGGCTTTATGAACACTGATTCCCGCTTCAAATCGCATAAAAAATCGTAAATAAATCTTTTAATTAAATATCATTTTCCTACCGGCACACAAAGTTGATTGTCATACGTTGGACTTGACTCGACTGTCTGAACTTTCGTGCACGTGAAACCTAGCCGCGTAAAGGTGAAAATCAAAGTCAACCAAATGATGTATTCGGTATCAGTATAAGTTTAACTCGGCTTCAGTCAAGAACAATACATCTTTATAAACGTGTTACTATCTTTCTCATTTGTCAAACTTTAAACACTAATATTGGTATAAATACTGGAACTAAGAAGTACAATGTTACTTTATTTGTTGACCGGATACACACAGCCTTGTTGTCATAATACGAGCGCATCGGAAAACCCGAAAACCCTATAAACAGTTCCCATCTCGCCGAAATCAAAGTCGACCAAATCACACTACCCGATTTACACGACAAACCGGCATTTTGAGCATGTAATTATTTCTGCCCAGGTTCATCTGTTGAATTCAGGTAACGGATTACCCAAGAAAACAACAAACAAACAGGCAGTAAGGGGGTTTACATGTAATTATTTCTGCCCAGGTTCAGCTGTTGAATTCAGGTAACGGATTACCCAAGAAAACAACAAACAAACAGGCAGTAAGGGGGTTTACATGTAATTATTTCTGCCCAGGTTGATCTGTTGAATTCAGGTAACGGATTACCCAAGAAAACAACAAACAAAGAGGCAGTAAGGGGGTTTACATGTAATTATTTCTGCCCAGGTTGATCTGTTGAATTCAGGTAACGGATTACCCAAGAAAACAACAAACAAACAGGCAGTAAGGGGGTTTACATGTAATTATTTCTGCCCAGGTTCAGCTGTTGAATTCAGGTAACGGATTACCCAAGAAAACAACAAACAAACAGGCAGTAAGGGGGGTTAATTATTTCTGCCCAGGTTCAGCTGTTGAATTCAGGTAACGGATTACCCAAGAAAACAATAAACAAACCGGCAGTAAGGGGGGTTAATTATTTCTGCCCAGGTTCAGCTGTTGAATTCAGGTAACGGATTACCCAAGAAAACAACAAACAAACAGGCAGTAAGGGGGTTTACATGTAATTATTTCTGCCCAGGTTCAGCTGTTGAATTCAGGTAACGGATTACCCAAGAAAACAACAAACAAACAGGCAGTAAGGGGGTTTACATGTAATTATTTCTGCCCAGGTTGATCTGTTGAATTCAGGTAACGGATTACCCAAGAAAACAACAAACAAAGAGGCAGTAAGGGGGTTTACATGTAATTATTTCTGCCCAGGTTGATCTGTTGAATTCAGGTAACGGATTACCCAAGAAAACAACAAACAAACAGGCAGTAAGGGGGTTTACATGTAATTATTTCTGCCCAGGTTCAGCTGTTGAATTCAGGTAACGGATTACCCAAGAAAACAACAAACAAACAGGCAGTAAGGGGGGTTAATTATTTCTGCCCAGGTTCAGCTGTTGAATTCAGGTAACGGATTACCCAAGAAAACAATAAACAAACCGGCAGTAAGGGGGGTTAATTATTTCTGCCCAGGTTCAGCTGTTGAATTCAGGTAACGGATTACCCAAGAAAACAACAAACAAACAGGCAGTAAGGGGGTTTACATGTAATTATTTCTGCCCAGGTTCAGCTGTTGAATTCAGGTAACGGATTACCCAAGAAAACAACAAACAAACAGGCAGTAAGGGGGTTTACATGTAATTATTTCTGCCCAGGTTCATCTGTTGAATTCAGGTAACGGATTACCCAAGAAAACAACAAACAAACAGGCAGTAAGGGGGTTTACATGTAATTATTTCTGCCCAGGTTGATCTGTTGAATTCAGGTAACGGATTACCCAAGAAAACAACAAACAAACAGGCAGTAAGGGGGTTTACATGTAATTATTTCTGCCCAGGTTCAGCTGTTGAATTCAGGTAACGGATTACCCAAGAAAACAACAAACAAACAGGCAGTAAGGGGGTTTACATGTAATTATTTCTGCCCAGGTTCATCTGTTGAATTCAGGTAACGGATTACCCAAGAAAACAACAAACAAACCGGCAGTGAGGGGGGTTAATTATTTCTGCCCAGGTTCATCTGTTGAATTCAGGTAACGGATTACCCAAGAAAACAACAAACAAACAGGCAGTAAGGGGGTTTACATGTAATTATTTCTGCCCAGGTTCACGGCTGTTGAATTCAGGTAGCGGATTACCCAAGAAAACAACAAACAAACAGGCAGTAAGGGGGGTTAATTATTTCTGCCCAGGTTCAGCTGTTGAATTCAGGTAACGGATTACCCAAGAAAACAACAAACAAACCGGCAGTAAGGGGGGTTAATTATTTCTGCCCAGGTTCAGCTGTTGAATTCAGGTAACGGATTACCCAAGAAAACAACAAACAAACAGGCAGTAAGGGGGTTTACATGTAATTATTTCTGCCCAGGTTCAGCTGTTGAATTCAGGTAACGGATTACCCAAGAAAACAACAAACAAACAGGCAGTAAGGGGGTTTACATGTAATTATTTCTGCCCAGGTTCATCTGTTGAATTCAGGTAACGGATTACCCAAGAAAACAACAAACAAACAGGCTGTAAGGGGGTTTACATGTAATTATTTCTGCCCAGGTTGATCTGTTGAATTCAGGTAACGGATTACCCAAGAAAACAACAAACAAACAGGCAGTAAGGGGGTTTACATGTAATTATTTCTGCCCAGGTTCAGCTGTTGAATTCAGGTAACGGATTACCCAAGAAAACAACAAACAAACCGGCAGTAAGGGGGGTTAATTATTTCTGCCCAGGTTCAGCTGTTGAATTCAGGTAACGGATTACCCAAGAAAACAACAAACAAACAGGCAGTAAGGGGGTATACATGTAATTATTTCTGCCCAGGTTCATCTGTTGAATTCAGGTAACGGATTACCCAAGAAAACAACAAACAAACCGGCAGTAAGGGGGGTTAATTATTTCTGCCCAGGTTCAGCTGTTGAATTCAGGTAAAGGATTACCCAAGAAAACAACAAACAAACAGATATTGATCCAAATACCTGATTAATACAAATATTAAAAATTAGGAATCCAAAATTGGGAATGAATTTTATGCATGACATTCATTTATACCTGCTGGCAAGCCAAGAGTAATAAAATAAACAAAATGATCACTTCAGTTTTTGGTCAAAAATAAAAGGTAAAGAGCAAAAATTCAAAATGAATATATTCAAATGCACTTCACAAGGTTATGTTTGTGATATATATGGACTGCAGCTATTGTGGCACGATGTGCTGCCATGCAGTTTACAATCATGAGCGATTATTAGTACCTCCAAACCTGCCCATCCCCTCCCTGCGCATACATGGGGCATTTGACTAAGAACTTTTCTGTCCTGGGGGTGGGGTATTTCCCAGCAAAGAAAAGTTGGGAGAATTGGGTAGAGAGTCAAAATAGCAAATTTTATAAAAGATTTGCACCTTGTTCCAAAGCCTCACGGTGGGGTACGGTATTTGCAATACTCAATTCAAAAATTATGTCAAATAGGCCCTTTGCAGGACCTGTCGATCAAAAACAAATTGGCGCTAGAACAACATGAATGCCAGAAATGGAAAGAGCAAGCCAAATTTATTAAAAAGTCCAAGTTTTAGGTTCAAATCTGTAAAACTGAAGGAATGGCATTTTTTTGAAAACTCTACATGTATAATTTCACTTAATAATTTTTATTTAACAGAGTTTTTTTTTTTGCTGACTGGCAAGCTGTGCCATGCAAATTTTTTTGATTGACAGGCTAAAAAGGTCACGTGACCAGGTCCAGCAAAGGGCCTATTCTCCACAAATCCCAGGGCAGGTTTGGACTTGATGGACCATTAAAATTATCCTGGTCTATCTTGCTTCCATAAACCAGGCCATACCCAAGAATACCTCCAAGACTACCATCATATGTGTCGCATATCTCCTTAGCATCGTCCAAAGCACGCCGGCAGAGACTACCTAAGTATCGTTTCTTACTGATTGGCCCGATATAAATATAGTGTTGGAATTTGCGATGCTTTGGATTGATCCTTCACTGTTGAAGGCATATTGGGACCGGGAGTAATTGGTGTATCTAACACACTCGTTGCGATAGCTGATTTTGTCTCCTTTACCTTCTCCCGATAAAACGATAGCTCGTTTTCTAGCACTTGAATGCGACGAGTCTTCGGGCTCACTTTGTATAGGAATCACCGATCACATACCGCGTAAGGTCGAGGGAGTTCACCGCGTCAATGACTTGCTTGAATTCTGATGAGGCCAAAAATCCTTGCTCCAAACAAGACTGTTTCTGCTTTAACAGCCCACAACAGAGTCCAAACAGAGTAATCACGTAGCCCTCTTCGGAGTTTTTTCGATCACAGAACCATTCGATTGGAGCGCATTCGCCATTTTCCCGCCACAAATCAGATACTTTAACTTGGGAAATCTCGCTCGGAAACTGTTCAAAAGCCTTATTCTTCACAAATCTGCCCACTTTAGAGCCACAAAGGCTGTTTGACAGAGCGTACCACTTTTTAAATTTGTCAAGTGAAGTTCCAAAAACCCTTTTAAGTGCCGGAAAGCTCTTGGCATTCGTTTCCTCCATGATCGCATGCGACCATGCATCCTTTGGGCTCGAGGCTTGTCTTGAACACCGATGTGGCAATAATACATTTCTGCCTCCAATTTCATCTCTCCACAGGACTTATACGATAGATATTAGGTTTCTTTTTTTTCGAAGATCTTTCAAGATCTTCGAAACACTTTAAAGTGTTAAACTGTTTATGTTATAAGTGGTGACAACACCGAAACCACAAAATGTCAAAATCGTAATTGGATTTTGATGACGTCATAGCCTTCACGCTGAGAAATCCTAAGTCGGGTTAAGCTCCTCATGTTAAGCAGCATTTGTCAACAGAAATAAATATATGAAACATAAATCAGTGTAATCTTGTAACACGGTACATTATATCAACCAAGAACTGAGAAATAAGAAAGTTATCAACTCCGCGACTATAAGGAAAACGAACTGTAAATTGGTGTTTTTGAGATTGAATAAACTTTGTTTAATTTATCTGGTGGTTTGATTTTATTCGTATGGTAATTATAGTTCAGTTTTAGAGAAGAATGTGCATCACAAGAGTTTCCTCAAAACAATAGGCCCTTCAGTTATCGCTAATCCCTAAGAACAATAGCAAAGAGCGTGTGGATTTTGTATACAATTATCTTATGAGTTATTAACTGTAAAGGAAAATAATAAAGACAGTTTAGAGCCTATCACGAGTAGTTTGTTCTTACTATTTACGCTACAAAGGGGTTTAGATATTGCGAGATATTTATTACTTTTTTCATTCAACTTCGAATGGTTTCAGGGTCGATCGATCTTGTTGCTCAATTTCGAATGGATTCGGGAGCGATCGGTCCTGGTTTTAGAGACGACCCCAAACAATAGGCTCTGCCCAAACATGCCCGAATAGATCGATGACCTCATCCAAAGGAACAATAGATAATGAGAGCGCCGCACTTTGTTCATGCGGAAAGACAATAGATATTTATTCACCCCCATTTTATTCATGAGAGCGCCGCATTTTATTCATGAGCCCCAGACAAAAGATAATTTCTTCACCCCCATTTTATTCATGAGGCGCATGACAATACATAATGTATTCACCCCCATTTTATTCATGAGCGCCTTAAAAATTAGCATAACACCCCTGAAAATTAGCATAACACCCCTGAAAATTAGCATAACACCCCAAAAAGGGGGCTAATTCGGTGCCTCCTACCGTGTAGGAGTTTAATTTTGCGGGAGTTAATTTTTGCGGATTTTGCGGATTTCCTTCGATCCGCAAAAAAAAACTCCCGCCAAAAAATTTCTGCCGCAAAAATATACTCCCAGAGAAAAAAATGTAAATCTTGTTTTTAATGGTTATATCGGGTTAACAGGAACTTTTTAACATTTAGCATAATAGGAAACGCTAGCCAAAGTTAATAAAATACATTTTTCCTCTCACATTGCCGGATTCTCACGGAAAACCGTACTTTCCCGCTTCTGTGTCACGTTCAACGTCAGTTGTCGTAAATAAAGACTGACAACATACAGTCAATTCCAAAGTACATGTACTCAATGGATTAATCTACAGACTTAATTCCTGCAGCAAATAAAGCGTACTCTCATAACAACGAGGCGACTGGCACAACAGTCATCTGTATTCCCGATTCAACTCCAGACACGTCCTCAAAAGAAACGGAGACTGTTATCATAATCGACTAATACGTTTTTACAAGAACGTACAATAATTCATTCAGGTTTTGTCGTTGTTTATGTTCATGTTGGCGCTAGAAGAACAACTATAAAAACTTCCGGTCGAAATTGTAAGTCAGGAAGTAAAATTTCAATTTAATACCGATACTGCCTTGAATTTTATTTATACTTGACCAGAAATCCGCCAAAATTTCCTCCCAGCAGAAATTTTAGCTGTCTCGATCCGCAAACATTTCTTCCCGCAAAACAAATTGAGTCGGCAATCCGCCGGCAAAATTTTCCTCCCGCCAAAATTTCTTCCTACACGGTATACTACTCTGATACAATACAATACAATGCAATGCAATACAATGCAATGCAATGCTTACCCTAAAAGGAGCGCTGACCACCCCCGTCAGGTCAATAGGGACCTTAAGCAACCAGGACGGCGACGGCAGTGACGACGGGACGTAGAAACGTTTTTCTCCCGAAATTTGGTGTTTACTATTTCCCTTGTTCGCCTTGAATTGTTTTTCACAACCAGATTTTCGAAAAATATAATAACTATAGAGTTCCGTTCACGCCGAACGAAAAATGATTTGATTTACTTTCTTACGTTCCGTTGTCTTTAAAACGTACGATTTGGGGTTTTCACGTTGTGTTTTTGCAGACAACGGTTGAAGTGTAGGCGACTTCGTGCATTTTCACGCGCCGTTGCCGTCGTGGTTGCAGTCCCCCCCCCCCCCCCCCCCCACCCCCCCACACTTTCGATTACGTTTTTCTAACCGAAAATAAATTACATGGCCGCGCGGAGATACGGATTTTATCTTCGAGTAAGATACTCGTCAACACGAGAAGATAAAAACCGTATCTCCGCGCGGCCATGTAATATTCTGTTTAATATATAATTATCGATGAAATACCAGTTTCAATCTCTTACTAAAAAGGCTAGAAATCTTTGAAAGCAAGTCATATTTTCAAAAGTGATATCTTCACGTGTGAAGATATCACTTTTTAGAAAGAAATATACACTGGTATTTCATCGAAAATTATATAATAAAACAATGTACATGTATTGAATACACATATTATTACTCAATTTATATATTTTAGCACTCAAAATTCTGTATTTCTAAGGTAAAAAAAGTAAAGTATATTCAAATGCGCTTCACAAGGTTATTATTGTGATACGGACTGCTATTGCTGGTTTTCACTCAATCTCCAGAGATTCAAATGACAAAGGGCATGTCGACCATGTTGGTGCCCCAACAAAAGAAGCTAACGATGAATCTATTGTTTAAGGGCACCAACATGGCGGCTATGACGTCAAGTGAAAACCAGCAATTGTGGCGCAATGTACTGCCGTGCAGTTTACAATCATGAGTGATCGTTAGTACCTCAGAATACCAGGCTGTTGTGTCAGGAGACAATCCCCTACTCTTTCTCGAAATAACACAACAGGTTCTTTCACGTCCACCTCGTATAGATTAGAAGAGGAAGGAGACAAGACCAACGGCTTATATACGTCCCTGCTCAAGGACGCGGCCGGGATTCGAATCCCTGACCTCCCGCACTCTAGACCGTGCTCTACCAACTGAGCTAACCAGTGAGGCGGTCACGTCCTCACGTCCCTATCCCCACTTTACGACAACCCGACGTGAGCTGACATGCATGTTACGCGCACTCAGCTGCTATTTTGGAATTGAAATGCCCTATGCCAAAATACATGACCAATAGTTTATTTTGCGTCGAAGAAACGGGGAGCCGTTAGCCAGATGCTTATGTTTAAGTATTCTGACGAACTCGAATTAGGACTTAGGGCCTATACCCTGACAATAGAAACTTATAAACATTGATTTCAGTGGCTACTGATTTATCATTCTAGAATTTGACATGAGCTTGTACGCTATACTGATCAAGTACCTAGATTAATTCCTTGGTGTTTTCTCGGGACTATTATAACAATAGAGTGTGGGATTATTATAATTAGGGCCAAAATTTTGTGGTGAACTATAATATACAAATAGTGTGTCCGTCGAGGAACTATCGGCTGATAGTTGTCCGCGGAAATTTGATGTTCTTAAAACAAATAAAGCGTCATGTGATCGCTTTTGGCCAATGAGCGCGCGCCAAAATTTTTAGGTGAACTATAACGTCTCTAAACTAGCATGAGAACAGTTACTCAGATTTTGAGGCAATATTTTAAAACGCTGGTTCTGATGTTCATGAAAAAAAGAGATCTTACTAAAAATTTGCATTCTCAACGCCCATGAGAGAGGGTGAACGATAAATCCAAAATAAACAAGTTGTTTTCCAGTTTTTTTCGTAAACACACGTCATATTTTAGTTTATTATGTTCTATAAGAGATCACCTGGAGTTTCCCAAGAGGGTCTGAATGGGTTTAACTGCAGACTACTGACAAACGGCCTTAAAAATAACTGACAAATGATGAAATTGTTTTTACTGACAACCGAAAAATAAGTGACAACTGACAAATTTGTTTTTTTTGTGGGTCAAACATTGTAAATGTTCTCTAGTAATGATTAACAAGAGCTAACTGACAACTGACAAATGGCCAAAATTTTAACGGACAACTAACATGTAGACCCTCCCCTAATCCTGGTTAAACTCACCAGACTCTTTACTCGCTCGTAAACTTGTGACCGGCGTAGTCTGGTGAATATTGTGCAGATCACTTGAAGAATAAAAAGCATATTTGCAAAGTTTTTCTAAACTAAAGCAATCGGTAACCGGCCTATGTTTTGATAGACGCGCTGGCCACGCAAAACTAGTGCTGATATAATATTACAAGACTGTGCATTTCGTGAGATTTCTGTATTTTAGTTGAAAGCGCCGATTTGTTATTTAACGCAGTCCCTTCGCAGCGCTCGCTGTTCGCCATTCCAGTCTATCGATCGTTAGCATAACACAACCACCGTTTATTGGGAAACTCGCCATCTGATTGGCTAGTAAGGCACGGTCTACTGATCGATAGTCCGACCTGCGCGCTGCAGACAAAAATCACTTTTAAAAATGCATTTTTTTGCTAATTGTTCGGAGTTTTCTCGATCGCTAAGTTGATACAATGGTGGTTTGGCTAAAACAATTAGACTGGCTCGCTCTTGGTTTCTGTCGATTTGATAGTCGACTCGGAGTTTGCCTCTAGGCCTGCTATACACGACTTTCATAATGGCCACCTCCTAATTTGCATATGTGATTTCCCGTTTCGGTAGTTTATCCACATGTATAGAAAATATGAACATTGCCATGTGAAAGAGCATGTTGACATTAGTGAACTTGTGAAAGTTGAGTGCTGTAGCTTATAAAGCAATGCAATGAAGTTACATCCAGTTGAAATTAGAGAGATACAACGGAGGCCTTTCTAGCCTCGCTTTCATATTTTTCTGCATTACAAATGCTTATAGCTCAACAGCAATTTTCCACATTGCTCCAAAACTCAAAACAATTACTAGTTATAATGTGATCTTTCATGTGGTAGCATTGGTTTCCCCCTACAGATTTATCTTCCAGATTATGCAAATTAGGAGGTGGCCGGAGGCGGCCATTATGAAAGTCGTGTATGCCCCTCGTCAACTATCAGCCGCACACCTCGAGCTCGCAGTCTAATTGTTAAATAGTTCCCAAATTATTTACTATTGATTTGGTGATTCCTTGATGTTGGCACACATGAATTGCTATCAAAAATACAATAGAATTCAACACATTACGCAATACAATAGAACGCAATACACAATAATAATAATAATGTCTTTATTTCAATTTGTTAAGATACATTACAAATTTTACAATAGATTAAGTAATGGTCCAGATAAGAACTGTAGTGGAATCCATTGTTCTGCGGCAATGAGCCTCCCCCACATACGATTTTGCTTGAATATGCCTTAAGTGCTTTAGGAGGTATCTACAGTCCAAACTACATCTCGAAAATAAAGTATTTTTTATGCTACTGGCTCTTTTTTCTGTGGAAACGCAGAGAAGCCACCATCCAGCCAATCGGATATAGAGAAAACAAAGGATTTTTCAATCGCAAATTTCAGAACTTTCCCCACATACGATATTCTTCGAAATTAAACCATGGTTAGTTTGATCAAAAATAGATTCAAACCACAAAAAAATATCGAATGAAAATGCATTATTTCGATGGGTTTCTATTGAATTTATAAGTATCAACCAATGAAATTTCGAGAAAGAATAATCGAAAATTAACACCTTTTAATATTCCTTGCCGTAGACACTACAGTTCTTATCTGGACCATTACTTAAAAAAGAAAGACTATGTACATTAAAAATTTGTTAGAAATACCTGCTATAGAAAAATCTTAAATTCCCAGTTCATGATTAAACATAAGCCTATTTACCAATGTGTTTTGAAACGATCAGTATTTATGGCAGGTTTTATTACACTCTTTTTCCGCAGACTTATTGTAGTGAATACAATTTGGTAGCAATTCATGTGTGGATCACTGTCCATTTGCTTTATCATAAGTACACTTGTATGCGTGTGTGTGAATTATTTTTTCCTCATTCCTCCCTATGAACTTATAATTACTTAGAAAGGATTCCTGGCTAGATTAGCCCCACTATGGTTATTCCAGGAACCCTTGTACCGCATATCTGTTCGACTGTAATTTAATTCACTTTGATTGTATTTTCATCTTTTTGTACTACTTGTTTGTTGAGGCGCATCGAGTCAACTATCACAATCGACAGAAACCGAGCCGAGTGAGAAATCTAGTTGTTTTAGCATAACCAAGGTACGGTTCTTTCAACCTTAGCTGTCGATTTATATAGAGAAAAACCTGTGAAAAATGTTGGAAATAAGCAATTTCTTGTTGATTTGTGTTTGCGCGCGCTCGGCGTTGTTCGACATTGCCGACATGGCTTGGTTATATGCAAATATCTGTTAAAACCGTCAGTACATGATACTGTTTCCGTCTACGAAATTGAAGATCACATAGGTCATATTCCCGAGAATAAATCCTAGGATCTTTATTCTTCCCCAACATATATTTTAAAACTTGCAAAACATACTCTGAGTCCATTTTTGGCGACATTATTAATATGTCCATTGAGCATGGGTCATTCTCGACTAAATTGAAATCTGCAAAAGTTGTACCGATATTTAAATCTGGTGATCAATCTGATCCAGACAACTATAGGTCTATTACCCTGTTATCAGTCTTTAATCGTATCTTTGAAAACATCATGTATGCCAGACTAATATAAAAATTAATTGATAAGCACAACATATTATTTTCTGCGCAGTATGGATTTAGAAAGCACTTTTCCACTCAGCATGCCATTATTGATATCGTTGATAAGATTCATAAAAACATGGACAACAAAAACTTTACCTGTGGTATTTTTATTGACTTGAAGAAAGCGTTTGACACGGTTGACCATTCTATATTACTTTAAAAACTTTATCACTATGGCATACGAGGTATTGTTCATGATTGGTTCACATCCTACTTAAGAAATCGATTCCAGACGACTGCAAATTGGCGTCAATGTCTCCAAGAAAGAAACTTGTTCTTTTGGAGTCCCACAGTTCTGTTCTTGGTCCCTTACTTTTTCTTTTATACGTCAATGATATCTGTATGTCCTCCGATAAACTCAATTTCTATTTATTTGCAGATGATAACAGTATTCGTTACTCACACACAAATTTATATCCATGTTTTAGAGCAAATTGTGAACAACGAACTAAAAATGTATGCCGCTGGCTAGAGGCTAATAAGCTAACGTTAAATATTTTCATCCTCATCAACAAACTCTTGACTATATCCCACAGTTAAAAGTTTTTGATCCAGCGTCAAAACGAATGCCTCTAGAAAGGAAAATCACAGTAAAGTATTTAGGCATGTTCATCGATTCCAACTTATCTTGGAAATCACGTATTGAATATGTTTCGCTTAAGTTAAGCAGAGTTGTTGCAATTATAGCTAGACTTAGACACTTTGTTCCCAAGCACACCCTGCAAAGAATTTACTACGCATTGATTCACCCCTATCTGCATTATGGTATATCGGTATGGGGTAAAGCTAGTAAGACTCATCTTAATCATCTCCTTATTCTTCAGAAACGTGCTGTGCGTCTGATGAATTTTGCTAAATTTAGAGACCATGCAATCCCTCTTTTTGTTGAATCAGGCATACTTCCAATTAATTTCCTTTACTTTCATAATATTGCTTGCACTATGCACGATGCTATAAATGGTAAATCACCTATTAATATTTCTTCAGAACTTACGATCAATCATCTTGTTTATTCGTATGACCGAGTAACCATGCGGGGTAAACTCAGCATTCTCCGGTTCAAATCTTCTCGTGATATTTAACGTCTATCTGCGAGTCCTCAGACTACGACAGTCCCTGCCACACGTGATGCACTTCTGACACAGCTGCCGTCTGTGGTCCTCGCGTGAATCTGAAGTACCTCGTCTTGAAGTTGAGGTGGATAAAGGTCTCAGTTTGAAAGGGTAACATTCAGAAACAAACTCCTCACGATCACATTTGAAACAGCGTTGATACATTCCCTTCCAGCTTGAGCCACTCATCCACGTCTTGTTGCAGTTTTTGCAGTAGAAGTTCGCAAGGCACGGCTCTTCTCCGCTATACTCACTGAAGGTAACCAGCAGGGCTCCCTCGTTGGACTCAATATATTCCCTTCCAATCTTCTCCAGATATTCTATAACTTTTGGCCGGATGTTTTGGCGTTCA
Source organism: Actinernus sp. WN-2022 (assembly GCA_030867875.1). Classification (NCBI taxonomy): domain Eukaryota; kingdom Metazoa; phylum Cnidaria; class Anthozoa; order Actiniaria; family Actinernidae; genus Actinernus; species Actinernus sp. WN-2022. Next base: position 37,028,634 of record JAOWCC010000577.1, read on the forward strand.
TCAGGCGAGTGATGTCCAGCTCCATCTATGATCTCCAGCCAAGGGTGATTTCTCTCTCTCGCTTCCTTGTGGTCAAAGTCATGCACACGTTGCTTCAGTTTACGGATAGCTTCATCTCTCTTGTTTCGTTCTTCTTCGATTATGATCTCAACCTCTTCTCGAGTTTTATTGCCCTTCCTGAGCAGCTGCTCTTTGTATTCGTGCAACTTTACAGGATCACCCACCAGTTGTCCATGGAGATCAATCTCACTCTCAGAGCGACCTTCGTTGTAGAACTTGAAGATAGCATCAGACGCTCGTCTGTGACTCTCGTTCATTAATTCACCATACTTCTCTTTGACAGTTCTGCAGTCTCTTGATTCTGCATATTCGTTTCGATGATACGCGTTCGCTGCTTTATCTCTCCAAACCTTGCGCTGTTTGTCAAATGCCGAGGAGTGCTTCCGGTAAAGGTATCCCTCGACAAACAGGGAGACAAGTTCAAAAATATTTCAGACTGCCTCGGCTTCAAAATCGTTTAGGTTGAAACACACACACACGATATTATCTTGAACAAGATGATCGTCAGTTGATGTAGTAATGTCCGTCTTGGATAGCTTGCGATCTGTACCTTCCAAAGTGCGGTTGATGTTTTTGACGTTTGCGTTATCAGGACCAATAAGGATAGTACGACGAACTCCCTTGCAGCAAATTTTAAGTGGAGATCCGAAACACTGAAGATAGTCCTCTTCTTCGTACGACTGTAAACCAACAACGTGCACATGCAATCGTTGACCCAGGACTCGACCATAATGAGTTACTTCTACTTCTTTAAGACCGCCTTCTTCGATATCAAGAATCGTAGCATGGACTAGACCAGGTCCTATATCAGGATTGCAGGCGACTTCACCAACTTTTCCGTTTACTTTCACCTTCAGGGAATAGCTCTTTAAATTCCAGTAATCGTACCTCGTATTTGTACAATCAATGAGAGTCACCAGAATTCGTAGATGTCTCAGTCCTGTACCAGTAAAGATGGGTGGCTCTTGAGAAATAGATAACCGACACTTTTCTGGATCCAAAGGATCTGAGGTAATGTCAACTTCAAAAGAAGGAACTTTGATGTCGCATTCTGAAACATTTTTAGGTTCCATAGTGACTTCATATTTCCCTTTTTTATCAAAGCAGTAATGAAACTCCAGTGTCATTGTCTCCCCGTTAAGTACGGCCTCTTCTTGTGGCAAAATGTCTCCGGCACCTGTAACTAATTGCCAGTTCATAGGATCAAGCAGTACCTTGTTTCCAATCCTATCTAAGCCTACGACGGTCACATTTCGATGTTCGGTTTGATAAGGCCTGGTACAAACACCATTCGGATCGACAGCTGCTATGGCTACCAAAAGACCTGGCACAACGGTAATCTGTAATGGTGGATTGATCACTTCAGCAGCGTCCCTACTTTCGTTTGCAGCTATGGAAACATTGAGCGATCTATTTCCTGCTATCAGTGGCGCGAACGAAAGAACACAGCAGTTTGAATCCTCATCAGGAAGATGAACTTCCAATGATTCCTCTTCCTTCTGTTTGTTTTGGTTGACGTCGCGATGAACTGCGCATAACCCATCTTGGGAGTTTTCGCAGTGAGAACAGTTCAAATAGAGATTCACACAGAGTTTGGCATTGCTTTCTCTTGATGGCAATGCATATCCATAAATGTCATAAAGATGTACTTGGAATCTCAGCACCTGCCCAGCTTCGTAAATTCCTCCTTGTATCCGATCAAAGTCATCTTGTAGAATATGCGATTTCGAGGCAGAAATAGGTGGAGGGATAATCTCCAGCTTGTCAATCCTCAGGGCCTGAAGCACTCCATCACAAGATAAATCAAATGAGGCTGTACCAACTTTAACACAGCGTACAGTAACAACATAACAACCTTCGTAGGTAAGATAGAAAGATGGAGAAATCTGCGTGACAAAGGAGCTATTGGCCATAGTGATTTGTAGATTGCTTTCATCAGACTTATTTCCAAATTTGTCTTCGACCTCAACAGAGATTTTAGCAGTACCACCTCGATATACGCTGTCACCTCTACCATCACCACGTGTTGGTTTTCTGCTTCTTAGAGTGAGTGACGTGGGCCTTGAAGGCGTTACGACGAATTTCATCTGACTTAAACGTGGATTTTTGATCGGGTGATCATTTACGTTTTTTATGGCTATCAAAGGACCTAGCACAATAGATTTCTGTAATGGCCAATTCCTCATTTCACCAGTGTCCATACTTGTGTTCTCATTTATGGATACAGTAAGCGATCTATTACCTGCTATGAAAGGTGTAAATACTACGTCACGAGCGTTAGAATCCCCACAAGAAAGATCCACTTGCAATGATTCCTTTTCTTTCTTTTTCTTTATAGTAGAGTGCCGATGTACTCTGCATAACCCATTTTGGGAGTCATCGCAATGAGAACAGTCGAGACCAAGATGTAAGGCAATCTCGGCATTGCTGTCACTGTAAGGCAGAGGATTTCCATATATGTCATAAAGCTCTAATTGGAATACCAGTACCTGCCCGGCTTTGTGACTTCCTCCATGTATCCGAGCAAAGTCATGTTGAAGGATACGCGATTTAGAAGCAGAAATAGGAGGAGGGATGATCTCCAGCTTGTCAATCTTCAGGGCCTGACGCACTCCATCACAAGACAAATCAAATGAGGCTGTACCAGCTTGATCACAGCGTAAAGTAACAACATAACAATCTTCGTAGGTAAGATAGTCAGACGAAATCTGTGTGATAAAGGAGCTGTTAGGGTATACGTTGCCGACTTTGATTTTTAGATCGCTTTCATTTGATTTATTTCCAAACTCGTCTTTGGCCTCAACAGAGATTTTAACATTACCACCTCGATATACGCTGTCACCTATACCATCACCTTGTCCTGGTTTTATGTCTCTTAAAGTGAATGACATTGGCTCTGAAGGCCTCACGATGAACTTCACTTTCCTTACTCCTTTAGATCGTATATAAATGCCTTGAGGAAACACTGGCTCTGTGGAAAACAGACCGACAGAAGTCACGCAAGTGGATAGACCTATCATTACTCTCTTGTTGCTACGGAAAATTTCTCGGCATGTCATAACGGCTTCCGGTACGGTTTGAGACTCCACAGTGATACCCTTTCTCAAAGTAAATGAAGGTAAGGGAATATCAATTCGTTCCTCGGGATTTGTCGGTTTGTAATCATCGGAAAGGTAAATTGAGATTATACAGATCTCTGTTTTTTGGCCTGCTACCATGTCAAATTCGTGTTGGTCAATGTTGACGTTGAACACCGGTGCATTTAGCCATTTGCGAAATTCTCTTACGGTTTCCAACACAGCACCAGGGACGGCGGTGAGTTTTGCTAGGAACGACATCGTCTTTGCTGTTTCCTAAGACCATAGGACGGCTCCTGGATGAAATTAGTGAACACTGGAGGCCGTAGCTAGCAATTTACTCTATTAAAGTCAGATTACAAGGCAAAGAATAGTACGGATCGGGGACAGACCAGAATTATCCAATCTTTCCAAATGAAGGGCAGTCTTCAAGTTTCCTAAATTAAACAGAAGGACACTGTGAGAACGCGCCGATACAAACTTTTAGTATATCTTTAGCGAAACAGAACATTTACCAATTTTACCAACTGACAAAATATGAACGATAAATGAATAAATATTAAATATATGAATGTATTTATATATGCGTATATATTTTCTTATCGTATGCACAATGGATATTCAGTCTTGGACTGCGAAATTGCTTAATAAATCTTATCTTATTATTAATAAATTAATAATTAATATATAAATGAATACACTGTGAACAAATAAAATAGTATGGTTAAAATGCATTCTAAAACTCATGAATATTCAATTAGTGCGAGAGCCAATCTGGTGCGATAGATTATACCACGTGATGACCTCTATAAACGACAATAAAAAACTCTTGATTATCGAACTCGAACACTTCAGAACTCTGTAACACTTATCGAACTACCGATTCCGTTAGCAGTTCTATAAGTGTCCCAGTTGAATAACCTAGAGTGTTGTAAAACCTGGTTTCCATATGATTGATATGATCGTCCCGATCGCTTGAACCTTTTGTTCGGTGTGAATCGAAGCGTAAATTAATATGCAGAACAAAAGAATCAAGCGATCGAGGCGACTATCATAAAGTGCATATAAGCCCAAACAAGAGCCCATCTGGGCTTTCACTCGGGCCACATGAGATTGAAGATGAAATACACTTTCATTTGAAATCCTCTTAGTATCAAGTCGTGCTTTACTCGCCAGTGAGAACGTCAAAAAAACAGACTGGTCTATTAATCGCTTTTATGGCATGACTATGATAACGCAGGATTCGAACAACAGAATACTGGCAAATTCAAGTGTATAAATGCAATACAATGACATATTCAGACTTTGAATTTGATTGAAAATAGATCAAAAACTCGGGGAAATGTCCGGCTAAAACTGTATGAATAAATGTGAAATGAAACATAAATTTCATAGCAAGAAAAAAAATTGTAATTCCTATAAATGAGAAAGCTCTTCTATTAAGCCGCTTCTCATATACACAGACTGTTTCACAAAAAACATTTGCGCTTATCGACACAAGAATCCAGTTGACCTTTCAAATAATTTATTCTGAGGTACGCATACTCTAAATCAGATGTTAAATAAAGCGATAATTAGAAGGAAAAGTACATTAACAGACAAACTGAGAGGAAATTTATTCAAATCAAAAAGAGTTTACTTACAGTACTTACGTAACTGACACCTTCGTGCACATATGCACTGAATCGGAATGAAAGTCGAAGCCTACCTCGAACTTAACTTTCAGCTAACCTGTTTCCTTTCATTCCACAATGAATAATAATCTCATAAAGTAAGCCCGTAGCTTTCAATAAATTTGCCAGTGTCTGAATGAAACAGCTAGATCTTTTCCAATTTCTCTCACTGACGAGTCACGGCAGAAGACAGTCTCAAGCTACAAAACTTGAATTTTGATCCTCTTCACAGTAACGTAATTTAACGTCTCCGATCAATTCCTCTCTCTTTGCTGGCAGTTCATGCTTCTTGTTCGTGTAGTCGCCCCACTGAGCCGTAACCACAAAACGAGCACAGCATTTCAGTTGGCATACACTGCGTACATCTGCTTAACTAATTAGATTTGTAAAAATCTTAGCGGATCATGTAAATATTCCGCTTGGCTCAAATATGAGGGTTTCTGCCGTCAAAGTTCATTTTTTGTTTCAGTTTTCCCCATATTAGCAGACTTGTATAATGTCTCGAGCTCTCCGAATCCAGTAGAAAGACTCTGGTTATTCTGTCGTAAAACATGGACCTGACCCAAATTTAGGTTGTATTGCATCATTGCCCACGATGGAATAGATTTCTGACAATGACTATTTGAAATTGATATCTCCTTGTCTCGCCTAGTCTGAGCTTTGAATTTTCTTATCTGAGCGCGCCTGAGGAAATCTAACCTTTGTTTGCGTGACCAGCATAGTGCAATCTGATTGGTTCGAATTTGACCTTTAACGCATGCGCAGAAGCCGTCTGACACTGATTAAAAAAAAAAAAAAAACCACTTGCATTTTAAGACTCGGCGCTGCCACAGGCAGCCCGAGTAATTAGTTATATTTGGGCCGCGTCAGGCAAAAAGGGCCCGGACGACATTCAAGTTAAATAATTCCTACAATGGTGTTACCAATAACAGGTTGAAGATTGTACTGTATTCTTGACGAGAAGCGCTACATTTCATTCCTAACAATAAATATCAGTTTCAAGAAATTGACATCAAAAATCAGGGGTGAAATTTACGTGATTTTGATGCAAGGATTCGATTACAAATATGACCACAAAAATTAGGAATCCTGTCAGAGGGGATGATTTTAATGTATGACATTCATTTATATCTGCCGGGATTAAAGAGTAAAATATAAATAAGATGAACAAGATGATCACTTTTTGCCCTAAAAATGTATTTTCTGCAGTCATTCTGCTCCCCGTAGCTCGTAATATGATTTTAGCAATAGTAGAAGTTACACCTTGAAACAATCGTCTGATGATAGGGAATGATTTGCGCCTGCTAAAATTGTAATCAAACCCTTGTGTAAAAATATCGTAAATTTCGTCTTCAATTTCATTTGTTGATTTCATAAAATCAACACTACTTGTTAGTAGCACAATGTGGCGCTCGCGATGCATATTGTAATCGCACCACAAGTACACCACAAAACATGGTACAATTTCAAAAGACATTTACATGTTATGTCGTCCGGGCCCTTTTTGCCTGATGCGGCCCATTTGATATCGATTGTACATTAAGTGAATAGTCCAACGGTAGAATATTTCTTGATTTGGGTGTTACGTCTACGAGATATAAAGGTTTATATTTCCAATATGCTAATGATGTGATGTCCTCACCGACACACTTATTATACAAAAGCATGCTGGTAGAGACACATTACCTATTTTTAAATTCTAAGTTATATTTGAAGCTTATCAAAGTGATTTTGCAAAAGAAATTCTAAATTAGAAAATAGCTTAATTCACAAGCACAAAGAAATTCAGCAAATGTCGGTGATGACATCAGATCATTAGCATATTGGAAATATAAACCTTTATATCTCGTAGACGCAACACAGATCATTAGCATATTGGAAATATAAACCTTTATATCTCGTAGACGCAACACCCAAATCAATAAATATTCTACCGTTGGACTATCCACTTCATGTACAATCGATATCAAATATAACTAATCTGGGCTTATATGCACTTTAAGTGTCCCAGTTCAATAACCTAGAGTGTTGTAAATGTTCTAGTTCAGTAGGCACTCATCAGTCCTGCACCCCCCAGAAATACTCAAACCAACTCCCAACTTTTAGCCTTCAAATTTAAAAACAAATTATGTAATTGAATAAAATCATTCATTATTTGATTTACCACAACAACTTTTACCTAGCTATATTATTGTTTTACTTTTCAGTATATATATCCAGTAGTTACGACTACCAAGTTTTAGTGGCCAGGTATTCTAAAGCTGCGCCTTCATTCGAGTAGATTCAGTGCCAGCCCTGGAACGCCCTGGAATGTGTTTACACTCCATTTCATCGTCGAATATGAAGTATACTGGCTGGAATACTAGTTTCAGACAACTCTTCTTTCTCGTTTGATGTTGTTTGCTTTCGAAATCGCGCCATCTCAGGTTAGAAGAGACAAATCTCACCCCGCAAACCAAACCTCACAACTGACTGAACCAGTTATTACAGATGACATAAGAACTTCCTTTTGCACACTTTACAATTTCTTTTTCTCTTTAAATGTTTTCCATCTAGTACTTAAATAAAGTTGTTGTTGTTTTGTTGTTGTTGAAATGGAAATTTGTTTTGAGCTAGAAATCGTAGATAAAAACATTGTTGTTTTAAAGTACAAAGGAATTCCTACGGATTATTATTCAGTGAAATACATATTGCACTCAACTAGAACACAAGAAGCCTCGATAAATTTATAGAAATGTTACTCTTCTTAAAGTAAATCTTGACTTATTTTGGTTATATTACGTTTGAATATTAGAAGTAATTTACAAAATTCGAGACCGTGTTGTCAGTATGTTGTATCGGAGAAACATATCCTCACCTCCGGCTCGGATCTCATTTTGTAATAGTACTTACAAATTAGGTTTACGTTAACGGCACACGGGCGATACCAATCAAACTCGAGCTGACATATACCTGAGTGTGAAACAGTCAGTGTCAATTTTGAAGAAGTTTTCATAAATCCTGAGTGCTTGTCAATCTCACACCGATCAAGTTAAAATCACCGAATTAAAACCTAGTCTCCAATGCAGAGGTCTTTTGTGATCCGATCCCTTGCACATAAAACGTCTATATCGGAGCCGGCTAAGTTAACCCCGATCGGGCAAGGATATGATGGGTGATCGCTTGGGATCTAATCTTTCATATCCTGGTCACTACCTGGTATATGACAAATATATTTGATGCAATTTTAAGTACAAGATGTCGTAAGTTTATTTGCTGCATGTAATTTCTGTGATTTGTGACCTCAGAACTTCGTATCTCGCAGCCGTGAACTCAGTAATCGGAAACTTTGCGAATTCTCAAGCGCTAGGAAGAAATGTGTGTCAAAAAAGGAAATAATTGCGACCAGGGAGCGGGCACTAGCGAGCGGACTGGGAGCATCCTAATCGAAGAGGGGTAACTGGAATGCTGGATACAAATTAGTCTCTTTTGCGGGCGCGTAAGATTTTCCATTGTTCTTACAATCATATTTGGACATGTACACGTGAACACTTAGTCGTGTTGATCGGACCTTTGAATACGTTTTTCACTTGTGTTAGTGTGCTTGTGCAAGCAAGCACCACCAATTCATACCTTTTTTTGTGGTTATGGTTATTTTTTTATATTTTTTTATATTTTTATGGCATAAATAAAATATAATTATGATAACTTATGTGTCAATTTGTGGTGATATATGTGATAATTATGATAGTGTTGAGTTATGATAGTGTTGAGGTATGAGGTTAATATTATTATATTATTATTATATTATTATAGTGTTATGTTATTTGGGAAAGAGGATAGTGAGATTTAACGATGACAGTGGGAGATAATTATCGGATACATCAGTGATACCTATATATACTTCAAAAACTCATGAATAATTAATGAGCATTTTGTCCAATCAGATGAAGCAAATCAGTCACGTGCATGCTCCTTTATACCTGATAAAATCTCATCATTCTAAAATGCCCGCGGAGGGATTTGAATTCTGTCCCAGAGGAAAACGGGGTTAATGATTGAGACAATGGAATTTCTATTGATGTTTCAGCTTTCTCATTGAATTGCTAATTAGGATGAACGTTTTATATAAAGAATACTAATGAACATGAAATTTTATATAAAGTTTCATCCTAATTAAGAATTCGCTGATAAAGAGCCAAAGATAGCAAAAAGTACACGGAACATAAGGTACCTAGATAATAAGTTTTGCACTAAATTTACTAATATCAGCAGACTACCGAGATACACAGATAATATTTTTTAAATGAAGTTATCCAACTACCATTACTTGTTTACCGAGCCACTCTTTAGTTCCAATTATTACACCAAACTCAAAGCCGTAAAATAATAAAAACGTGCATGAAACTTACATATTTTGTGCCGGAGCCAAAAATTTAGAGTCTGCCGTCATGTCAGTCACATCGCTTTCCAAGTCTTGAACTTTATCGAGGTAAACCACGACACCAAATCCTTCATTGCGAAACGCCGCTTCAAACAACATAGTATGGTAATTTTTTCATGTCATTCCCTTGAGAACTTCGTACTTGCAGGCGGTGATTACTCGAATATTTTGCATGGCGTTGTGAATACAAAGGTTCAATGGTTCATTAAGTAACCATTCCCTTGAGATGTGCGTCTTTCTTTCATTGCATTCTTAAAGCGTTTTTGAAGCCGTTTAAAACACTCACAGCACGTGTTTTATCAAGTCTAAAAATTCTCGGGCTTCCCCCTCGAATTTTTAAACTTGATAAAACACTGCTGTTCGTGTTTTAAACAGTACATCACTCATACAATATATGAGGACTGCACCCGTAAGGTGTCAAATATAACCGAGAACGTCTGAATTTATTATGCTATTGGAGGAATAATGTGCCCTCAACATGTTAAAAATATAATTGCCACCGTTTGAATTTAGGATATATGAAAGTCAGTGATGGTTATATAATACCAGAGGACCGTGTCCTTAAGATTAAAGGACCATGTCTGTAAGATATTAAAATCTAACTGCTGATGATGATTGTGTCCGACTTAGAAACAAGGGATGACTTAACATGCAATACGTCAAAGAGTTTGTTTATTATTATCATAAGTCACAAGTTCTATTGATATGTCTTTTCAGAACATTTTATGTATCCATAATAGAAACTAGTATTAGGATGAAACTATCATAGTATAACTGGTCCATTGAAGGACAAATATAATACAATATGACAACAATAAATTACTTTATGTTTCCCCTCTGAGCTATATCATACAGAACTTAAGATGATTGATTTACTAGTCTAAGGACAACTTATATTATTTTTAGTGCTGCATTGACTGGGCTAGTTTACTGGGCATTGACTATAAACAAAGCACACACACCAAATATTTGGAGTAAAATGGCTGAGTGCAAAAACCCAAAGCCGCTTTTAATAAATAACCAAATTATCATTTGATAAATATTTACAATCTGGTAAATGATTTTGGCCCAGTAAAGGTGAGGGCCACAAAAACGCCAAAGCATCATAAATATAATTATGATGCCGCCCCACCACTATGATAACATTATTTGTTGTTCACAATGGGCACATCTGACTGTGCTTCTTAATTTTAATTTCTTCTTATGTAGTTATGATATAAAATCATGTTTTCCGCGTAGCACTAGTACCTGTAAAGAATGTGATGTAAAGTGGCAAGCTGTAGTGCGAAGTGTGCACGCCCTACGAGAGAAAGAGAAAAAATATCTGACCCAAGTGGGACTCGAACCCAACGACCTCCAGGTTACATGTCTGGCGCTCTACCAACTGAGCTATCAAGTCAGGTGAGAGCAATCGTGGATATTGGTGCGTTTTTATGGGGTCACGGCGATTATATATGTATAATTTGAAGAGGGTAGTGGTTAGAGAGGCTGATAAGGGTTTAGGTTGGGCTGTGAATACAGTAGGGTGGTATAAACATGAGTATGAACAGCATATACATAGTGATTTTTATGAGTGTGTGGGTCCGAAGGTTAAACCATAAACTCCATTGCCTTGTACAATATAATTTTTTGTTTTTTGTATTTTAGTAAACAACAAGAGCCCATCTGGGCTTTCACTCGGGCCACATGAGATTGAAGATGAAATACACTTTCATTTGAGATCCTTTTAGTAATAACCGAAGGGAAGAATTATTAGCTGAATTTAGCAGTCTTTAGGAGTGGCCGGTAGCGCGGTGACATGCATTCTCTGCTCCCCTAGTATATATATTTCTCGTGTATGCAAATTAAAGAAGTTGACCTCTACTTATTCATGTACCGCACGCTTACATGAGTGTCTCAAATATATGTTTATATTTGTCCCATATTATAAGTCGTATTCCTGTCCACCTATGATGGAGCTATCAAATGATATATTTCTCTACTGTTCATTCTACCCTGCGGCTCTTTATCGCAGCTCGCGTCCATATCAGGTATTTATTAACTGAAATGCCTGTTGGTTATATACCCTCATTCCCAAAACTGATCTGCTCATTATATTACAGAACTATAAAGGGAACTGTTGGAAGCCTTTAATTTCTCGAACCAAAACCTCGGCCGTGAGAGGATTCTTGTTTAAGTTGATATTGCTTCGCTCATCATAAATTATTCTGTTCTCCGGGGTATTTCTGACAGCCAAAAACATGCTCAAAATTATTTTAGTGCATGTTGGCCTACAGATCACGGTGTTTGAGCTGGTATGTATTATGACCGAGAGGCATAAAACCTACGAAATGTACCTCAAACAAGAATACCGTCCGATGGCAAAATCTATCAGCGCCACGAGGTCAACAAATCGACAAAGAAATGCATATCTATATAAACACGCAATGATTTCAACCTCACCGTACCTTAATTCATGACCTGACAAGACACTGTTCAGTTTCACTTTCACTCTCAGCTTTGCTCTTGAGTTTGAGTTCGGCTTTGTTAAAGACTTCTTATTCAGTTGTATGGTATTGTGCAGTATATTTGAGTATACCAATCCACAGAGATTCCAATAACAAAGCCGTGGCGAAAGAGAAGCTTAAACGAGAAATATTTTGTCCTCCTAGAAAAACACAACATATTGCCCTTTCTATCGAAGAAGCCTTGGTTTCAGCAGAAAGGAAAACGCTAAATTCCAATTCGATATGTGTGAATCTTTGAGTCCTTCAGGTCCGGCGTCGTGTCGTACATCTATATAAAATCACAGGCCATCTGGGTAAAAAACGCGGTCCTTCGGCTCCGACAAGAGCGCCAGTTGCAATATCCTGAGCCTGTTGGAAGGCTTTCGCACGAGTGAAGTTAAATAAAACATTAAACTGCTTACATTTGAGAGATGGGACTCCAAATTTGAGAGAGATTTGCTCGCGGATCCACCATTTTGATTTACTGTATTAAATTATGTAAATAAATTAACCTGGCGAGTGTTACGTGACCAGCACAGTGCGATCTGATTGGTTTGAATTTGACCTTTAACGCATGCGCAGAAGCCGTCTGACATGAAATAAAAAATAATAAAAAATAATAACGACTTGCATTTTAAGACTCGGTGCTGCCACAGGCAGCCCGAGTAATAACCAATCCTCCAATTGCATAATAAATTCAGACGTTGTCGGTTATATTTGACACCTTATGGGCATAGTCCTCATATATTGTATGAGTGATGTATATGGGTATCACTGATGCATCCGATATTGTGTGGATGTCACTGGTGGGTCGTAATCTTCCAGGGTTATAAAATTAAGTATCCAGATGGTGACAATTATGTTTTAACATCTTGCAAATACAATCCTCCAATGTTATATAGGCAGTAATCCTCTATTGCATGAGCATCACTGATATCTATAGATACTATAATCAAATGGAATCAAACGGGTATATGTCATGTTTTCTCATAGCATATAAATTGTTATCATAACTTCTAATCTTCAAATCATACATATATTAGTCATCTATTACAATCTTTCTTACTATTTATTTATTTTATTTTATTAATCATTCAAATATAATTTTCTTATTATTAATTAATTAATTTTATCTCATTGTAATATTAATCTCATTAAAAATTAATTTCATTAAAAATTAAATTTAATCCTACTGCTGCTGAAACTCACTATACCATCATTATTCCTATACTATTCATGTTTCAAAACAATTTTTTTACTAATCATGCTTCCAAAATTTTACTAATTTTACTAATCATACTTCCAAAATTTTACTAATCATTCCTCCATAACTTTAATCCCAACATGCATCCATAAATTAATCCAATTATAATTATCAATATCCCTCACTATCATCCTTAAATCTCACTAATAATTATCTCTCACTGTCATCGTTAAATCTCACTATCCTCTTTCCGATATAACATAACATAACACTATAATAATATTAACCTCATACCTCAACACTATCATAATCATCACATGAAGAGCTCAGTGCAAACAGTGATCAAGTGACGATTTGAGTCGCTTGATTTTGATTTTACTTTTACGGTCGCGTTTACGTTTTTTCACGCAGAATGAAGTCAAATTTTACGAAGTTCGTGTATGTGAAAATGACAATTATGGTAAAAAAAGTTTTTTTTTTTAATATTTCGGGCATGACAAGGATTAGACCCGAGACCTGTTGGCTCCCCTTCAGACTTAACACGGAGCGAAAGGAAAATGACGATTTGAGTCGCTCGATTCCGGTCGCGTTTACGTTTTTTCATGCAGAATGAAGTCGAATTTTACGAAGTTCGTGTATGTAAAAATGACAATCATGGTAAAAAAAGATTGGAAAAAAAAATATTTCGGGCATGACAAGGATTAGACCCGAGACCTGTTGGCTCCCCTTCAGACTTAACATGGGGCGAAAGGAAGATGACGATTTGAGTCGCTCGATTTTGTTTTTACTTTTTTCACGCAGAATGAAGTTGAATTTTACGAAGTTCGTGTATGTGAAAATGCCGACCATGGTAAAAAAAGATTTGAAAAAAAAAAAATTTCGGGCATGACAAGGATTAGACCCGAAACCTGTTGGCTCCCCTTTGGACTTAACACAGCCGAAAGGAATTATGGGTACACAGCAAAAGTTTTGACAGGGAAACTCTATACGGTTTCGTCTTAACAATCTTTTGTAAGTCCCCAGGCGAAGCACAGACCAGGCCCGACACGACTATCTTTGGAAAGCTCAGACCATGAAACTTACCGAAATGGCCTCCTTAGCTCCAAAATATTCATAGTTTGCTTCGCCTGAAGACGCGACTCTATGTAAATCTCCAGCGATAACAAACCATGAGTTAAACCGGCGACTTAATGATGTCCAACGACACTTTACACAGAGTCGCTCTTTCCAAATATTAGTCCACCATTCCAACAAGAACCTCCAATCCACCGGTTTCAACCATCTCTCCAGCTTGCAATTGGCGGCTAGCGAAAGTCTGTTCGAACGGTTAGCAATTTCCCGCCCAATGTACAACGAATGAGCGCTGGCACAACAATTTTGTTTTTTTAAACCTATCTCTTCCCCCCCCCCCAACCTATTAGAATTATAGCAAAACAATAACTCTTTTCGCTGTAGAAATGACTCGATGGCTTGCTTAATTTGTTTATTCTTTCATTTATTTGAGATTTCAAGAGATATCCTAACATTGTAGATTAGAAATTACGGGTTTTCTTAATCAAAAAGCGAAGTTGGCTATCAATAGTTTTCAAATCGTCACTTGATCACTTTTTGCACACAGCCCTTCACATATATCACTACAAATTGACACATAAGTTATCATAATTATATTATATTTATGCAACATTTATGCCATAAAAAAATAAAAAATAAAAAATAAATAAAAAATTCCATAACCACAAAAATGAAATAAAAAATAAGTATGAAATATTTGGTGGTGCTTGTTTGCACAAGCACACTAACACTGTTGACATCATCTACTATGATGGGGTTCGCTACCACCTAACCTGGACAGTTCAGATGGCTCGGTTGCCCTCCTACGAGGAGGATATTGTATAACCTACAACTGTTCTATACAGGAAGGAACCAATACTTATTTTACCATAATTAACATATATACTTACATGTACAATTAACTCTCTAATCACATAATTATAATAAAATAATTAATCATCCAACCATAAAAAAACACCATTTAATTAATATTTTAATCAACCAACCACACCAAAACATAAAATGTCAGTAACCAACCACAAAAATTATATTCTTAATAACTCTATTCTTAGCAACTCCACTCATCTTCACACCAGTTTATTCTATTCTTAGCAACTCCCCTCTTCTTCACACCAGTTTATTTTATTTTAATTAATTCACTCAACATAATAAACACACAACCAATTACATCATAAATGAACCCATAACCTTTGTAAACACAAAAGATTGTAACATCATAGACAAAATCCAAAATCAAAACAATTAACTTTATTAAAATAATAACCTGTCTTCAATAATCCACTATATACACTGTATAATAACCTCAATATTTAACCTGATCTATACATCTCTGTACATGCATGCCAATGATGTAGTCGTCTATGTAGTTTAGCCTTAGTACTTATCCACTCTTGTAATTTAGGCATTACATATCTTAGTAATAATATTCGCCTTAAACCTCCACGATAACGAGCTGCCATATTTATCTTCATTTTTAATTTCTTATCCAACAACTTATTACCAATATAAGGTAATCCAATAGTTCTTATCCCAACGTTATTATCAGCGCGTTATAGGATTTTAAAACTGAGTGCATGAGCACATGCATTTTCATGCATGAGATTAGAACACAAACAGTTCGATTCTTGATCAAAATACGTCTAACTAATAATCTAGATGAGGAATAAGTCAAGCAACAACATAGAGTGATAGAAAATCAGTAGCAACAATAACTTTATTTGCTCGCTGAGGAGAATATAGACCGGTTCGCGCTCATCGTTGCATTAAGGGTAATCAGGGCAAACATGTCGGGGAAATACAGTGTTTGTATGATAATTCAATGTTGTTTTTTTACGCAAAAAATTGCGAACTAGAGAAATCTAGTATCCCAAATCAAAATATATTTACTGTAAAGAGCCGCGATCAAATTATGAGTAAACATATCGGCAAAACTAAGTAAGTTTGTCGAGCGTGGTATACTTATTCTAACCTAAAAAAATCAATAGTGAAAACACATACAGCCCTTCTTTTGATTTGTGATACTAGATTTCTCTAGTTCGCAATTTTTTGGGTAAAAATTCAACATTGAATTCTCATACAAACATGGTTGCCCTGATTACCCATCATGCAACGATGGGCGCGAACCGGTCTATTATAGTGTGTACTGCTCGATATCTGCAAAGTTCTTCGATTTAATAAATATTTGCGTTGACTTGACTTCGGTTTGAACCGCACTTACAAGCTACTATATCGGAATTAGTAGCACGGATACAACGGAGGAACGGTAAGGTATGCTTTGAGTTTATCGCCTGATATACACGCAACTAGAAAACCACGAAGATCATATCGTTTCAGAATCGACATGCAGTCCTTTGAACAGCCACTGAGACATCTCCAAACTCACCGTAGTTGCAATGCTTCCCTAACTGGTAGATCGAAGAATTATCGACGAATTATCTTCTTACCGTCGTTTTAGGAAGGAAGCGAACTACCGAGTAAACTGATTCCTTCGGACAGACCGTGACAATATTATCGGCGTTTGTTCTTCGCTGGCAGTTGGATGTCACACAAAAAGTGTCAGCAAATTTAGGTTCAATTAAAAAGAATGCCCTAAATAAGTTCTTAAGAATAGTATTCATCGTATGTGCGTATATAATAGTAACTATCAGGAGTAACAACAACGACGCAAGCAGATTCTTTACGTGTATACATATCAGTAAGCCGCCTGTGGCACACTGGTTGCTGATTGGACTAGAACTTCGGTAAGTTGTCGGTACATTGCGGAATCCACCTGCATGTGGTCATGGTGTTCTTGATGGTACAGACTCTCCAGAAATGACCGAGTTTGCCACAGTAGAAACACATGCGGGGAAAAAGAAGAATTAACATTTGCAGAACTTGAATTAACATTGGTCAAATAATTAGCATTCACATTCCTAGCAGAATCGACACAAATACCTTTGCCTAATGAAGCGTCTATATCTCTGCGTAAGATTTTTCCGACTTATTAGGTTACAGGTTTTTTAAGAGAGCTATTCTACTACAAAATCCCAACCGTGTTGGTCTGCTTTAGCTTAATTTATTTGTGAATAATAGCTTACCCTTCCTCTAGACATGTCTTGACCTCGGAGAGTTTCTTTCTTTCTAAGTTGTGTAAAGCATCGTCTAAAGTGCTCTGAACCTGAACGTGTATTGGACTTCTCTGCGGTCTTTACTTTCTTGAAAACGGACTGTAGAGCGTCTTCATGGTCTTGCTGAAGTTCTGTTTTAAATGAAACAAGAGCCCATCTGGGCTTTCACTCGGGCCACATGAGATCGAAGATGAAATACACTTTCATTTGAAATCCTTTTAGTAATAACCGAAGGGAAGAATTATTAGCTGAATTTAGCAGTCTTTAGGAGTGGCCGGTAACGCGGTGACATGCATTCTCTGCTCCCCTAGTATATATATTTCTCGTGTATGTAAATTAAAGAAGTTGACCTCTACTTATTCATGTAACGCACGCTTACAATTTAGTCTGCTGTTCTCCAGGTTCAGAGTACTAATAGATGAGTGTCTCAAATGTATGTTTATATTTGTCCCATATTATAAGTTGTATCCTGTCCATCTATGATGGAGCTATCACTATATTTCTCTACTGTTCATTCTACCCTGCGGCTCTTTAACGCAGCTCGCGTCCATATTTAACAATTATTCACTGAAGTCGAAGTGACTATTGGTGAATATTTACCGAGACGAAGTCGAGGTAAATATTCACCAATAGTCACTGAGACTGAAGTGAATAATTGTTTTAGTATAATTTCATCAGTGAATATCAGATAAATTTAAACTAGACAATATAATAATAGTCTGACTTCCGACCCTTTTATAAGTTTAACAAGCGCGCGTGACAAGATAGTTTTGTGACAAACATTTGCATAATCACGTGCCGCTATACGGTTCATTGCACAAACCGACTTGACACGAGATTGGCAGGGATTACAAGAATGGATTTTCTGAAAGTATAGAAATACAAAAGAAAAGGCCAAATGCACACTAGAATTCAAGTTGAAGCAGCAATCTTCACTTTTGAGACCTCGTATCGTGTTATAAAGAGAGGAAATGCAGCGAAAATGAGTGGAAATGGGCAAAACTGAAAGTCTCCAGGCAGGTGAATATAGCGACATATGACGTAATTCTCGACCAATCAGAGCACGGGAATCTCTATATTCACTGATGAAATTATACTAATGGTATTTATTAACTGAAATGCCTGTTGGTTATATACCCTCCTTCCCAAAACTGGTCCGCTCATTATATTACAGAACTATAAAGGAACTGTTGGAAGCCTTTAATTTCTCGAACAAAAACCTCGGCCGTGAGAGGATTCTTGTTTAAGTTTACCTTCAGAGTTGAATATTGCTTCGCTCATCATAAATTATTCTGTGCGAGTGTTTATTTCTCCGGGGTATTTCTGACAGCCAAAAACACGCTCAAAATTATTTTAGTGTTGGCCTACAGATCACGGTGTTTGCGCTGGTATGTATTATGACCGAGAGTAAAATGAAATGTGGCAAAAAACCTACGAAACGTACCTCAAACAAGAATACCGTCCGATGGCAAAATCTATCAGCGCCACGAGGTCAACAAATCGACAAAGAAATGCAGATATAAACACGCAATGATTCCAACCTCACCGTACCTTAATTCATGACCTGACAAGACACTGTTCAGTTTCACTTTCACTCTCAGCTTTGCTCTTGAGTTGAGTTCGGCTTTGTTAAAGACTTCTTATTCAGTTGTATGATATTGTGCAGTATATTTGAGTATACCAATCCACAGAGATTCAAATAACAAATGAAAGCCGTGGCGAAAGAGAAGCTTAAACGAGAAATATTTTGTCCTCCTAGAAAAACACAACATCTTGCCATTTCTATCGAAGAAGCCTTGGTTTCAGCAGAAAGGAAAACGCTAAATTCCAATTCGATATGTGTGGATCTTTGAGTCCTTCAGGTCCGGCGTCGTGTCCGGTATATAAAATCACTGGCCATCTGGGTAAAAAACGCGGTCCTTCGGCTCCGACAAGAGCGCCAGTTGCAATACCTGGCGAGTGTTACGTGGCCAGCACAGTGCGATCTGATTAGTGCTGAAATTTAATACATGGGTCAAAAGTCACATTTTGTTGCACCCAACAACAACAAAAAATAACCGCTTGCATTTTAAGACTCGGTGCTGCCACAGGCAGCCCAAGTAATCAGTCGAGAAGCTACCGTTTCTTGTACACTTCTCAGCAAAGCTGTAAGGTCCAGGATGTGTAGAAGTCAACCCCGAATGCTGCGCGAACGGCGAGATAAATTACTCTCTCAAGTTGCCCGTTATATACATGCATCGTTGCATGCCGGCCTCTTGGCACCAATGACATATGCCAGATATAAACAAAATTACGAAACCTTACTACAAACATGCTCTTAAGCCGTCATCAATACGCTTTCCATCGACTACATAACACCTTTTGACCTTGGACGATATCTTCAAACTTATACTAGCCTCTAGCTTCATGTATATCTGCCATGCATAAAAATTTAAACGAAACTTTCCTAAATATGTTTACTCCAATTGCTGATATTCATCAACACAATACAAGGAAATCTAAATCTCAACTTTTCTTTATTAACTATTCAAGAACCAACTACAAACAATTTTTTTTTAGCATTAATGGAATAAAAATCTGGGATCAAATACATTGAATCTGAAAATGACGCATCTTCAAAAAGAAAATTGTTTCCGACCTCATAAACAACTATGAGTATTTGTAGTGAATATATTTATTAGCTACATTGTATACTGATTAGATTGTGCTTCTTCCCTTTATGTATCGTATTGTATGTATTATAGTCGTATCGTACCTTCCTTGTCTCAAATTTATTTCACCATATAATACTGATAACCTAAAACTGTAAAAACAAAATTTTGAAACCTAATACATTAAGTACTCCACGCGACCACTTTTTATCTCCTGGTGAACCAGACTAAGATATAAACAAAACTACGAAATGCTCTTAAGCCGTCGTCAATACGCTTTCCATCGACTACATAACACCTTTTGACCTTGGACGATATCTTCAAACTTATACTAGCCTCTAGCTTCATGTATATCTACCATGCATAAAAGTTTAAACAAAACTTTCCTAAATATGTTTACTACAATTGCTGGTACTCATCAACACAATACAAGGAAATCTAAATCTCAACTTTTCGTTATTAACTATTCAAGAACCAACTACAAACAAAAAAATATTAGCATTAATGGAATAAAAATCTGGGATCAAATACATTAAATCTGAAAATAGACGCATCTTCAAAACGAAAATTGTTTCCGACCTCATAAACAACTATGAGTATTTGTAGTGAATATATTTATTAGCTACATTGTATATTGATTAGATTGTGCTTCTTCCCTTTTTGTATCGTATTGTATGTATTATAGTATCGTACCTTCCTTGTCTCAAATTTATTTCACTATATAATACTGATAACCTAAAACTTTACCAAAAAAATTTTTTAACCTAATACATTAAGTACTAGACGCGATCGACCACTTTTTATCTCCTGGTGAACCAGACTATTGATAACCTCATATTTTTTCTTTTTCAACCAAGTCTATTCTGTGTATGCTTTATGTATGTATGCCTTCCATTTAGAGTGAAATAAAATTGTTGTTGTTGTTCCGACTTCACTTGTTCCGTCGGAAAGCTTCAAATCTCCGCTATATAGCTGTCGTTTTCACAAGTTGGGCTATTTTTAGATCATTTTCCTGCCAATAGACCCTTCCACGGTTTTTTTTTACTTTTCATATATACGTATAACCTCGGAAATGTTTACAGACGTTTGTATGGAAATTTTGACTGGGGAGCAAGTTCGTGCCCCCAAGACGAAATTCCCATCTAAACGTCTGTAAAATTTCCCGACATTTTCCGAGTTTGCGGGCCTGTATCTTTGCTCCTATTCAAGATATAACTCTCAAATTTGGGATTTTGACTAACTTCGAGGTGCTCTTTTCAGCAGTATCGACGGTTTTGCTGTTATACGTATATATCAAAAGTTCAAAAAACCCGTGAAGGGTCTATTATGCACCAGTCAATGTAACCCCCCTCTCCTCCCCCCCCCCCCCTCCCCCACCTCCAAACCCGGGACTATGCAGGGATTAGCGAGGCATTTGGCACTTCACTCGCCCGACGGGGAGGGGGAGGAAGTGAGCGGACGACCTCGTACCGTCTGAAAATCAGGCTACTCGTTCCCCGGTGAGCGGGGCATTAGCCTTGTTTAGAATATCGTGGCCAGCCCTTTTTCAATTCCGCGAGGCCAGAGTTATTTCAGTACAGCTTTGTTTGCGTTGAAATAAACCGAAGGGCCTGTTGAAGCTGCCATTTTGACGCGTGGAGGTTGCTCAATTGATCGTGATATATTGTTGCAAATGGCTTATTGTAGTATTTCATATGACAGCAAGGTTATCATTTTAGGGTGTGCAAGAATACGTCAATCGAGAGAGGAAATAAATCTGATGTGCCAATGCTTTCCATGAAATTAACTATTTTTCGAAATATTATAAGAAGTTATGTTTATCTTATGCATGTATCAATGTCAAGCCCGAGAGGGAGGGTCGGGTATATGTGGGGCATTTGACCTTTTTTGAGAATTATTGTTCAAATACCCCACCCTGGGGAAAGAAAAATGGGTGAAATTTGACCAAATTTCCCCACCTGGGACATAACTACTGTATATATGAATTATCTGTACTCAATCAAAAAATTAACGATAAATAAAATAATGTGGCTGTCGAAGACATTATGAATGCATGATTAACTGAGTCACAAGACTGAACAAATACTAACAGGAATGGGTTTAATGTATACAAAAACAAAAAGATGAGTTGACGGAAATGGTATGCACGTCATCCGACCATTTAGGGCGGGGTATTTGACCAACTTAAATGCCCCCGTATAGCGGGGCATTAGCTCTCATTAGAAACACAAATGCCTAATCCCCGGGTTTTTTTTTGGGGGGGGGGGGGGAGGGGGGGGGGGGTTACGTTGACTGGTGGATTGCACTAGTGGCGGAAGAAAAGATGTCTCATTCACAAAGAATATGTAAAACACGTTTTATTATAGTTTTCACTTCATTATTGTGGTTTGCCTATGACCCAAGTGTGGATGATGAGATACTTTAGGTGCAGGGGTACAGTATATCTGTGAATTTATATACGTTTATTAGATCTGGTTACTCTAAGAATATTACATTCTTTCAGGTTAAATATAATTGCCATAACTGTTATTTTATGTCACGTGTCGCGGGGACCGATCGGGGGATCGTGGTTTCAATTGACTGGTCCGATCACCAAGAGCTCAGTTCAGATACGATAAAGTCATATTAACATTTCAAAGTAACCTATTATTGAGTGGTAAAGCAGAAACTAATTGGTGCCATAAGACAACCTTTGAACCATTTATAAACACCATAAACGTTCCATTTGGCATTTGCATTCACAATATATTTCGTTTCGTTTTGCCAAGGATCACAAACAAATAAGCTTTTGTTTGTACATTGTATGTCTTTAACACTGCAAGAAAATCAAATGTTCAGGATGTTCCTCGTGTTGGACAATACCAGTGAAATAGTACGCACTACTAACCTTGGTTAAAACAGGCCTGAAGTGGGGATAGCGATCCGTTTTATTCCACAACCACGAACCACCTGACGAACAATTCAGTTCTACTCGAGTTTCCCTCGTGCTAGTCAGATGACGAGTCATCAGTAACACTCACCACAGGCAGCCGAAGCTCTTTTTTTCAACCTCGTTCCCAGGGTCTTCTCGGCAGATCCAAGATGGCGTTTTCTTGTGTCTGTATATGGGTATGTACATGCGGGCTTCCTGAATATTGTGGATATTTCCTAAAATAAAAACTAATATAAAGTACATAATGAAATAAGTTTCCAAAAAATCCTCATTACTCGGGCTGCCTGTGGCAGGCACGAGTTTAAATCTGCAGGCCGTTATTTTTGTTCTGTGCAGCAAAATTTCTGCGCATGCGTTAAATTATGCATTAATTGTTGGCGCTAATAGATTTGTCTCCAGTCCAGTCGCCATCTTAAGATTCTGCGGACGCTATTCTTGTTTGAGGTACGTTTCGTATGTTTTATGCCACATTTCATCACATTTCTACGGTGGCTCGTAAGGGACATCAGAATTGCAAACCACTTTTTTCGCTAACTCGTCAAAAATGACGAGTTAATTTTGCAAACCACTTTTTTCGCTCGCTAACTCGTCAAAAATGACGAGTTAATTTTGCAAACCACTTTTTTCGCTAACTCGTCAAAAATGACGAGTTAATTTTGCAAACCACTTTTTTCGCTCGCTAACTCGTCAAAAATGACGAGTTAATTTTGCAAACCACTTTTTTCGCTAACTCGTCAAAAATGACGAGTTAATTTTGCAAACCACTTTTTTCGCTAACTCGTCAAAAATGACGAGTTAATTTTGCAAACCACTTTTTTCGCTAACTCGTCAAATTTTGCAAACCACATTTTTCTCTAACTCGTCAACAAAATTAGGACCGCAATGCGATCATAGGAGACCATTCGGTGTTGAGGAAAGCCTGGAAGAGGTACGAGGTGCATGTATACAGGAAGCAATGGTTGTAGAAATATTTACTAGTAATACATTACATGCAGAAGCCTCACGACCATTGTTGTCATGGTAATATATAAAAAACATGCAGGAGAGAGCATGACACAGCCGTACAAACTCAGTTAAATTTTGAGTTTTCAAAAATTGACCAATGGTCCAATATTAAAAATATAAACCTGGACTTGCATTGCAGTTACTTATTTTGACTTGCTCTTTCCATTTCTGGCATTGAAATTGTGCTAGATTCATGATATTTGAGTGACAAGGTTATGTGACCTCCAGCTACAAAGGGCCCATTGCAGGCTGATAGGAAATGGTAAAAACTAGTACATGTTTTCATCGCTGAAACAATTTGTCGTTTTGCTGTAAGTCGATGCGTAATAGGCATCATTATGTCAGATATGTCAGTATGTCACATGCATGACTAAGATTTACTGGATTAAGCAGTTAAGCAAGAGGGTCTACAGTGTATATCATTAGTGCAAGGGGTGCACAGGGAAGGAGGGGATAACTAAGGGGACGTGCTAGGATAGGATAAGAAGATATATATGTAGATGATAGCTATTGTGTTGCATGGCATCGGCCAAACGTTTTAAAAGTTTAGTTTATATGAAATGCAGGCTACTATTGCCTAGAACTAGACTTTCGTAGATACTAATAATACTAAATATAATAGCATTTTCATATGGAAAATATAAGAACAAAATAAAATGTATTTTCATTTTTATTCTTTCACTATAAAAACATGCACTGTAACTTGAAACAAAATTATTTATGAGATCACCACACGAAAGTTAGTCCACAATTGACTTCAGTTAAGTTTATGCGAAAATGTTGCAGTTATTATTAATGATTCAGTAATAGACCAGTTCGCGGTTAATTCCGACATTTTGAAAGGGGTGCAAACATGGCGCGAAATACAGTGTTTGTATGGGAATCCGATGCCAAATAATGTCCATAGCGAAAAAAGTGGTTTGCAAAATTAACTCGTCATTTTTGACGAGCTAGCGAAAAAAGTGGTTTGCAAAATTAACTCGTCATTTTTGACGAGTTAGCGAAAAAAAGTGGTTTGCAAAATTAACTCGTCATTCTTGACGAGTTAGCGAAAAAAGTGGTTTGCAAAATTAACTAGTCATTTTTGACGAGTTAGCGAAAAAAGTGGTTTGCAAAATTAACTCGTCATTTTTGACGAGTTAGCGAAAAAAGTGGTTTGCAAAATTAACTCGTCATTTTTGACGAGTTAGAGAAAAATGTGGTTTGCAATTCTGATGGCCCTTACGAGCCACCGTACATTTCATTTTACTCTCTGTCATAATACATACCAGCGCAAACACCGTGATCGGTAGGCCAACACTAAAATAATTTTGACCGTGTTTTTGGCTGGTTTACCGATCTCGTACGATCTCTCTGTGTACGTACGTTATACAGGTATACTGAACAGCGGACTTATAGCGAAATATAGCGATTTGCTAGCAAATATATATATACTGTGGTTGAGCAGTCTGAAGACATCTGAACTCCTGAACTGTGAGAGCAATGTTCACTGTCGCTCGCCAACACGAAGCCAGAAATACACACTCAGCACAGAATAATTTATGATGAGCCGAGCAATATTCAACTCTCAAGTTAAACTTAAACAAGAGCCCATCTGGGCTTTCACTCGGGCCACTATGTAGCGATACTTACTGTGACGTCACACAGGCCAGCGTGAACGCAGTCAGTTGCTTTTAAAATATCACAGGTCGGTGCTTATTCATCACCAAATTACTTTCTTGTTCTTCCAAAATGCAAGCAAGCCCTTTCATCGAAGCTTATATGCTCTTAACTTATAAGTCTTATAAAAGAATTAGGATATGGAAGCAGAATAGAGACTTTAGATGTATTTCGTGAGGCCCAAATCGCTAGATGCCAAACAAGTCATACAAACACACGGGTTTTCTTGCCAACCACATTATATATGCAAATATATAAATGACGTCAGTGTTTACAAACAGTAAGTATCGCTATATACATCAATGCACCCATTTTTTTGGCCCCTTGGTTGTGAAAGGCAGGCTTTATTCTTTGATATTTTGCGTTCCAGGATTTTTATTTTTTATTTTGGACTACCCTTCTTCGGATTTCTGATGGTGCGCTGTGTTCCCAATGAGATTGAAGATGAAATACACTTTCATTTGAAATCCTCTTAGTAATAACCGAAGGGAAGAATTATTAGCTGAATTTAGCAGTCTTTAGGAGTGGCCGGTAGCGCGGTGACTTTCATTCTCTGCTCCCCTAGTATATATGTAATTTAATATTTTTGTTTTTCTCGTATGTAAATTAAAGAAGTTGACGTTTTACTGTAAACACTACTTATTCATGTAACACACGTTTGCAATTTAGTCACGGCTGTTCTGTTATGCTGCAGGTTCCGAGTATATACTAATAGATGATTGTCTCAAATGTATGTTTATATTTGTCCCAAAGTATAAGTTGTATCCTGTCCATCCTGTGATGGAGCTATCACTATATTTCTACCCTGTGGCTCTTTATCAAGTTCGCTGATCGCCGCCTCGCGGCTCTTTCTCCGCGGCGTCTGTTCTCTCCATAAAACCTCTGGAAGTCATGTTAATTGTATTCGTGGCTCTTTGTAACTTTAGCTGTTGTTCTTGACGAGTCCATTACGCCGTCCATATTGGTATCCTGTTGGATTAAAGATTATTAACTGAAATGCCTGTTGCCAAGTGTTGGTTATCTCTAATTAAAAGCTTTACCCTTATTCCCAAAACTTCAGTCTGCTCATTATATTTCTCAAACCAAAACCTCGGCCGTGAGAGGATTCATGTTTAACTTTACCTTGAGAGTCGAATATTGCTTGGCTCATCATAAATCTGACAGTGCTGAGTGTGTATAATTTCTGGCTTCGTGTGTTGCTCTCACAGTTCAGATGTCTTCAGACTTCGACAGAGGAGAGTAACCCATAACTGCTCAACCACAGCATATATATTTGCTAGTCTATAAATCAGCTATTCAGTATACCTCATGTATAGTATAACGTACACAGGTCTCGATACGAGATCAGTAAACGAGCCAAAAACACGGTCAAAACTATTTTAGTGTTGGCCTACCGATCACGGTGTTTGCGCTGGTATGTATCACTCAAGTAACTTAAGGCCTGGATTTGCGGCCTTAACAGACCCCCAGCAGAGATTTTAAAGATCTTCAATTCTCTCTCGATATATTTATATGTAAGTTGTCCAAAATATGAAAATACCTAATATTTGACTTTCTTAATCAGATGGAAGTCTTCTTTCGTGTCACGTGACATTCCCCAGTTGATGACGTCATTAAACGAGTTCTTTGAAATGGGGGAAGTTTACACAGGAAAATTTGGATTTGTTTTGCTATCACACTGCTTAAAATGACAATTGCATTGCATTTGCGCCTTTTAAGGTGGTATCGGTCACTTATATTATAAGATATTTTACTATTTACTATGTCACGTGACCTGTTTCCTTTAATGAAGTACTTCCGTTATGATCTGGACATGATTAAAAGGCACATCGTTCAAGCCCTTATTATGAGTCATAGAAGAATGAAGAAAAACAATTCATTTAAGTTCACTTTCCGTACTCGCCCCGTTAACGGCCGTTTTCAAGTCACTTGACACCACTTTGAAAGATACAAGTAGTTAATATTGTTACAAATAGCGATAACAAACAGCCTACCGAGTTTCACAAATATTGAATGAAACCTCCCTTTAAATAAAAATATGTCAAATTAACAGGCGAGTCAGGCCTTAACTGATGCTTGAGAATGACCGAGAGTAAAATGAAATGTGATGAAATGTGGCATAAAACCTACGAAACGTACCTCAAACAAGAATAGCGTCCGCGGAATCTGCAGATGGCAAATGGACTGAAGAGAAATCTATATTAGCGCCACGAGGTGCGCGCAAACAATTAACGCATAATTTAACCGTTGCCAGCAATATGGGACAAAATGGCGTCGCGCATGCTCAATGAACGTCGAAAATCTTTAAAAATGGCGGCTATAATATTAAAGTAAATGTATGACGGTAAAATAAAAATCTGCGATTTATTTTCAAAGAGTGATTCAATGCAGTTTTGCTCGCTCGATTCTAAAATACATGAATAAGACCGTTCTTTCCGTTGTATACTCTGAGTCTGACGAAATTCTTGCGATAAAGTGGTTCCCCAATAAGTTGAAAACTCCAGTGAGGAGTCCATTTCATTACATACAAATGCACTAAAATTGTCAAAAATGCAATAATATAGGCCAGCCTACCGTACACACAGTTCATAATCACAACTTGGGCCTCCTCGATTGCTGTAGTATACTTTGTTTTGAACACGTTTAACCGAAAATATCCCTTAAATAGTCGCTCCAAAGTGGTTCCTTTTGTAGTTAAAGACAGCACACTTCAAGTACAGTTCACGAGCCTCCTTTTGCCATTTTTAAAGGGCCTCGAAGTCAACAATAAGGCGAGAAAATATTTGCAGCATCATTTTTTATAATTTCCGCAAACATTTTGTGTTTGCATCAGTTTATTTTTATTTTCATACGAGGCAATTGTTTATTTTCAGCATGTCCCTTACGGGCCACCGTACTATTAAGGTTAACAAGTGGTC
Source organism: Actinernus sp. WN-2022 (assembly GCA_030867875.1). Classification (NCBI taxonomy): domain Eukaryota; kingdom Metazoa; phylum Cnidaria; class Anthozoa; order Actiniaria; family Actinernidae; genus Actinernus; species Actinernus sp. WN-2022. Next base: position 37,056,903 of record JAOWCC010000577.1, read on the forward strand.
GATTTAGGTAATCTAGTCTCATGACTAATCCATCGATTTCTGATGGATCAATTAGATTATCCAGTCTTGCAATTGTCTGCTGAACTACATGATAAGCATGCAGGTAAAAACCACTAAAACCAGCGCTAGCCGCCATACTGATTTTTCGTTTGCGCCCGCGCTATCTTTGCGCCCGCGCTATCTTTGCGCCCGCGCTATCTTGGTACTTTCATTGAAAGGTAAACCATTCATGCGTGAAGTTCAATCGCGAAACTTGAATGTGGCATGGCGAAACTTGAATGTTGCATGGCGAAACTTGAATGTTGCATGGCGAAACTTGAATGTTGCATGGCGAAACTTGAATGTTGCATGGCGAAACTTGGGATGCTTACGGAAAAACAAAGTGTGGAAATTTGCACCGATGGAAAATTGTGAAAGTTGCATCGTATAGTGAATATCAATGTTGAATTGCGAACATCTAATGTCGCATCGTGAAACTTGATTGTCGTAATAGCAAACAGCAATGTTGAATTGCGAACATCTAATGTCGCAACGTGAATAACAAAGTTGAATTGTATACTTGAACATCGAAAAGCAAACTTGAATTTTGGCGGGGATATGACGCCATACAACATGAATCGCTCTGATTGGCTAATGTTAATTACCCTTGGAGGCCTCTTTTTTCGGCCAAAAACAGAAAACAAGTCCAGCCTTTTAGCGTTTTGTCCAGTTTTCTTAAATTTTTCACGTGTCGTATAAAACAGCCGTTTCTCAAATACTTTGTCGGGGAATTTTGAAATAATTTTTCGTTCAGGTTTTATGACCTGGTTTGTATCAAAATGGGATGAAAAACTACTTTCTCAACTTTGAAAAGGGATAAAATCTGTAATACGGAATATATCAAAAATTCCCGACACAGTCAATTTAGTTGGGATTCGAAAGGGCTAATTAAGAAAAAAATTGTTTCAAATCCTGAAGGGCTGAACTACGGAAGCTTAGAAGGGACATTCAGTTCGAGAAAAAAAAAAGTGAAAATAAAAAAAAGCTTTTATTAATAACAATTTTTATAAAAAAAAATTAATCGCATTTTTTTGAAGAAAAAATAAATTCTCGCATTTTTCGAGAAAAAATATTTTTATTTATTTTGAAAAAAAATTGATGTGCCACGTGGTGGGCGGTTGCTGAGCCCGAGATTCCAGCTCCATCGAGCGACATTGAAGGCCAAAGGATCTTGGATAATTACTTTCATTCTAGTATACATACGTATGACTAATAAAAGGAATGCTAGTGAACATCCCTACACATTAATTATAAATGTATAGGGATAAAAATGGTAAAAACCTGGCGAAAGCACTCTCCCACGGTTAGAGTGACAGACACATGACCTCCGCTGGAACACACACTGCTCTAAAGTGGCAGCAAGTGCCAATAAGATACTCGAAACTGGGTTGAGACTCCCTTGAGAGTCGAAGACTTGTCCACAAAGCCCAACATTATTCCCAGCCCAAGGCACAAGGATCAATACTACTGTACGACTAACTATAAAGTGCTCCCGTTTAAGCTACCCAATCTTCGTTCGAACTGTCCGGGTGTGGAATCGCCTACCCGTTGATGTAATTAATGCAGCAACATTAACGTTGGCCCTGTCATCCAACATATGCGCCCCCCCCCCCTCCCCCCAAATTAAGTTATTTATTTATTTCTCGGACTTCAAACATCGATATTGAACATTTATTATTTAATATTATTTTTATATCACCGCCACTTTAGAGCAGTGTGTGTCCCAGCGGAGGTCATGTGTCTGTGCAAGAGACCATCACCTAGGTAATGGTCTCTTGGTCTTTGTCACTCCAAGGTAACTGTGGGAGGGTGCTTTCGCCAGGTTTTTACGTATACCATTTAATGTGTAGGGATATTCACTAGCATTCCTTTTATTTAGTCATAATTATCCAAGATCCTTGAATGTCGCTGGATGGAGCTGGAGTCGATGCCCTCGCCGCCATCTTTTGATTTCGGGCTCAGCAACCGCCCACCACGTGGCACCAACTTTTTTTTTAAAAATCGAGACATTTTTTTTTTTTTAAATACGAATTTTTTTTTATAAAATCTTTTTTTTTCCAAAAAAACAATTTTCATATTATTTTTTCTCGAACTGAATGTCCCTTCTAAGCTTCCGTACTGAACTCCTTCTGGCGGACGGAGTCATTTCGCGTAGAAATATATACAACATCTACGCTTTTAACTTTTGTTCAAAATGGATTAAATATATACTTTCTTCAATTCAATCCAAGGAAATGGAAAAATAACCTTGAAGAACTTCAAGACACTAATCAATCTAAGTCAATCCCACGAAACAAGTTTATCATGATACTATAGCTAGGGAATAAGTTTGATACTACAAAGGAAATTAAGGTCAAATCCCTCTATAATGAGTTGATCTCTAAAGAGCTGTACCCCCAACAGCACAAAAATACTTTGGTAAAAATTGCCTCGTACGTTATTGACTGGAGGATGGTATACACCTGTTTCAACAAATGTCGTCCCGGACAAGCGGCAGACCAGACCGAAATGCCTTTAAGGATTATGGTTGTTGCTAAAAGTCTGGTGAATTCGTTTGTTTGTTGGAGTCAAAGGCTTAAGAAGAATATTAATGGTTCCTTCGAATGAATTTCCGAATTGCATGCACCGTATTCCATTCCGCATAGCTGCCGCCAGTTATAATGACAATTCTTTGTCGCTTGCCGCTCGTCCGTGACAACCTTTTTTGAAATAGGTGGATTAAAGGCGTACGTGTACCATGCTTCGATCGATACAAGGCTATAAGATGGTTTCAGTTTAAAATTCTAAACAACGGTCTGTTCTTAAATAAGGATCTCTATCGATTTAAGATTGTGAGCTCTCCAGCATGTTCTTTCTGTTTAAACTGTATCGAATCTATATAATACTTATTTTTAAACTGTGTAGAGATAAAGAATGCGTATTTAGAAGTTAAAAACTGGCTGATGGCATATGATATAAGACTGCCTTTAACCAAATTCTCACTACACTGATAATCATGGTATCAGGAAAAGATAGCGGTAACGACAATAGAATAGTCAATTTTATTCTGCTCCTTTTTAAGCATATGATCTACAACGCAAGACAATATGGACGTGTCCCTACTCTAAGTCAATTCATTGCCAAGTTAAAATGCTATGAAAAAAATGAGTATAAAATCGCTGTAAAATTAAATTCCATGCAGTTCTTGTGTAAATCAAAAATAGTGTAACTATATCTGGTAGTAGTTTGTAATGTACCACTATTGTAATGCCAAGGAAAGTTGGCTCGGGGGAAGGGTCACCCTCCCTCCCGAGCCAACTTTACCGAGCGTTTATATGGAAGAAAAGTTATCCCGGGTGCCCGAGACAACTTTGTCTTGAGCGAGTCTGGGCACGTAATATTGGATTACGCATGCATGGTGTGGCCCGAGTTGGCCTGGTTAGGCGAGCCAAAGTGTTTATATGAGAAAAAGTTGGCTCGCCCCCCAGGGTCACCCTACCTACCCGCCCCCCAGAGCCAAGTTTGCGGTTTCTCATGTAGACGGTTGATTTCGTTTTATAAAGAAATGTATGAAAAGGTGGCTCGCCCAGGGTAGCTCGGGGGGGAGGGCGACCCTCACCCCCGAGCCAACTTTCCTTCATACAAACAAGGCTTTAGATTTGGTGTATCCAATAAAAAAGTTTAAAAAAAACCGGAACAGCAATTCTTCACAATTACTAGTTTTAACGTGATCTTTCATGTGGTAGCAACAGATCTATCTTTCAAGTTATGCAAATTAGGAGAGAGCATTATGAAACTATGCGTCTACCATCAAATGAATGCAATAATTACCGGTTTGACGAATTCTCAAAACGTCCCAAAAGAATTGCCAGTTAAAATATCCTAAATGAACTTGAAAAAACCTGAATGGACCTAACCGTGGAAATTACTTTATCTTACATTTCAGAAACTTTGCGAGCAAGGCACAAACATAATGGCATTGCCTTTTTAACATGCACTTGTTGGATATAACCTAATTCAGAACAACTGTTAGTTTGTCATTAGTGTCATGCCATTTTTTACATATTTATACTTTCCTCAAAGTCGTTCTGTAGTCCAAACTCATGATCAATCTTCCAATTAGCTTTCCTTTGGTTTAGCCTGGGTTTTGCCCCCGGCTAAACCGGGGTTTTCATACCATTTTATAGACCTGTACTCTATTTCATAACAAGAGAAATATATGAAGATGCGCGGACTCCCAGGAATTTCGGGTGGGAGTGTGCCGCCTGGATCTCTAAACTCTGACTCTATTTCAGTCCAAAATGTAAGATTTTTCATACCCTTTTACAGACCTGTACTCTATTTCATAACAAGAGAAATATATGAAGATGCGCGATCCTCATACTTCCCTGTCAAGATCATACCATATTCCAGACTAAAAATGCGAAATTTATTACCCTATTTCAGTCTAAAATACTGAGCTCAAATAGGCGGCACATACCCGTAAAGCTCAGGTTTAAATCTTCAATTCACATGTTCATCATGCCACGTGGTCTATCTGCGAGTCGTCAGATTACGACAGTCCCCATGATGTTTGATACACATCTCGCACCGCTTTCTGTGGTCCTCGCGTGAATATTTGGTAGTTGAGCTACCTCCTCTTGGAGGCGAGGCGGAAAAAGGTCTCATTTTAAAAGGGTAACATTCACGATCACATCTAAAACAGCGTTGATACTTTCCCTTCCAGCTCGAGTTACTCTCCCACGTCTTGTTGCACTTTTTGCAGTAGAAGTTCGCAAGGCACGGCTCTCTTCCGTTGTACTCACTGAAGGTGATCAGCAGGGCTCCCTCGTTGGACTCAATATATTCCCTTCCAATCTTCTTTAGATATTCTATAACTTTTGGCCGGATCTTTTGTTGTTCATTATGTGAGTGATGTCCTGCTCCATCTATGATCTCCAGCCAAGGGCGATTTCTCTCTCTCGCTTCCTTGTGGTCAAAGTCATGCACACGTTGCTTCAGTTTACGGATAGCTTCATCTCTCTTGTTTCGTTCTTCTTCGATTATGATCTCAACCTCTTCATGACTTTTAATGCCCTTCCCGAGTAGCTGCTTTTGGTAGTCCTGCAACTTTTCTAGATCAGCTACTAGTTGTCCATGGAGATCGATCTCACTCTCAGAGCGATCTTCGTTATAGAACTTGAAGATAGCATCAGACGCTCGTCTGTGACTCTCATTCATTAATGCTCCATACTTCTCTTTGATAGCTGAGCACATTTGTGATTTTGCATGCTCTTCATCACAATACGCTTCGTTTGCTGCTTTTTTCCAATCCTCGCGCTTTTCGTCAAAGTACGAGGCCTGCTTCCGGTAATGGCGTCCATTGACAAACAGGGAGATAAGCTTGAGTACTTTTTCGACTGTTTTGAGTTCGAATTCTCCCAGGTTAAAACGCACACACGTTTTATTTTGGCGAAGGTGTCGCCGATCACTATCGACAGTTGCGGAGATATCAGTTATGTCCTTCCCAGATAACTTGCGAGCTGTACCGTCCAAGGTGCGGTTGATGTTGTTGACGTTTGCGAAGTCAGGGCCAATAAGACAACCACGAGGAACACCCCAACAGCAAATCGTCAACGGTTTTCTGAAGCGCTTAAGATAGTCGACTTCTTCGTATGGATATATACAAACCTGTACCTTGTTCCCAAACTCATCGAAACCTTCAAAGCTTTCAGCGTTATCTTCGGTTAAAGAGAACCTACCATTGCCACCGGTTTCTATCGCTGCCAAAGGGCCTGGCACAACGGTTATCTGTAATGGAGAATTCCTCACTTCAAGACCGTTCATAGTTTCGTTTCCAGCTATGGATACAGTGAGCGATCTATTTCCTGCTATCAATGGCTTAAAAGTCACGTCACAAGTGTTAGAATCTCCATGAGGAAGATGAACTTCCAATGATTCCTCTTCCTCCTCTTTATTAAGGATGAAGTATTGATGAATTCTACATAACTCAGCTTGGGGATTATCGCAATGAGGACAGTTGAGCCGACCAAGATGTAACTGTGAGGAAATATAGGCATTGCTTTCACTGTAAGGCAAAGGATTTCCATAAATGTCATAAAGCTGTAATTGGAATCTCACTACCTGCCCGGCTTTTTTATTTCCCCTCTGTGTCTGATCAAAGTCCTCCTGAAGTATACGCGATTCAGAGACTGAAAAAGGAGGAGTAATGATCTCCAGCTTATTAATGCGCAACGCCTGAGGGACTCCAGGTAAAGACAGATCAAACGAGGCTGTACCAGCTTTAACACAGCGTACAGTAACAACATAGCAACCTTCCTTGGTAAGATAGGCAGGCGGAGAAATCTGCGTGACAAATGAACTATTAGCGACAGTGATTCGTAGATGTCTTTCATTCGATTTATTTTCAAACTCGTCTTTGGCATCAACATAGATTTTAACAGTACCACCTCGATATACATTGTCACCTATACCATCACCATCTAATGGTTTTTTGTTTCTCAAAGTGAGTTGTGTGGGCTCTGAAGGCCTGACTTGGAATTGCACGTTCCTTACTTCGTTAAATCGGATGAAAACGTCTTCAGCAAACTCTGGCTTTGTGAAAAATATCCCGGCTGAAGTCACACAAGCAGAGAGAGCTACCGTTACTTCTCTTGTGTTACGAGAAATTTCTCGCCATGACATGTCTTCTGCTTGTGAATCAACGGGTTCGGAGCCGTTGGCATTTCTCAACTTAAACGAAGGTATTGGGATATCGTTAGTATTTCCCGGGCCGGTAAGGCATATCGAGATTATGCAAATCTGTGTTTTCTGACCTGCTATAATAACATTGTCTTGCAGATCAATATTGACTTTGAACACTGGTGAAGTCAGCCATTTGTGGAATTTTATTATTCCCCATACGGCAACAGGGACGACGACGACTGCAGCACCAGCAAGAAGCGACATAACTCAGTTGTACTTACACAGTGTCTACTAGAGAAGAGTTCCTTGATGCAATAAAGGATACACTGAAGCGATCGCCGTGGTTAGTTCTAAGCACTCGTCTTACCGAGCTTATATCTGTAACGAAAAGCAACGCGGGTTATTAAAATCGTTTGAGACCGACCAAAATTCCCTAAACTTTGGGCCCTAAACTTTGCCAAATAATGCAAACAATAATTACCCTTGGGTTTTAACCGGAGGATGCCACTGTGATCTTGTTGATAACAGTTCAAATTAAACCAAGTTGAGCAAAACTTCGAAGACAACAGTTGACTTGAAATAAATCAGGCGGCGAAGTGTATCACAAAATACAATATTCACCGTTAGTTACCGTTGGTAGCAAGTGCTTTTCCTGTTACGTTGTGCGTTACGAGTGAGATCGGAGTTGATCTTATTTATAAGAGCTTGGAGTTAAGGAATAAAAACCCTTTCTGGATCCATCCAAGGTGATAAACAACGCTACGCGTCAGCCTCAAAAACGATATAATATTTCACCCAGCAAGACAGTAGCGTCTCATATGCATATGTTAATCTCGATCCTTTGTTTTAATGCTAATAATTGCTATTGCGGTAAGGGGGCATATATATATATGACAGAATGTTTTAAATTTGGCCAAAGATTAAGACAGCAATTAACAAGACAGACCAGGACTCGATCACGTCGGGGTATTGCATATGGTCTATACGACAGTGCTTTTACCAACTGCAAGCTGACAAGAGTTTTAGGCTAAGGCTATTTGGTCACAAGCTATGAAGGATCAACACCATCATGACCATAGTCATCAGTAATAACCATAAACATCGCAAAAAAGTTCGACTAGGTTTATTATGTGGTTATGAATGCGTTGCAAGTGCAAACGACACGTTTCCGTGCTCAATTATATAAACTATGAACATTCTGCGGAATTGACAAAGTGTCACATCTTTATGCCTTTATGTTCCGGGCCGGAACAAAATTATTTTCAGTGATTTTCATATAAACTGACGACCCTAGCACACGTGTGGGATGGTTGAAATCAAAGTAAATGTGCAAAAATGACTAACAAACTGTGAGTAGACCATTAAAACAAATAGATAATTTTGCTAAACACATAAAATCGAAGTTGTGCGATTTATTTTCAATTTTTTGGAAAACTAATGTTTCACTAACCTGATTTTCAGACGGCGGTAAGAGGTCGACCCCGTACCGTCTGAAAATCAGGCTAATGTTTCACGTGGGCTCTCTGACCGTCCTGATACTAACATTGGCGGAACATTGCTAGCCTGCTTGCCGGCCCCTGTAATTTATTTCGGTCATTTCTTTTCTGTAATTTTTTTCGGTCGTTTCTTTTCGGATTGGGTCACCTGTGGCACGCGGTCAAAATGGGGCGGTCATTTTTGTCCTCGCCCCATTTTGACCGCGTGCCACAGGTGACCCAATCCGAAAAGAAACGACCTAAAAAAATTACAGGAGAGCCGGCAAGCAGGCTTGAACATTGCACACTTTATGAGCGGTACCTGAATGATATTGCCAATATACAGCATAGACAAGCTATTACCAAACTGAGAATTTCTGCACACAAATCCCTCATGATGCCTGTCGGTTTGTCCCTTGTGTGCAGGTGATAAGATTGATGAGTTTCACTATACAATGGAATGTGATTATAGTGAATTTGCAAACATAAGAGACTTTTCTTAGTAATGTATATAGAGTAAATGATAATTTTCGTTCCTTTGATAAGAGGTCACTGTTCTTATATATTCTGTCAATGAAAGACAAATCTATAACGTTATTGTCAGCTAAGTATTTTCATGATGTTTTGAAATTGACGAGCAGCCTTTCTTAATATCTCGCACATGATTGTAATTTTGTTTATTATTGTTTGCTGATGTACCTGTATTGGTATAAGGTGTTAATAAAATTATTATTATTATAAACTTTGGCTATGGCCTTTTTGTTGCTTTGAACAACCGGGTCCTGGTTAAGTATCAATGGCGTATCCACCACACTGCCTCACTTTTAGCTCAGTTGGCAGAGCACGGTCTAGAGTGCGGGAGGTCAGGGGTTCTAATCCCGGCCGCGTCCTTGGGTATAAGCCGTTGGCCTTGTCTCCTTCCTCTTCTAATTTAGACAAGGGGGACGTGAAAGAACCTGTTGTGTTATTTCGAGAAAGAGTAGGCGATTGTCTCCCTACACAACAGCCATGTATTCTGAGGTACTGACAATCCCTCATGATTGTAAACTGCACGGCAGCACATTACGCCACAATAGCAGTCCGGCGTATCACAAAAATAACCTTGTGAGGCGCATTTGAATATATTCATAAAGAATTTGCGCTATATAAATGAATACCTTTACCATGTTTACCTTCCACACCAACGCCTCGTCTAAAATTTTCACAAAATGTTTAGTTAGTTTCTTTTTCTTTGGAGCTCGTAAGTCCGCCCGCAAGTCTTGCCTCGTCTAAATTTTCGGTTTGGCTACAGCCCTGAGTACACGATGCCCTCGCATGAAAAAAGCCCGAGAAAAGACGTAAACATGGAGAATCCAGCAAGGAATAGAACAATATTAGAGTTGCTTCTGCAAGATCGTGGTAAAATACTTTTCTTCATTTTAGTGAATGTCATTGGACAGACAAGAGGCATTTATATGGCTATTTATATTGGGAGACTGTTAACATTTGTGCAGTGCTCACCCATACAATTTTGAAGCAGATGCTAACCCTGTTAATATATTATTATGAAGTTGATGGTGACGGGATTAAAATTCCTCAAACGAACACTAGAAAAATAAACACAAGACTCAGTAGTCCTTTTAAGTTTCAAACTATTATTTTATAGTCGGAAATATCATGTTGAAATATTATGAAAACAATGATACAAAATAGTCTTACCATCAACTCAATCATCTGTAAAACATTTACAATGAAATGCTAAATAATCATCTTATATTAGCTCTTGGTCAGAGATTTCATCTAACTACTCAATATGTTACTTTAGGAAGTCTTCCAGTGGTCTACGAGGGTTGCTTTGTCTTCATGAAGGGGGCGGGGGAACGTACGCCCCTTCCAATGTTGATTTTAGGGAGTCTGCTCAAAGTCCGAATGGCCAGCCACTAAGACTGAAATTTCTTACAGCACGGACGCTCGCTCTTTGTTAAATTGTCGAAATATGCTGTGTCCATTCAGGGTCATCGCTATGGGATTGGTTTGGGCCTCTCATTGTATTCGCATTAGGGACCAGTAGGTCGGCTCGGCAGAACTCGCCCGTGTCCAGATTCAATGCCATCACTTGCTCGGGATCCAGGTTTGGCGTGCGGTGTTCTACAAAAATACGCCGCAAACAGCAATCCTGCAGGAAAAGAACACACCGCAGTGAGAATTGTAACTTCGCAAGTTCTTTGAAAGGAGAAAAAGGATTGAAGATGCACAGAGTAATGTTGTCCTTGTGCTCTGACTGTTCCGCATTTCTGTTCTCAAAAGGTAGTGGTCAACCCGAAAGCTATGCTACTTTGACCACTACACACCAATTAATATATCAATCAACTCAACTGTCGCTTTCTAAAGTTATCCTTGCATGTATGTTCTATTCGTTGTACAATTAATTATTATCTTTGTACGTAAAATGATCAGTGTGTAAATAAACAAAACTGAACTGAGCTCTCATTTAAGGGGTATCCCACTTATAATACTATTTTTTCGAGAAGATTCGTTTCGATATTTTTGGGTCAACATGTATGGTCAAAACTCGATTCCTGTATAGACGTCATCTCATAACGCATTATTCTCAATGGCACCTTTCTATCACAACAACATCGATGCATAGAAAATATACAGTTTATGAGTTGTTAGTAAAGGAAAAAGTCATTTTAGTCAACATGTTAAGTACTTCTTCAAATGATTGCAAAGCCGAATTCACTATATGACGTCTATACAGGAATCGACCCAGGCTTTTACTTACGCGACCATGGGTCAGGAAATGTCAAATTTACACGATTTCAAACAAGCGTAGAACACAAAGTATTCACTGTAAACCAAAACTTTCTTCACAGAAGTATTCAAAACATTTCGGACGTTCATAGCTATAAAAAATGCAAAAGGGTTAATCAGGATTAATGCTTTGCGAGCCTGTGTTTACATTTGAACAATAGAAAACCGTTACGATCGCCATTTTCGTACTGTACGAAAATGGCGATTGTAATGGTTTTCTATTGTTCAAGCTCGCAAAGCATTAATCCTGATTGGCATTATTTGGTATATACTCCATGGTAGTGTTTCGTTCCATATAGTCTCCCTGCATAATATAATACTGTAAAACAGTAGAGGAAATGATTATACAGGGAGACTATATGGAACGAAACACTACCATGAATTATATACTCATTCTTTAATAGGTATAACAACTGGTATAACTGCTTCCTCTGCTGCTATTAGATATTAACTAGGGTTCATATCCCCCTTTTTTTATCATATTAAACCTTTGTAAATATCCAGTCTTATGATACATTTTATTTTTTTAGCATACTAATTATTACGAGTGTTTTCTTTATTTCTTCATCCATAGTTTCATTGTATTAGCAATAGCATACCTATTTATGTATGTATTTGTAGTGTAGCTTTTCAATCTAATGCATGTATAGTTGTAAATAAAGTTTTACTACCACTACTAATGAGAGGGTCTAACAGCTAACAGTTCTAGTAAGCAATCAATGGAGCTCATGTTCATGGCAGGGGCATAGGCAGGATTTTGCTCGGGGGAGGAGGACATGGACATGACACAAGCACTGGAGGCACTTACCACCCTCTAGGGGGGGCAGGGGCATGATCTCCCAGGAATTTTTGAAATTTTGTTTCACTGAAATGTAATTTCCTGCATTCTAGGTAGGTTTCGTTGATATTTTTAGCATTGTTTCATTAATTCATTCTATACACAATACATTCTTTTTCGAACCAAAGGGGGTGACAGGCACCCAAGGACCTTCCCCTAGGTACACCCCTGGACAGTACTACAAGGCACATTCAAGGTACTTGTCTATGCCACACATAATCTCTTTATTAATGTGATCTTTCAAGGTATGTAGCATTTTTGAGTTTCCCTCTACAGATTTATCTTCCAAATTAGGTTGTGGCCATTGTGAATTAGGTTGATTGGCTTCTCAGTGTAATTAACAACATAACAATCTTAATTTACAACACAAGCTTGATGCATACCTTAAGGTAGTTAATAGCTTGTCTAGTAATCTTAGTACAAGCTGACGCATAAACCTCTGTAAGAGTAGATGCACAGCCATTAGTGAGAGCAAACACAGACTTGTCTGTCAGGCTGTGATCACCCGACACTACTACCATTTCCAGGGGACACAGACGAGCTAGCTCACAGACACCAGCATCAGTAACCTGGCGGTCAAAAGGAATGAAACAAGTCATAGGAATATCCTTACTAACTAATTATTTAATTTTACCCGATTTAAATCTTTTGATGGTAATCCTCCAACAAACCAACCATTTTCATCAAACTCCACTCTCCCCACCCTCTTAGAGTAATTTACTAACAAGCATTACCATTATACCAACCACTTACTGGAGTCCCATTTCATCAAAAGTGGACTATTTTGTTTTGCTTTCTTCTATTACTTTATTTTTCCATTTGTCACTGATATATGTATTTGTGTTAGTTGTTCTTACTATGGGTAATTTGGGTTGGGTCTTCAGGTTTCATAGTAGGGGATGGGTTGATAGGTGTCTAATACCTTGTAGTGGACCTTGTGTCCTATTGTATTTCTCACCTGCCACTTATGGCAAATCTTAATAACTAAATAAATAAATAAATAATCTCAAAGATCAACCCTTAGTATTGCACTATACCCTCCCCCAAGGGAAATTGTCATCTGCATTACCCCATTCTCCTACAGAAGTTTACCAACCAGTATTGCCAAGAGCTGATCATTATCTCAAAGATCAACCCTTAGTATTGCACTTTATATACCCTCCCCCAAGGGAAATTGTCATCTGCATTACCCCACTCTCCTAGGGAAACTTACCAACCAGCATTACCAAGACCTGATCATTATCTCACACAAAGAAAAGGCAAAAACGCAGCGATCGAGTCAACAGGTTACCAACCACTTACCAATCACTTACCGACACAGTTTGACCGACCACTTTTTTATGGTGCAGATTGCTCACTTTAGCCATCTCAAACACCAACCCTGAGTATTACACTATCCCCTCCCCCAAGGGAAATTGTCATCTGCATTACCCCACTCTCCTAGGGAAACATACCAACCAGCATTACCAAGAGCTGATCATTATCTCAAAGATCAACCCTTAGTATTGCACTACCCTCCCCCAAGGGAAATTGTCATCTGCATTACCCCACTCTCCTTGGGAAATTTACCAACCACTAGCATTACTAAGAGCTGTCGATCATTATCTCAAAGATCAACCCTTAGTATTGCACTATACCCTCCCCAAGGGAAATTGTCATCTGCATTACCCCACTCTCCCAGGGAAATTTACCAACCACTAGCATTACTAAGAGCTGATCACTATCTTACAATGTACATCAGATAATGGTGATTATCCCCAGTGTTACCCCTTTCCCCAAGGTAAGTTGTCAACTGCATTACCCCAAGAGCTGATCTTTATTTTAAAATTAATGTGCTAAATAATGGTGCTCATACGTCAGTGAAAGCTATCTCCACTAGGTAGAAGTGAAGGATGATGCATGTGACAATGTAATTCTGTAGTTCCCATATATGTATCACTCAACTGTGTTCTTAATCACACCCATAAAATTTAAACAATCTCCATTTCATTCAAGGAAGCAAGGGACAGTGGTGAGCGCTTTACAGTACGACTAATGTGAATAAACCAGGGTCACTTAGACAATGAGAACTAAACACATTGTAATTAACGAAAATAAAGCATTCCAACTTATAAATCCTAGCAGATCCAAAAGATTTTCTTCATTCAAAAGACTTGCACACTTCAGAACTACTCCACCAAATTTTCCTTTTACTGGATGATTGGCTCAAACAGGCCTCCTCCTCTGCTATGTCTCTACTGACAAATCCAAAGTTTGGCTTTCCCTGTGTCAGGGAAGAGAGAGCACTGGGGCAGAGAGGAGGGGGAAATAAGCTCTTTCCCTTCCCTCCTCCCCTATTACTCTCTACAGTCTCTATCCTTCTTACCACAGGTAACCCAATCCTAAAAGTAGAGCGAAGAGTAGAATTGCTGACAGAGGAGGCTAAGAGCCACCCTAATTAACTTCACGTTGGTGTAGTGTTCAATTCAATTTTAATTTTTTTTTATGATGTTAAATGGTGTTATCCTCTCTTAACACATTTTTTTTCCAGTTCCCTTCCCTGACGGCATGTTTTTCTTACTAGTATGAGTCACAGGTGCCTGACTAACTTGATCAGCAGATCTGTCAGTATACTGCCTTGATATTTTGTATACTCCCCCACCCTTATGATCGTAGCAAATTAAGCTACATTGCATAAACCACATTTACCTCTACCCCTCCCCTCCATGCTTATTCACCTGTCCACAGCCCTTGATGTTAATGTTCTTCAGTTTTGAGCATTTTTGGGCCATTAAAGAAAGAAGTTCATCATCCACATCTTTTATGCCAGCAAGTAGAATAGTCTCCAAGTTTGGGCATGATGTGACTGCATGCCAAATTACATCCACAGAGAACTGAAAATTAATAAAGCTGCCATAAGTGAGCTTACATATTAGCAACAATGGATTGATACTAGAAGCCTTAAGTGTCATTTCAACAAGTGATGAAAACGTTCTGGGTCAATTTTTTTAAATGATGTCTATAAGTCTGAAATACCATCTATCTATTTTACAGAGATGATGAAAACAATACTTAAGATAGAAAGTGCATAAGATTTAGGCTTTGTTTAAAAGAATGTCCCTCTGTCATTAAATTATAAACTTATTTATGAACTTTATTGAGACATAAATTTTCTTCAAAGTTTAGTCAAGTAGAAAAAGCTGGAAATTATAATAGTTGCAATCTACCATTTGGAAAAAAAGTGGTTGTACACTTCACTCCAATGCCTTGCAAGACTAACACAGTTCCTTGGCAACAGTTTCATTACTTGCTGGTTTCTATCATAATAATTTTACACTGAATTTATGTTATTGTGCCATGTTTTCTGGTAGGGTGGATTATCAATGTTACCATCAACATCAATCAATCATCATTATCATCTGTTACGACAACACCACCATCATCATCATCAACTCATCTTCATCAACTTCGGCTTTACCACTATAATGTACATGTACATCACGGATCATCATCTTGGTTTTCGTTACATACCTTTTTACACCCATTTGCAATTAATACTCTTATTTCAGCTGCTCGTTTCTGATCATTAAACAATGGCTCAAGCCTCCTTCCTGTGATGTTAGGGCAGAAAGAGACAAGAAGAGATTCAATGAAGTGACAGTGACGAGGGACAGCAGAGAGGCCATCATCAGTGATTGTCCCACAAGCACTAAGATCCAACTCAGTAATGGTCTTGCCAGCATTGCTACACACCTGAATGAAAAAAAGACAGACTGAGGAATTATTACATGGCCATGGGTTGATATGGTTTATATCTTTGAGTGGTGAATGTTGTAATACACAGTGATCATGAGCACAGCAAATGAGTGTACTATGAAAAATTCACCACTTGAAGATAAAGAAACATACCTGTTTATCAGTCACCAAGTTGTAAATTACCAGATTTTTATGCACAATATGAACATGTGATGTCACAGTGATGTAAATTTGTTTCTATATTTTGAAACATCGGACTTTTATGTTGCAAGTAAAACCCAGTATTTTGTAGCTAATTGTGAATAATACATGTAGGCATTTGTTATTGTTGCAAAACACTAAGTACTATTAGGTCATTATTTTGTACTCCGTATTTTTATCGATTGTCAATCACATTGGGCAGACCTCTACGGGCCATTTTTTTTGGGGGGGGGGGGGGGTTGTGGGAGTCTGGGAGGGGATGGTCAACCCCATCACACCCCCTGGATACGGGCATGGCTCATCATTAATTGATGGGGTCCCTGCATTAGAACAGCATGCGACTTTTGATCAAGTGCCAAATTCTCCTTTCGTCGGAGGCCATTCCCTTTATTCAGCTGAAGTGCTCGCCTGCACAACACAACACTTTGGAGGCATATTTCTAATAAAAACTTCTCCTCTACACAAGAAGAAAGTTATAGTTATCCTTGCAATGTTCGTGCGAAATAGTGCGCATAAAAAAGTAGCCACGCTGGTTGTCACGTTGCACGTATGACATCACTTCTGCTGAATGAAGGGAATGGCCTCCAGTAATGGTGGACATGATTTGACCAGTAAACTCTCCTAAAATTTTGTGATTTAACTTGCTCATTTGGGTATTTTTTTTTACTAATTTGGGTATTTCTAACACTGATTCACCTTAATTGATTCTAAAAAGTGGCAAATCGAAATGGTAAATTTTCGTTGTAGTGGCACTTTAAATTGAGAAAGAAGTTTTCATGAGTCAGATGAGTCAAGTTAAACATTTCAGGGTCTTTTTTATTTTTACAACTAAAAGTAACCCTAAAAGTAACCCTAACCTAAATTAAAGCCTAACCCTAACCCAAATATTGGCTCACGACTCATTTGACTCATAAAACAAGGTTCCTCATATAAATGGTTTACCACCATTTTTCCAATGGGTATATATGACCCAGGGGGTGGGGGGATGACTCGCATGCTGTATGGGTGTGTTCCCAAAGGGTATGGTTTTTGAGCTGTTTTAGTCTGATACAGGGTCACATTTTTAGTCTGGAATAGGGTATGATTTTGACAGGGAAGTATGAGACTGCAGAGTTTCATATACATTGCATTTCTCTTGTTATGAAATAGAATACAGGTCTGAAAAAGGTACTCAGTATATGATCAAAAACTATAACTTACACTTTCAAGAACAATATCATCTACTGCCAAAAGACCACATAATCTAAGAATTCTGATTTGAGTCAGTCTCTTGACAAGACTGATAATAAGTGCATCTGATAGTTGTAAGCCAGTTAGGCTTAACTCCAGCAGGACTGCTGGAAACACCTTTTCTGTGATGGTTGACGAGCCATGTCTCAAGGCTCTATAACAATACCCAATGTCTAAGCAGGACAGTTTGGGGCATCCATCTGTCACCTAAAACATAAATGTAATATTTTAAGGATGCATTTGATTAATCCTATATTATAGTAAAGTAAATTAGTTATATATTTAACGTTGGTTACGTTGCCCCTTCAGTCTAACCAACTGCTCTTCCAGGAGGCTGACGGTGCACAACTTTATCCCCTTCTATTACAGAGCTCCCAATTAATTAAATTCAAAGCTATACAATCATTCTTCTGAGATCAGAGAAGGGCTGGTATGCATATGGATGTTGCAGCCCACAGCAGGAATCAAACACAGGACTGCGTGCTTGATGTGCTGTGCACTAACCCATTGTGCCACATGAGCGTACCTAAAGGAACCCTATATATTAATAAATTACTGGGGCCAACTCAATAAAACAGTTACATGTACTTTACAAGTCTGGCCATTGTTTCAATGTAAACATTTCATTGAATTGGCCCCTGGAATACTTGGAATAAAAACTTTATAACTGTTCCATTCGATTGACCTTTATTCCAATTCTGGAAACACAGATTGGCATTCTAGTTAATCTGCTTGGGCTAGCTGCAGCTGGCAGAATAATAACTTTGTGATCCAAGTCAGTCAGAATATTTTGGAATATTCTGAAATGTATTCATATTACAGAAATATATTAAATAATATGGTTGACTGAAATGACCTAAAATGTACTGCAGAAAACATGTTGTACATGTACCAGTAGTAATTAAAATATGAAATGTTAAAAATATTAAATATCAGATATAATGTCTGCCAATAATTCTTTACTCTTATTTCTTTAAATAAAATGTTCTTACCATGCTTAGTCCACTTCCTGTTATCAGATTACAACCAACAAGGTAAAGTCTAAAAAAGATTAATCAGAAAGCAAAACAAATATGTTAAGTTTAACACTGACAATATAATAGCATAGCTTGAGTAATGCATGCAGTCAGATTGTTTATTGGCACTTTGTAAAAAGACTTTTACATGAGTGGGAGTTCAATAATAATAATAGATTGGATAAAAAACGGAAAGCTACATGTAGCTATCTCAAGGCAGTGCCTTTTTTCTCTTTTGGAAGCAATCATAAATATATTTCGAAATAGTTTTCATTAATTTTCTTGGTGGATTTATAAGTAGCCTAAATTGTTTGTCAGCAGTTAGGTGTTGAAATTGGAGGTTGTTCTGTTCTCTCAGATCTTTAGTCAATTGCCTTTTTAGGTCAGTGTAAAATGCACAATTGGTGAGAAAATGTTTTTCATAATAATAATAATGGCCATATTTATATAGCGCCATATCAACCACAGTTTCATGGCGCTTTACATATGACTGACATAATTATCCCGTCAGTGAATTATTTCGGACTGCTTCACGGCGCTAATAGCTGCCACGCAGTTTACAATGTTGAGTGTGGTTAGTACAATGGCCAGGCTGCTGTACCGGGTGACAATCCCCTGCTCTTTTTCGAGTAGTACAACAGGTTCTTTCACGTCCCCTTCAAATACTGATTAGAAGTAGAAGGAGACAAGGCCAACGGCTTACAAACGTCCCTGCCCAAGGACGCGGCCGAGATTCGAACCCCCGACCTCCCGCACTCTAGACTGTCTTTTTTTCAATGGTACAAAAAGCCGGCACCACCTCTCTTCGGGGGGGATATAAGGGCGAACATGTCTCCCCTTTTCAATCATTAAATTATGATTGCTTATTCTTAACTTAGTTAGTGATATTCGGTGTTTTATGTTCTTTATTTGAAAGAGATAATCCTCTAGCGCGACCTCTGTTTTGAAGGTACGGAAGGTTCTTAATTTGTTTTGCTGATTAGAGTTATTTCTATTGTCGTTAAACAGGCTAGAGAGGCATTCTTGTCTTTCCATATCTCTGGCTCTGTTGAGAAATACCTAGTTTGGAAATACCTTGAGTTCAGGATTTGAGTTGCAGAGCAACCAAATTTCACCAAAACCGTCTTTTTGTGTCCAAGTATCATTATCATTTGTACTTTTCATTTCCTTATAAGCTTTTGAGAGCAGCGAGTTATTGTCAAGAGCAAGAAGTCTTACCCAGAATTTTATGCTATTAGTTTGGCAATCGGATTTTAAGCTAAACTTCCCAAGCTTGCATCTACATGCTAAGTTTGAGGCGCTCCTACTAACTCATAACAGCTGTTTACAAAACTTACTTTGCACTAGTTCTATCGGGTTACGACTGTCTCGTAGAATTTTATCAATTCCCCAGACGTCGCTTTCATAAAGAAGAAGGGTTTTATTAGTGAGTCAAATAGTTTTAGGGAGATTTCAACGTTAAATCTAAAATTTGCTCCCATTTCTTTTCTTATCTTGTATAGAGCTTTCATAGCAGTTTTTTTCAGATCTTGTTTGGCTACAGTAAACGAACCACAGGCACTAAAAGTTAGACCCAGATATACCGGTATATAAGTGGTAGAGGTTTCGATATTTTTGTCCATTGATTTCAAATATAAATTTGATCAACTTTTCCCCAGACTTGTTAAAAACGATAGTCTTCATTTGATCTGTGTTGACTTGCATACTGTTGTCTGTACAGTAATCTTGTAATTTGTGTAAACATTTTTGTAGACCTAATCTGCCGATTGGGACATTATAATCATGTCATCGGAGTATAGTAAGCAATGGATGGGTCTATAATCAAGATATACGGGGTCGTTTACTGCTTTAAATTGCTCGGGGAGGTCGTGTATATAGATTAAATAGGGTCGGTGAGAGGATATCACCTTGTTTGACCCCTCTGTAGCACTGAAAACTTTCTGTAATCTTATTTTCAACTTTTATACAAGTTCTGTCATTAGAATACATTGAAATAAGAATAGCTAAAAAAATTCCCGTTATTCCTATGTTATTTATTTTAGTTAGCAATTTTTTCCTCAACATTCTGTCAAAAGCTTTCTGGAAATCGACAAAACAGGTGAAAAGAAAGTTCTTTTTCTTTTTCGAGCGAGCATACATGTACTTGTCAATAAGGGATTTCAGGACAAATAGATTATCTGTTGTCCTAGAGCCTTTCCTAAATCCTGATTGTTCGGCGTTCAGAATATCATTGTCCTCTATTAAGTATTGGGTTAGTCTGTTGTTCAAAATAGAGTTAAATAGCTTGCCTAAGCATGACAGAATAGTTATCCCTCTGTAATTATTGGGGTAGACTTTGCTCCCCTTCTTGTGTATCGGAGTAATGTATCCAAAACTCCACTCATCTGGGTAGCTTCCCTAGCTGAGAACCGAGTTAAAAAGGTGTAGAAGAGATTGACTTGAGCGGCCCTTGCAACATTTAAGGAACTCGTTATGTATCCCGTCCTTTCCGGTCGCTTTTCCGTTCTTGATTTTTTTTATAGCTTCAAGGAGCTCTTTTTCGGTAATAATGGCATCGAGGGGACCACGTATTTTAGTTCGTTAGTCAAACGTTGTCAGTGGCTCCTCATCTGTCTGTTTATTCAGGTTTTTGAAATGATCGAGAAGTTTCTGTGTAGGAATGTTCAGTGTAGACTTTTTGGTTTTAGTTGTTGAGCCATAAATATCTTTCAGAATCTTCCAATATTTTTCGGGGTTTTTATGGCAGTTTGAAGATATTTCATTCAGTTTGCCTTCAATGAACCTAGTTTTCTTACTTTTTGTTAATTTGCGGAAATGTTTTTTTCTTTATGAATAACAGCCGTCTGTTCTTTTCATTGTGTGGATTTTTAACTAAAAGTTTGCTTAAAGCCTCTAGATTGGATTTTTCATTTTTACATTCTAAGTCGAACCACCTATTATGAATAGATCGGCACTTTTTGGTCCTATTTTGAGTTCTTTTGATGCCGGCTTTTTGGTATACGTCGGCCACTATGCTTGAGAAGTTGTGGGCTGCGAGGTTAGCATCTTTCTTAAAGTCAGTGTCGATAAAACATCTTAGTCTATCTTTGATTTCTTCAGAGTTCATACCGGATTCAATTTTTGTTTCGTCACCTTTTCTCCAGACGTATCTTTCAGGTGCAGGTTTCAGAAATGTTTGCTCTTCAGTAATCTCATAAGACATACATAACGAGTAGCTTAAGCTGCAGTGATCCGAAAGGTGAGGTTTTAGGGGGTCAACTTTTAGGTACTGGATCCACTCTAGAAGTGCTTCATTAGTTATAATGTAATCAACTAAACTACTACCATTTGACTGATGGCAGCTAGTCTTTTTGCCGTTTCTGTCTCCTAGGACCCTTCCATTCAAAATCCGTAGATCATTTTCTATGCATGTGTCTTCCATGTGAGTCATGAATAACAATGACGTCTGCAGAGTATCTTTGTTTTGTCGAATCGATCTTATAATCATCCGGGAGACAAATGAAATTGTCATTGTCTTGTTCAATTACGTGTAGGTCTAACAAATTGCCTGTTCTAGCATTGAAATCACCTTGCAGGATAATATCACCTTTATCTGAGAAAAACAAAAGGTCTTCCTCCAATTCCTCAATGCAATCTGTCAGTTTGTTTGTTTTCCTGGAGAGTCAGGGCCCTATGAAAATGTCATTGGGAGTTTTAAAGAATTATTTGTGTAATTTGCACCAGATGATATTTTCATTGTTGTTTGGAATATAACTAACGCCTTTTTGTATGTTTTTATTTATGTAGATGGCAATGTCACCATAGTGCTTATTTCCTGATTTATCTCTGCATTTTCTGTAGTTTACAAAATTTTCCAATTCAAGATCACTATCTAATGCCACGTGAGTTTCCACGATACCAAAAATATCGATATGTTTTGATAAGTTTCTTAGCTCAGGAAGCTGTAGTTTGTTTCCAAGCATTTTTGGTTGTGGTTATATGGGAGTTGGCTAGCTTAGAAGGTTATCTCTTACAAACCTGATTTCTCAATCCAGTGTAAAAGGGAAGTAAAGGGTGATTGAATCTACACTTTCGTATCTTTGATTGCCTCTTGTCGGCTCCACGTAGGCCCCCTAACTGTAATGATTAGTGTGATTGTGGGGTCGCTCCATACTTAGTAGTAGAGTGCTGAATAAAGTGGCCTCCAGTTTTTCTAACATAAGACAGGACTTTCCATGGCTGTCCTGTAGTAAACTGATTGGGGTAGCCTTCCGACGAGTCACTATACTGCCTACTGTTGTTGACAGTGCGGTGACTGTTGTCTTGGTGATAATCGAGTTTGGTACTCGCAGTAATTTTGCCTGTGTTGATACTCTGTTGGCGATTGCCGGGCTTTACGGAGACCAAGAGCTTGTTGTTTTAGATTTGCAGCAAGTATTCTGGTACCAGAACTGACCAGATCGAGTCACTGAGAATTAAAATAGGACCTTTTTTCTCTTTCTCTTCTTTATAATTAGATGGTCGGTCGTTGGATTTAGGTCCAGGGGTCTCGTGGCTGTTCGCATCATTTGGAGTTGATTTCGGGATGGTATTACTGTTTTCGGCAGGAGCTAGGGTCTGAAAACGGTTTGAAGTGTTTACTTTATATGTAAAACTACTGTTGTTTTGATCATCTGACTGTACGGATATAAGTTCCTCCGCTTGTTCATTGTCCAATGCCCGGTACAAATCGCCCTCAAGTTTGCTCACATCCTGTTTTATGTGGGACAGCTCTGTTTTGATCTAGTCGATCATTTTGCTTAACGGTTTAAACTTCTTTTCAAATTCGTTCTTGATGTTGTCAACGATTTCGTGCATACGATTATCTAAGGCAATTTCATGTTCTTTAATTTTTGTGTGCATTCTTCGTTCTGCATTGTTTGATCTCTCCATGAAATCGTTGAGGTTTTGAATATCATTAACTGCTTGGGTTTTGAGATGATCCATCAAGGATTCTTGCTTTTTCTTAAAATCATTTAGATCGTTCAACTGCTTCTCAAGAGTATTTATAGCCGATTCAAGTTCTATAAACTTCCTACTATCATCGGATTTACCTTTGTTTTGTTTCCAACCATTATTTGAATTCCTCTCGGAAACCTGTGGGTCAGTTGGATTCTTCTCGTTATTGACTTTGATCTCTTTCATGATCTGCAACAGTAGGTCTTTAGCTTTTTGTTCATCTTGTAATTTTTTTACACATCTTCCTCCTTTCCTCTTTGTGTGAAGTTCACATTCGGACCAATCTGTCGATATCCTCAGGGATATCGACAGATTGGTCCGAATGTGAACTTCGATCGTCATCATTTTGCCAAACATAATAATTAACTACCACTGGATTTTGCACTTATGGATATAGCGTGAACACATCGGTTGTCACAATTACGAATAAAAATCTGATGGCTGTTTGTGTTCTTCTTTCGTGAAGTTCTTTGATGAGATATAACTTACTCCTCAATTTAGAGATTCCAAGACATCGCCATCGCAGTTGAGCAATTCCAGCAGTACCCTAAATAATCCCCCCCATGACATGGTGGGGCATTTGCAAATTTTGAGAGTGAGGCATTTGTAATTTTATATCAGCCCAGGGGTTGTGCATTAGACCTCATGGCAATGATGCCATCTTGGATTAGGCATTAAAAGACCCCTGGGAAAGAGGTTGGCCTCATTGTTTTTTTCCTTCGGCTAGCTGCTTCGTACTTGCAGAAAATCCAGGGCAGCAAACTGGACATGGAAGCCTCTATCAGAAAAAGTGAAGAGTACGTATCCAGCAAGAAATAGGAAAACTAGTGGACAATTTTTATTAAAAGATATGTTTCAAACTGCTTGTACATGCATGTATGTTCAGTTGAACTGTTTTATAAAGTCAAGTCCGACTCCTATTCCGGTTTCATTCTGATTTAAACACGAAGTTCCGGTATAAAAAGGGAAGCCCAGGGGTTTGTCACCCTTCAGTTGTCAATCAGCCTTTGTGGAGTGAACATCTGCGTGATGCTCCGCTTGAGTGCTCCCTACTGATTGCTTATCGCGCGAAATTCAAATGAAACACAAAAATGTTTAACTTCAGAGTAAGGGCTACGGAGTTCGCAAACAGTCATAAAATACCATTGGCAGTCATAAATGAACAACTATCTTCCATCTGGTCACTTTTTTATGGCTTGTTTAATTTTAAACCTTAAATAAATCTAGCATTTCAAAGGAGAGGCTGACCATATGCTCACTTGCTTTCTTCACTGGTCAGCAATTTGAATTTTAAATTTCGAGCTCGCCATGCGTGAAAAGAGGAGGGGCTAACCTATTTATACCGGAACTTCGTGTTTAATAACTTAACTAATACTCGTTCTACTGTAGTTCATTTGTAGGATTCAAAATTATTTCTGGGGCAAAAGTAGCTGTCAAATTGTCGAAAAAATATATATATACACCAATTCAACATTTATATAGATTTTCTAAAGTGGGAGAAGAATCAGCTAAGAGGAGCTTATTAATGAATATTATGTTGTCAATAGAAATGTGTAGTTCCAGAAAATATCCAACTCACCCCCCCCCCCCCCCCCCCCCTCCCCTCCCCCCGCATGGAACATACATCATCATTATTTATTTGGACCCATACACAATCTAGTGCGTTTTGGGTTTTCACTAAATATACTTACATGCCGTGAACGCGATGGTAAATAGCTAATAACTGAGAACAAGCATAATATGAGGTAGTTCAGTTACTAAGAGTTGGAAGCAGGCAATACTAATATTCAGTTAATATATTTTTCCTAATGATCTTTTTCGACAATCTAGTGCGTTTTGGGTTTTCACTAAATATACTTACATGCCATGAACGCGATGGTAAATAGCTAATAATTAAGAACGAGCATAATATGAGGTAGTTCAGTTACTAAGAGTTGGAAGTGCTCAGGCAATACTTATTCAGTTAATATCTTTTTCCTAATGACAAGGCAGTCGTGTATGTATTTATAGCTGCTTGTTTTGCGAACTTATTTGGTGGATTTATGATAAGTTTGAAAAGCTCATTTTCATTCATGTACCGGCTGTTAACATTGAATATATTTTCGAAAGTAAGAAATAATTTTCTCCTATGTACATGGTATGTTTTAAATTTTAGAATAAAGTGCATTTCATCTTCTACCCTTCTTCAGGTTTCAGGTAGGGTTTCAAATATCTGCCTCTTTCAATTTGTAGCGAGTGATTACTTATTCTTATTCGGGTAAAGGCTTGTCTGTGTTCTATAATAGTTACTTTGCTGAGATAGTCAGAAGGGACTGGAAATTCCAGACGGGTGGGAGGGGGGGTCAATCTGCTCAAATTTCCAGTGGAGAGGGGGATTAAACCAAGGCTTATATTTTCCAGAGGGTAACGCATGTAAACGTAACCATGTGACTGATGTCTTTCGATGATCATTGCATTTCTTCTGTAGAATTCAAATAAGTTGTCTCAAAATCTTTTATCTGTTTGAGAGTACTTTCAAGACAATCCATTTTAAGTGCCTTTCCTTAAAGCTGAAAGTGATTCCTGAGGATTGGACTGATTGGATGACAAAACAACCATTTTCTCTCTCACTCAAACTGGCCAATGTTTTGCACGCAAAAACTCATTAATATTTTCTGCTATTGACAGTCGCTTGAGTATTATTGTCCAAGTGTAGTACAATATTTGGTCATATAAGTCGGTCTTTCCACATCGAACATTTGAAAAATGTGTAACTTTACTTTGTGATTGATTTAGCGTAGTTAACCCTCAGGCCCCATGCGCTAAGAACAGGTATCCCACGATTAAAACTGCTTTTTATACTTGTAGCATGAGTTTGTATTGTTGATTGCGAACTGACTAAGTATTTGTATCAAAATCATAGCTGGAATTTCCGAAGGGGTGGGGGTGGGGGTAGTTGAAGAAATCCATGTGGTAAAAGCCTGGAAATTCCGGAGGGGAGGGGGGTACAATTTGGGGGACCTTTTCGGAAGATCCAGAGGGGAGGGGGATCAAAGAACAAATCCCTTCCGTGGGAGGGCTCGTATTGTAACCTTTGTGCATGACAAGTAAAGCATATCACGGAAGTGGGCTATTGACTGGTGCATAAATACATCATAATTAGAGTTATGTGATCTCATGCGAGACCAGTAATTACAAATAATTGAAAGTAGACTCAAAAACTAGACAGCAATATCAGAGTTTTGTGTTTAGATTTTGAATGGCGACCCACAGCAGGTTCGAAAGCCTTGCCATTTTCAGCATTTGCAAATTGAGAGAAAAAAGTAATGTCATCAGTCACCACATTTTGTATGTCATTTAATTTCCTTCTGTAAGATTTGATATGCTGTTTGAGTTTATTTTGATACAAAATAATAGTTGCATTCATACTTTCCCAACACATTATTAATAGCTAATTTACAATAATTTTTATTGATTCTCCACATCCATGTGAAGGTTTTGAAAAGTCTGTTGTAATACTATAAATCTGTGTTACTGGTATCACGTCATGATATCACATAGCTGGAAGTCATCTCATTTTCTACCTCAAGTATATGTACATTCCAACAATGATAAATTTAATCAAAATACCAAGGTGCTCAATCTCGTACTCAGACCCCATTTGTTTCTTACTGCGCATGCTCGACGACCCCATTTGTTTCTTACTGCGCATGCTCAACGAAAAAATAGGGCTCTGGAAGAATCCGATTTTTGTGTATTCTGATTGGCTGTTCTGAACAATGCAATTTCACCGGAAGTCAAACATAGCCTTTTGGGAGTTGGACAAAGGCATTGGAAATTGGCTAAAACCCATTGGATTTTACCTAAATGGATGCCGCTAAAAATCTTCAGGGATTCTTAGATATTTGCTTGCATCCTATCGGGAGTTCATATCACTTCATGGCCACACATCGCACACAGTACGTGAATTCTCAGAATTCGAAAATCAAACCAAACTGGATATACATGTAGCCGAGGGATTTACCGTAACAGATACACATGTAGGTAATACTACACATTCCCATATTAACAACAATGTTCGTAAGTGCTCTATAGGCAGAAGTTGCATTTTCCGATCTCATAAACTTGTGCCGAAAGGTGCTGATCACTTAAATATAAGCGTTTGTATGCCGGAGCTAAAATACGAGACTCGTAAGTCAAAATGCCTTGACTTGCTTTTACGGTGTATTCAGTTGCTGTTTGTGTGGTCATCGGGCTCAGGTTAAGGTGATTTCAGCGAGATTTCGATCCACATGAATCCTCGATCTTGTGTACTGGAAATCTGTGATGTCTGATCATGAATCCACCGTACGATATTAAAGAAACACGAGCCTGATGCATGAAAACAAAGCCTTAAAATCCAAACTAAAAACGGCAGAAGATGAAAGAGACTCCCTAAGCCTTGCCCTGACGCTAGTAAGCAAAAGATCACTATCAAAATACCGGGTGAACTTCCAAATCTAAACCAAAATATAGGCCTGAGGCGCTGAGCGAAACGACTTCTCAGGGTGACGTAATGATAAGCATGCGCAGAGTCATTGAGCCGGTATGACCAAACTATCGTCTTAAACTGACTAAATGTAGGCAAAATATTTTTTTTGCAAAAAAGTGGGGGCTGCGCCATCCTTGTCTTTAACAGAAAGCAAGAATTACTGTACAGCAAATTTTTGGGGTCAATAAGGAGAAGAAGTTAAAAGGTAACTATAGAGTATCAAGGTCTGACATGTTGGCACAGCAGCCAATGATCTGATTGACAAACTAATTCATCCCACATTGATAGCACAGTAGTGGATCTGTTAATATGCAAATTCCCACTTATGACAACGGGAAAAAAGTAACAAGAACAATTAACATATCTAGGCAATTTAAGACTCTGATCTGCTTAATATACATGTATATGGTCAGAGTAAATTATGAAAAATCTGGATTAAAGTGGGTACAGCAAACAATTTGAATGTCATCCAATGTGTCTTAATCAAGCCACTGAAATGTCAATAAAAATAAATGAATCTCTTTAATACTTACTCTCTGAGATTGGGACAGTCCCGAAGTCTGCCAATAGCCATTAGACTAATGTCTGTCAGAAGACGCACATTAGTCAGATCAAGAATTTCCTATACAGAGGAACAAGAATAAGTAGTTTTCTGTTCATGCATTTTGGAATGTTTTGTTTCAATTCTGGGCCTGGTTCTTTGAAACAAGGATAACGTTATCCCTAGGATAGCAATAAATCTGTAACAATATTGTAGTACAGTTTATATTAAGTACATTGTACCTTATGTTAGTGATAATTAACCCCAGGTTGGTGCTTTCCCTTGCTTCAAACAACTGGGTCCTAAGTCATAGGCAGCCCAATTCAAGATGTAAGCCCTCCTAAAACCCCTAACGAAGTTGTACATACAAGCCTACGGCTTATAACAAGCAGGATTTTATGGTATTATTTCTAACTTCTCCAATCTAAATGTAGGATTACAAGACTTCAGCAACCTTGTTTAACATTGTTACTTGTGACAGTCTGGTGAGATTAATTGATAAATTTGAGCCCAGGTTAAGCACCCACGATGTTATGTCCTTATCTGAGAATATGTGAATGTCTAACCATTAATTGCAGTCAGAGAACGAGACTGTTTCACAAAGGCCGATCTGGATTTTGGTCCCTCAACCTCTCACAACAGACCAATGCTTTAAACCACTGAGCTGGCTGTTAACCCTCTAAGCCCTAGTTATTTTTAGCTATTTCTAAACTGAAAACGGAACCCTCCCCCCTCCCAAAGATAACTGTAGTCATTGTTGCCATGGAACTTCAACTGACCTATAATATTATACAGAGGGCTCATACTTTTTAGTATGCCATTTTTCTCGCATCAGCAGCTAGTTTCCCAATGAGCACAGCAGTGAGTTGTTTAATAGGAAACACTCAGAATTTAGGCTTTTTAAAGCATTTCCACATTTATAGAGTGCTGGAATACTTCGTTACATCTGATGAAAGCTTGAATCAGCACTTTCTCGAAGAACTGAGTCTGTGCATGTTAAACAAAGCTCCTTCTCCATCACAATTGTAGGATGGACCAGGATTTATTGTCACTTTAGCATGGGCTTCCTAAATCGAGGTCTGGATCTACATGTACCTATCATGCCATTGATTCCAATATGAAGTTATTACATGTACATGTAGGTCAAAATGGCTTTAGACTTTTATATATTTCGAAGAATGAAAATGAGGCGAGGGGCCATGTTGCTGATTGGTTGGGTTTCCCGGCATGCTTTACAGTAAGCCTGGTCGAATTTTACTTGCATTGAAGTGCTTATGGAATGAATGGCTTGGTGCTGGGCAAGTTTAAGTATTCAAGGGCAGACAGTGAGGACGTGCAAACTTGAAACCCTATATTTGATGTGAAACATGCATTTTTGTAAGAAAATTTAGAATCTGTGGTCCGAGAAATAAATTATTGTTTTCTACATGATTGTAGAAATGAAATCATGTTACCTGCATGTACCGTACAGTACCGCCTGGAATTATTGAAGCATTTACCGTGGTTTTACCGCGTCCAATGACCGCGGTAATACCGCGGTTTGACCTCAGAACGACCGCAGTTTTACCACGGTAATACCACGGTTTAACCGTGGTCAACTGCAGTAACTAGTTGAATGCGGTCACGGCCGCGGTCACGGTCACGGCCGTTGAGATTTTATCACGGCGAAATCATTGACTTTAGTGTGAAGATAAGATGTTCATGTAGCAGTATCACAAACATGCGAGTTTGGTGTGATGACTCGGCGTTCTTTTCATTCTTTATTCAACACCGCTGTTAACTTTAGAATCTTTTATTTTCGCTTCATTCAGAACTCTAACGACGGGTAGAGAAGCACTCATCAGTGAAACAAAGACTTTAGAATCTTTTATTTTCGCTTCATTCAGAACTCTAACGGCGGGTTAGAATCTTTTATTTTCGCTTCATTCAGAACTCAAACGGCGGGTAGAGAAGCACTCATCGGTGAAACTAAGACTTTAGAATGCTTTATTTTCGCTTCATTCAGAACTCTAACGACGGGTTGGGGCGGGTTAGAACTTTTATTTTCGCTTCATTCAGAACTCTAACGGCATGTACAGAAGCACTCATCGGTGAAACTTAAAGACTTTAGAATCTTTTCCCCCCGCTTCATTCAGAACTCTAACGGCGGGTTAGAATCTTTTATTTTCGCTTCATGCAGAACTCAAACGGCGGGTAGAGAAGCACTCATCGGTGAAACTAAGACTTTAGAATCTTTTATTTCTGCTTCATGCAGAACTCTAACGGCGGGTGGAGAAGCACTTAGTTTCGCCGATGAGTGCTTCTCTACCCGCCGTTAGAATTCTGAATGAAGCGAAAATAAAAGATTCTAAAGTCTTAGTTTCACCGATGAGTGCTTCTCTACCCGCCGTTAGAATTCTGAATGAAGCGAAAATAAAAGATTCTAAAGTCTTAGTTTCACCGATGAGTGCTTCTCTACCCCGCCGTTTGAGTTCTGAACGAAGCGAAAATAAAAGATTCTAACCTGTCGTTAGAGTTCTGAATGAAGTGAAAATAAAAGATTCTAACCCGCCGTTCTGAATGAAGCGAAAATAAAAGATTCTAAAGTCTTCGTTTCACCGATGAGTGCTTCTGTACCCACCGTTAAAGTTCTGAATGAAGCGAAAATAAAAGATTCTAAAGTCTTCGTTTCATTGATGAGTGCTTCTCTACCCGCCGTTTGAGTTCTGAACGAAGCGAAAATAAAAGATTATAACCCACCGTTAGAGTTCTGAATGAAGCGAAAATAAAAGATTCCAAAGTCTTAGTTTCACCGATGAGTGCATGCTTCTGTACCCGCCGTTAAAGTTCTGAATGAAGCAAAAATAAAAGATTCTAAAGTCTTCGTTTCATTGATGAGTGCTTCTCTACCCGCTGTTTGAGTTCTGAACGAAGCGAAAATAAAAGATTATAACCCACCGTTAGAGTTCTGAATGAAGCGAAAATAAAAGATTCCAAAGTCTTAGTTTCACTGATGAGTGCTTCTGTAGTCCCGCCGTTAAAGTTCTGAATGAAGCGAAAATAAAAGATTCTAAAGTGTTAGTTTAACTGATGAGTTCTTCTCTACCCGCCGTTAGGAGTTCTGAATGAACGGCGAAAATAAAAGATTCTAAAGTCTTAGTTTCACCGATGAGTGCTTCTCTCAGGGTTTTCAATAGAAGCCGGCAGCCGGCGAATCTCGCCGGGTATTTTACATCAAATCGCCGCCTACTTTGATTGAAAAATTCCCCAAAAATTAGATTTTGCGACAATGGCGCTCGATGCTCGCCGCCTACTCTTCAAGTTTTGCCACTTACTTCAAATGTTATTGAAAACCCTGCTTCTCTACCCGCCATTATAGTTCTGAATGAAGCGAAAATAAAAGATTCGAAAGTGTTAGTTTCACCGATGAGTGCTTCTCTACCCGCTGTTTGAGTTCTGAATGAACGGCACAAATAAAAGATTCTAAAGTGTTAGTTTCACTGAAGTGTGCTTCTCTACCTGCCGTTTGAAACATGTATGTTTTATTAAACTTATACATAGTATTGTGTCATGACCGCAAATTTTGACCGCGGCTTTCATTGTGGTGAATAATTTGACCGCAGATTTTGACCGCGGCTTTCATTGTGGTAAAACCTCGTCCATAATGCAGTAATCACCGCGTCCAATGACCACGGTAATACCGCGGTTTGACCACGACCCGATGCTTGAATAATTCCAGGCGGTACTGTATTTTATCACGTACAAGCTGCACCTCGCGTATAAGCTGCACCCCTAACTTCAGCCTACTAAACAGAAGCTTGCTTTTCCCCGAAAAGTTTAAGGAAAAACCTTGTGTATTAATATAAGCCGCACCACAAAATTCAGTAAGTAGTAAGAGTAGTCTTGTATTCGAGTTCACAAATGCCTGTATTCTTCATAAGAGATCGTCATATCACAACAATGAATTGGTTACAACTTTCCTTGTCCTTTCTTGTGTATATTTTAACCTTCTGTCTTTAAATCACTTCAGAATTCTTCTGCTGTTGTTCCCCATTAATCAACAACATATTTAAGGAACTTCATTCCTTTAAGCACGCAAGAAAGTAAGATTTTCTGGCGAAACTATATGAGCATGTACCTGAGGCCGTCATCTTGGATTTTCAAGGAGGCCTGGGGCGAGTTTTCTCGAACGTCCAATCGAGCGTGAACTCCAAAGTTGAACATGAACTCGATGAGAATTATACTTTATTTGAAAATTTGAAGGCTTCCAAGACCAATTATGGCCTTTAATAACACTAGGAACCATTCGAGGAGTTAGCAGAGAAGATGACAGGCAACTGGACAGCTAGTTTATTCTTTGGAAAGCGAAGGAGAGGAGTTTGAGTAGAAATCTTGCTGACACTCGTGTTCTGTGAATTGAATGTGCCATTTCTATTGTTCATATGGCTTTGTTTTATACGATCATTGCAAAAAAATTGTCTGAAAACACTCACATATAAGCCGAACCCCCAACTTTGTGGCAATTTTTTGTTACTTTCAAAATCTGAAAGTCAAAAAAGGTGCCACTTATATGTGATAAAATACGGTAGTTAGCTTATGCGAAGAAAGGAGGATTTAGATGAAATTATTCATTCGTGTTAATATGCATGCCTAATGCAGTTCAATATATAGTATAATTTGTCTATACATTATGCTTTGTGGGAATCACAGGGCCTTGCTCTATAAACTTAGCAATAGTGAATACTGAAACCCTCAAAGCAAGTAACCAGTAAAATATGGAAAATTTTGTATGCGGGCATGAAAGGGTTAATTAGAGGAAAGGAGAGGTGCATGGTATGTGGTTTACTAACCAAGTTTTCTTTTAGACCATCTACAATTCCTTGAACTGCAGCATCAGTTAGCTTGTTACATCTGCTAAGCTTCAGTTCATGTATATTTGGGCAGTTTTTCACAAGCATTAGAATACCATTATTGGTTACATTTTCCAGGCCTTGTAGTACCACTGTTGATAACATCCATGACTTGATAGATGATATGCCTTTGTCTGTCAGTGGACAAGCTTTTATTTCCATGTATTCCAGTTCAGTCTGTGTCTTAAGAAGACTTCCAAGCCCCTTATCTGTTAATTAATTTACAGCAGTGAAACATTAATATCTTACAGTAAAGGAAACCCTGGCTACCCATGTAAAAATGAAAGGCGGGATCCCACCTATCCCACCTGGGATCCCGCCTTTTTTACAGCTGGGATCCCAGGTGGGATCTTGTGAGATCCCGGCCGGGATTATTAGACAATTCCCGCCTCAGACAATCCCACCTGGGATCCCGCCTTCCCACCCAGGATCCCGCCTTCCCACCCGGGATCCCGCCTTCCCGCCCGGGATCCCGCCTTCCCGCCCGGGATCCCACCATCCCGCCCGGGATCCCACCATCCCGCCCGGGATTATTAGACATATCCCACCTGGGATTCTGCCATCCCATGCAAATGCTGGATCCCACCTGGGATTGGCGGGATCCCAGCTATCCCACCTGGGATTGGGGGGATCCCAGCTATCCCGCCTGGGATGTAACAAATCCCACCCGGGATCCTACCTCTATAAAGCCAGCATATTCCATGAAATGTTCTGTTTACATACTATGAATTTTTTTCATTTCAGGAAAGTCAACCTATGAAAATATTCCATTGAAATAAACACATTTTCTCACTTGCATTATAATATATGTTGTACTGGTATGTAAACTTTAATTTATAGAAAAAATATACATACCGGGTATATCCTATTGAGATAGCAGATACTTAACATGATTGGCAGGTAATAAATTATATAGTGAATGACATACAATGTAGGACCTTCTATAGCTATGTACATGTATACTATAGGGTTGCTGGGTCCTATAAAAAAAGCTTAATAGGAAAGCTTTTACAGTAGCCAGTGTTTCAATCAATTTAATAAAGAGATGAGGGCTCAGAAAAGCTGAAATGGTTGTTATGCCTATACCATAAAATCCTGTTTATACTCTATTCTGGTATGATTAAACCCCTGGCTATAGACTGGTAACATAAAATCTAATAAAAGTCCTCTACCAAAAAACATGGCAGAATTTTAATTGCAAACTACCAAACTTGCTGTTATACATTGTATTTAATGTCCATTATATTTCATGGTCTCTTACTGCACTGGCTCACTAAAACTTAATCCTTACAATTTCTAGCTAATGTACTTGATCTGATCTGAAAATCGATAGACCTCTCCTTGTTCAAGTACTTGCACGAGATCAAGTGACAAAGTGCTGTTCCGAATCCGCTCTGCCTATGATGGAAGAAAGTAGAGTGTTATAAGTTATTGAATACGAGATGTACGTAGCAAGAGTTATTTTCCAAAATTGTAGTACAGTGTTCTATTTATGCACATACTGTTAAAAAAAATGTATTTCCCCTAGGCCTATATGTAGCTATAAAGTGAACTTTCACATGCACAATGTCCACTAATTCACAGAAGAACTTAAAGTATTGACTGAATTGAATTTGTTTGAATTGCAATGTATAAACACGTGCAATTTCACTTATAAAAAGCAATATTATACCTTTGTTGTATAAACTCAGTATAAATTAAAAGTGAGACATTTCACTCTCTTCGAACAGTATATAGTACTCCATGACTACAAGATTTCGATCAATCCTTAATTTAACTAAAAGATTCACTCTACATAAACTTGGTAAACTTTTTGTATGGATTTCGTCATTGAAAATGGATATTAAGAAACAACTACAAGCAGACCACGTGCATGAGACATGATAGAAACCGTTCAAACATTATGCACCTATCAATGTTAAGCCGCAGGGGGGGGAGGCCGGGCATAGGCAGGGGATTTGACATAGGAAGTCTGTCCGTGGTGGGAAATTTTGATCGTCTATCGAATCCCAGGGTCGGGTCTTTTGACTTTTGACAGTTGGAGGCCTGGGCCCCAACCAAGACGCCATCTTGGATTAAGGGCGCAGAGACAGCTGGGAAGTAGGTTCGTCAGGCTTCAAAATGGCTGCGAACAAGCTGGATAATTTGAAAGTTTTCTTTTTGAAAGTGTCCCAACGAAGCAAGACTTAAATTGTTTAGACCTATAAATAACTGACATTTGACCCTATTTCATTTTTAATAAACTTACTTAAAAATAATTGATGCGGTTTTGAAAGGTCACATTTACATAACAAAGCAGCTCTTGTCTGACCGTTAGCAAGGGCGTATCTAGCCTATAGGCCCGTAGGCCTGGGCCTACACATTTTACAGCCTACTTGTCTTATTACAAGTAAATGTTGGGCTTGAGGAGCTGTCGAAATACACAAAACATGACCTGAAAGTGCAGCAGAAGGTATTTGCGAAAGTCTAAATCTAAAAATTTTCCTGGGAAGCATGCTCCCGGACCCCTCAAGAAGCAACCCTTACGGAGCGGTTGTTTGGGCCTACAAATTTTAAAAACCTGGCTACGCCACTGGTTAGCATTTTGTTATAGGTGCTGCTTAAATTTGGCGAATCTCGGAAAGAGGCCGTAATCCAACGTGGAGATATGGCCGATCTCGAAGCACTCATAAGAAATACCTTCATTCAAATACAGAGTGATGACAAGATAATAACACAGCGCTATGATGGTGAATGGGATACTTGGGTGGATATCAGCTAGAAAAGTAGTGCAGTTCATCGCCTATTTCATTCAAATCACACAGAGTACATATGAAATGAATTTAATAGTTCGAACTGACACAGTATGTTAACGTGAAATTGACGATTGTTCTTCAATAAACATTATATTTTTGTATTTTCTCTGGTTCATTCATTTGACAAATGTCTGTTGTTGGAGGCGGGGCAATTGATACTCTTTTGTCCAATGACAATTTCCCTGGGGACGTGCATTTGAACAGAAAAAGTCATCTCAGTTCAAATCCCCCGCCTATGCCCGGCCTCCCCCCCCTGCGGCTTAACATTGATAGGTGCATTACAGCTGAACTAAAAGTATGATAACCAAGCGCTATATTCCCTTTTCTTGTTACAATCCACAACAATTGAATGATCACATCTTACCTTTATAGTTTTCTTATCTCCCATGTGTTTTGAAAACCCTTTGCTCAGTCTGGAAGCCATATTATACAAGAAATCGCATGTCTTGCCGCCAAGTTTTGAAAATGGCGTGATGTGCCCGCACAATTCAGGTCAGTGGTCTTTAGATAAGCAATGCATCCTGGGATCAGTTCACAGCCGCCATCTTTGTTTGTTGTTGAGAACTTTACCAAAGCTGAGCTGGCGGGAGTGCTTCATCTGAGGATTAATTTGCGAAATGGTCTGGCTATATATTCAAGGAATCTAAACGCTAATGAACTGGTCAACTAACTCCTCATCTGTTTTGCTGTGTCTGCCTGGAAAGCATGTAAGTCGTTAGCTGGGACTGAACTGGTTTTCACAGTTTTCATATTACTTTTATTAGTTTTACGCAAACACCAACTTATATATTTTCTTCTCCTTTTCTGGTTGCATGAAGCCTTGACCTATAGTGCAACCAGCAATGAGTTGTATCAGGACTTTGCTGTTTCGAACGAAATTATTATACATGTATTAGTCGAGTCTACTCGATCGATTGCTGAGCATGTACCTCGTAGACATCAAGTTTAAATAAACTGCCAACTCATGCAACTTGTACTTCATTTCTGTATAAATCTTGTAATGTTTCAGCCAGTCATCAACGTTCCTATTTCTCGGAGAAAGTTATGAAATCTGCGCTTCTGTAAGTAACTTTAGATCGTTTGAAAGCCAATTTATTATTGGTTGGAGTTCCAATTTGTTCTGTCAAGAATTGTTTGGGCATATATGTTTCCTCTGGACATGGATCTGTCAGGTGGTATAAGGTGCCAAACAAACTTTGCCTTGTGAAATACACAACAATATTTTTTTACCATTAATATTAGGGTGTTCATGAATGTTCTAGCTTCATGCAAATTTGGAAGCAAGTGCTGCATATAACTTTCCACATCCTATGAAAAGATTTAGTATTTTCATAGTACCTTAATTTCATAGCCTCCCGTCTTGTTATACTAATTTCTAAGTTTCATAGGATGTAAAATTCAAAGCCAAACAATTCATAGGGTACTATATTCATAGGATAATATTTCCCTTTATAAAATTTTATAGCCTTTGAGTCTTTCATACAAATGTAGGTCTATGAAAAGAAACCTTCATAATACATGTAAGTGCTCTGAAAATATTTCATGGGATATTTCATAGGTTGGCCTATAGTTTCATAGCCTTTTCATGTGGTCTTCAAATGATATTGCACTATAGTAGTGTATATACACTGGTATTTCATTGGAAATTATATATTAAAATATATGTACTGATTGCTGTAATTTACTTTCCAGGTGGGATTTTGTTGTCATATACAATGTATATCCCAGACAGATAGCTGCATGGGAATGCCAGGATCCTATCAGCTATCTCGGCTTTAGAGGTGGGATCCCAGGTGGGATTTTATTTCATGCCAGGTGGGATAGTTGGGATCCCTCCATCCCACCTGGGATCCCGGCTTTAGAGTAAGGATCCCAGGTGGGATTTTGTTTTCATACCAGGCGGGATAGGTGGGATCCCACCATCCCACCTGGGATCCCACCATCCCACCTGGGATCCCATATGTCCCACCTGGGATCCCGGCTTTAGAGGTGGGATCCCGGGTGGGATTTCTTACCATCCCAGGCGGGATAGCTGGGATCCCACCAGATGACATGGGATCCCGCCAATCCCACCTGGGATCCCACCTGGGATTGGCGGGATCCCACCTCTATTGGAACATTAATTAATTGTCGCTAAATTGTTGGCAATAATTATAGTGTCTAAATTGAAAATTTGTTGAAAAAATTGGATACAAGTAGAAGCCATTATGGGCTTTAAATTCAAGGGTGGTACCATCTTGGATCCAATGATGTTTCATGGTGGTTCCTATTGTTGCATGACAAAAGAGCTATTGTTTCGCAACTAAAACTGCACAGTTACTCGATCAGTTGGATTTCTCGATGTCCATTTGTAGGAATAAATTAGTCAGGGATTAGTCACTGAGGCATTCCATGCAAGCAAAGTTTTGGGGAACTGGAGCAAGTCATGGGTTCAGGGGTTTTCTGCAGGGGTGCCAGGCAACTGCATGATATAATCCATCTCTTTGCAAGTCCTCGCTCAGGAGTATGTTAAGTTCAATGCAAAAAAATAAATGTTTTAAAAGATTTCATTGACTGTGTTTGTGCTCTGCAGCTGAACAGGTTGCCGTTGGTTGAACAACAATGCTGTTAAACTCATGAAACCACATTGTCTTCCCTCGATTCATCACTTAATTGTGATCCTGAAGTGAACGAATACTTCCTGAAAGGGTTTAATTTACTCCTGAGTGAGGACTGTCTTACACAGAGAAATTAAAGTGGTATGATTGTACAGACTGTGTACCAATATGTACATCTGTGACAGGGAGTTCTAACTTGATACACAATGATACACTGTACCGTAATATTCTCTTCTTTTTTTTTAACACAGAAGCTCTGTGTAACCACCCCTACTCGGGCTTAGACTCGAAAATAACAACGGAGGAAAGCAAAGTCATGTGACAATTTAAATTTGAAATAACCAGATCCCGTTTCAACAAATTTGACTTTTTTGCTGCTTGGCATTTTGGGGGTGAAATTATTTATTTCAAAACACTAAAACAAAAAAGATTTATCAACAAATGGCTCGACGTTCACTGCGACTTACATGGAACAGAAGTAATTTTGCGCAGATTACTGAACATGACAACCTTGAACAATTGATTAGTGATGTCAGTAGGGTAAGATTAACACCATTTCCCTGTCCAAACATGAACTGAAGTGACAAAAGCAAAACTGTGTATTACGAATGAAGAGAGTTTTGGAGTTTATAATGTTGTCAAATTCAGAAGAATTCCAATTATTGTACTATTATGTATAGACTGATAATTTATGCCTCTGCTAGTGGAATCTAGGAGTGATTTGAGAAAGTTTAAAGTGATTTTCAAGTCTTCGAGTGACCAGTTGACTCACCAACAAGGAAGTTTGAATCAACAAATGAATTGAACTTGGTACCAAAAATTCAAATAATTTATTCATCTTGCTCAAACAGCTGCCCAGGAATAGCTGAGATTATACAAGGACAAAAAACCTGCAAAGTAATTAGCTAAGTTTAAAATGTTCTTTTAATTATCTTGTCTACGAATCCATTGACAAGAAATCCTTGCAAACTCGATCGCAGGTGAGCAGTTGGCATTTGAACTCCTTTTCAAAGTTGCCTGAAGAAAAATCTTTTAGAACTGGAATTTCATTTTCAGCTGCAGTTTCCTTTTTGGCAATTATAACTGAAGTTTATTCCTAGAGATGTATATAAAAAGTCTTTATAAAATGGCAAAGACAACTGTTTAAAAAATATACCGCCTCCCGGTTAGGAGGAGGTCGCGGGTTCAAACCTGGCCAGACCAACACTCAGGGTACTGAGTAGAAGGTGCTGCCTTTGTGAAACAATCTCGTTCTCAAACTGCAAATGGTTAGACCTTCATGTCTTCTCGGATAAGGATGTAAAATTGTAGGTTCCATGTCAGCCTCAAATTTATCAGTCTCACCAGACTGTCACGAGTTACCAACGTTAAATAAAGTTGCTTTAATTTACTTTACTTTATACATATTAAAATCCGATTCAACAAAACAAATGCACATAGATATCACTATAAACAACATTCTAACCATAACCGAACAGAAAAAAGTTTGAATTCTGTAATCGTGGAGCAGAGTTTCTGATTTCCATACTTTCTGTATTTTACTTGCGTTCCATGTATCATACAGTGATCATCAAACCATCACATGACCTCGCATTCCTCCCTAGGCCCTTTAGCTTTTCTCAATTCCTTCTTAATTCTCACACATGGTCTCTTGAGATTCCTGAGTCCTGTGTGGGGAATGTGCCAAAGTCCTGCTCATAATCTTGTTAAAAAAATATTGTCATCCCCATGTCACTCTGTGCATCTTTTCGCCAAAAGCAATATAACGGTACACCTGTTTCAAAAAATGATTATGCAGGGAGATTCTATGGAACGAAACACTGCCATGAAGTATATACCCAAAAAAGGTTGTCCCAGACAAGCTGCAAGTGATGAGTGACACATCCAGACCGAAATAGATTATGGTTGTTTCTAAAAGTCTGGTGAATTTGTTTGTTTTTTGAGTCAAAACTTTAAGAAGAATATTAATGGGCCTTCGAATGGATTTGCAAATTGCACCATATTCCATTCTGCATATAGCTATATAATAGCAGTTATAATAACAATCCTTTGTTGCTTGTCACTCATCCGTGACAACCTTTTTTGAAATAGGTGTACAAGTTAGAACTCCCTGTGCAACTGTTCAAATTATGCCATTAATAAATTAAAATACATTTTGCTACTGTTTAGAAAACTCCAGTACGTAGCCGTTAATTAAACTCTTAGATTTTTGGGGCACATGAAATGTATTGAGCAGTCAATAGATCCGTGAAACACATTCTTTTATGAAAAGTGCTAAATAACACAAAATCCTTAGGTTTTTGTTTTGTTTAATTAGCGCTATGTAGTACTATATTCTAAGATATGTTTCATGGATATGTTGTAGGTTGTTTCTTAATTCAGGTTGTTTCTCAAACAACCACGAAAGCGCTTGTTGATTTGAACACATCATTTATTCTCCAAGTGACTAATCATCGAACCCAGTCCCTCTCATTATGTGCGCATGCGTACTACTAACAAAATCGGACTTTGAAACATCTTTCGTAAACATAGCATGGACGACATTAAACTGGGACGAAACTGTAACACAGATGAAGTTTGTGTTGACTCTGCATTCTTTTACGAAAGCTGCAGCAACTCAAGGGAAGTAAGGAAGCTATAAATCCAGAAAAAATACTTTGTTTCTTGACTTTATTATGGCTCCACTCGTACTTCGAAACAAACTGTGTCAACTGAATCGACTTAGAGTAATCACTGACCTAAAATAAAGACAAAATAAAGTGCATCGATCACCTCTAACATTGTATCTAGAAGAAGATGTTTACGATTCATGATCAAGAGCTAAATATTATCTCAGTATTAAAGTAACGAGTGCAGAGGATCTTGGAGTAGCTTGCTCATACTCGTTAGACTCAGCTTTTCCAATGGAATAAAACACTTACCACTGTATTATATATATATTGTCTTGTTCTCTAATCAAAGAATTCCTCAGAGAATGTGAAAAGACGTAAAAATGGATAAATGATCGAGAACTTACACACCAAGCAAACTCATTCCTAACACTATTATATTAAAATCGAATTAATGGTCCTGCAAACTAATCCAAACTCTAGCCCAACATTTAAGTAACTCTAACAGTAACCAATTGCTCACTAATTTTGGGTGTTTAGAGCTACATTGTAAGTCACTAAACAACAGACAAGTATAATGCTTCTTCGATGGTCCTGTGAACTAATTAATCCAAAACCTAACTCTACATTTTTAAAAAACCTAACCGTCAGCAAGGGCTGCTCACTTACTTTGAAGTTAATAATTTTGGGTGTTTTGAGCTAAGTCACTAAACAACAGACAAGTATAATGCTTCTTCAATGGTCCTGTGAACTAATTAATCCAAAACCTAACCCTACATTTAAAAAAAAAACACTTTGGGTATTTTAAGAGCTTCAATCAATAATTTTGGGTGTTCAGGTTTAAGTCACTAAATAACAGACAGATGTAAAATAATGCTATCCAATATTTAAAAGACTCTAAAAATGTCGAAATGACCTAGGTAATTTTTTTAAATAAAAATGATCTAGGTTGTTTTAAAACAACCTAGGTTGTTTTACAACCTAGGTTGTTTAAAAACAACCAGAAATGAGAAACCACCTAGGTTGTTTGA
This sequence comes from Actinernus sp. WN-2022, assembly GCA_030867875.1. NCBI lineage: Eukaryota > Metazoa > Cnidaria > Anthozoa > Actiniaria > Actinernidae > Actinernus > Actinernus sp. WN-2022. Next base: position 37,098,842 of record JAOWCC010000577.1, read on the forward strand.
AAAACCTGAAATTATAAACCTACAACAGATATAATGACTGCTCTCTACTACAATATGTAATATAGTAGAACCCATCAAATACATTGTATTCTCTCTTGCATGTGATTGGTTGGATGCATCACATGACCCAATATTTGCTCTCTCCCAGGCGACAAATATCAGCAATAATTATAACCCATCAATTATTTTTTCTTGTGCATGCATATGATTAGTGGAATGTGACCCAATATTTTCTCTCTGCCAGATAACAAATATCAGCGACTACAACACCTGTACATGTGGCATTGACATACATGTAAATGTATGCCCTCAGTTGATATTTGTCCTTGGACATTATCTGATCCTTGAAGCTCACAGTTTCCCCCGAGCTTCACTCTTGGGAACTGTTCTCCATAAGATACATGTAATATCCACAGATGAAATATCAGGGCATATTTCAATGCCACAAATAAGTTATTGTTACATAATGATCAATGCCACAACCACAGGGAACCCAAATTGAGGTCCATTGGTATAAGCTCATAATTTCACTTGGAATTTATAACAGCAATTTCAACATGCGGCAGCACTTCGCGTCCTAACCCCTAACCCGTTAATTAAAAGCGTGCGAGCTTTCTTTGCCGAAATTCAATGCGTAATTGTCGTTTTACAGATTGGCGCGCTGCTTGAACTACCTTGCACGTCAAAATCAATGTTTAATCTCACCTCTTATTTTCAAACAATGCTTTAAGGTCAGCCTTCGTAGCTTGCACCCACACTCTCCCAGACTCATCAACACGGAATCCGTGACTTGATCATTGTAGGTGAATGATACAACTCGTAGTTGTGGAGCAAACAGGTGATATGTGATCAGCGGAAGCTTGCTTGGTGTTAGCATATCGTGATCGCATAGTCGTTCCAAAAGACTTTCTTTGTCAACCCTTGAGAGAAATGTTCCAACTCGGTTGATTTTGCCGAGGTTTTCCGCTACACAAAATAGGCACAGGTCTACTAAGGACTTCATCGCGAAGGATAACTGTTTTCAAAGCGAAAATTACGATGAGGCGATTGACTCAAAATATATGCATGCAGTGGCTTTTTGTAAATCATCGATGCATCCAGCAGAGAGATTCCTCAACTTATTTCATGGCCCAAACAAACATAAGCTTGATCTCATTCAATAAGAACAGAGCACTTGCGAGTACGTTATCATGGTGGGCGTTTATACCTTGTCCTTTTCTGGCTGTGACCCAACGTGATCGTGCATGGTGATCGTGAGTGTGCTTCGTTCTATTTTGGTATGGCATGAACGCACTGCATCATGGGGATCGTTGATCGATATTTATATTTTCGGAAGACATTTATTATCATGTCAAAAATGAAAAATATTTTTTGTACTATTGTGTTTGTCACAAAAAGGTAAGTAATCTTGCGAATTTTGTAACATTTCTGACATTTAATACATAATTTGGGTTACTTTTCATGGATCCTGTGACGTCATAAGATGATATGAATCATGATCAACTGTCAAGAGAAAACAGAAAATCCCGTAGGTACCATTGTGACATCACAAGAAATTCGGGTAGCGTTTATTTCTAGTTTAATTTCTGCTCCTGCCTCTCAAAGAAAACTAAGTTAGACAACTGAAATATATCAAAAATATAATTTTGGGCAAAAAGAGTTGACTTGCGGGTGAAGTCGTGTATTTATTTGTCTAACATACATGTTTTGGAAATATTTATAACAAATACACAAATCATAAGATTGTGCTGCAGGGGGGGGGGGGGGGGGGGGGGGGGGGGGATGGGAGCAGGCAGGTTTGGATATTGTTGTTCCATCCTCAAATAGTTTCGTTAACGTAACGCGCGCCCTCTGGCGGATATTGGTCACGTGACACATCCCAACCAATCACGTGCGAGAGAAAATATTTGATGGACGCGAGTGCCATGATACGGGATTTATAGGCTCCTTTGCATGTGATGTCATCAAAATTCTAAAATCTAAACTATGAGATATATGAAGCTGTTCTTTTAATATGATTTAGATATCGGTATTCTCAATACGGTATTCTCAATACGGTATTCTCGATACGGTTATTTGTTTTTGAGTTACAGTACCGTTTGAATTTTGTGACAGCCCAGGTCAGCGTGTTTCCTAGACACTAAGAACGGCTGCAAAGGAGACTACGTGTTTCCTAAATGTCAAGGAAATCCATATATTTCGGCCAATTTCAAATTTTAGACTTGATAAACCTTTAAAAGTGATATCTAAAGTGTTTTGAAGTGAATGCTAATCATATTGATGGGAAAAACAGCTTTATTTGTAGAGTACGTTTTTGGCCGCCAACACGGCCGCCGCATACTAATTACACTAAATTGTTCGAATATTATTTGGCCGACAGCTCGGTTACGAAGTGCTCTATTGCTCCACAATTTCGGTGATTTCTATATTTTTACTTGCTCTATACACAGCATTAAAAATATTTTACTAATATAAGTTTTTCTTGAGGCAATTTTTTTTTGTGACGTCAATGCAAACGATCAATAATTGCAGGAGCCTTTAGGCGAGTACAATTTGAGAACTTTCAAAATATCACTCAGTGCCTATAAATCAAGTATAGCCAGAAGTCCATAACTAGAAGTGTCCATCTCCCCCTATAGGGTTTGGCCCATCAGTTTACAGAGTAGTCTATTTATAGAAAGCTTTTCCCGCCATCTCGCAGCCAATCATATTCTTCGAAAATTTATCAGCAGTACCTGATTGGCTAATACAGCGATTTCCTTTGTTTGTAATATTGTACAGTTATTTATATATGCGGACTAGCCGAGCGAATGCTACTTGCTAGTGTAGAAACGTCTTGATAATCAGCACCATATGTTCAGGAAAGACCATTATAAACCAGAACATGTGGTTCCTTTGTAACCTTTTATTTTTCCGTTTCATCCGTTTCAGACTTCGTGTTTACAGCACTTGTGTGATGTATACAAAACGAAGCTAAGTTTTTGTCTTTTGGTTCATAAACACAGATTTTTGTAGTGATATTTGGCATAAATACAGCGAGTGATAAATATCATATACAAATCATGCTATTTTTGTTTATAATATGACCTAAGAAATGTACTGAAAAAGACAATCACATGTTCTCTCAAGAGTAATTAAGTGCACCGAGTTTGTTTACTTTGAGTTTGAGCTCAAGTGAACATTTGAAAATCCTGTACTGAAGTAATTTGCGTTTGGCAGATAAAAGAACAGCCCGGCAAATCTCCAAGCAAGGCTTAATAATCGACTGGAACTGAATAAAAATAGCTATAAACTGTGAAAAAGTCAATTTCTGGTACACTTAACACCACCCTGGTTGCCAGAGGTTCTAGGTTAGGTTAGGGGTTAAGGCGCGAAGCGCCGTCATTAGAGGAGCAGAACCCGTGCGGAAATTCAAAACAAACCCATTGAATAAATTAGCGAACATTAGGGGTTTTCCAAGCATTTAGATTTTAGAAGTCTCCCACAAGCTGAAGTTTACAGCCTTTATTTCACAAAAGCGTATGGTCAAAGCGCGCTGAAACTCGGTAAGGTACTTTAAAATATGCTACTGTAAGTCATATTAGGAACTTAAGAAAAACAAACGATTGAATTTTTTTGACGCCGAAAGAATACAAATTTCTCGATTTTCGCAGATATTCAGCAATAACCTATCTTACTTCGTTCGCCGCATAACGTTAGTTGCAGTTTTCCGATCTTCTTGCCTTTGGCACAGAAGTTTCAAGTGGTATTGAACTTCCATATGGTATGTACGATTTAATTATTACTGTAATATTTCTCCGGCATGCAGTTGAACCAGATGCCTGAGCATAATAGTTTAAGGTTAAAATTGATCAGCCGTTTGCTGAGAAACTTGTATGGTGCCGATTAACCTGAAACTTGCCTGTCACAGACCTTGGAGGTTGTGCACTCGTTGAAAGTAAAATGGAACAAATCCATCTTTTGGGTTTTGAAATATACGCTCTTTCCTAAAAAACAACGTTTTTGAAAATCGCTTATATCTTCAGTAATTCCTTGTTAATCACTTTCTAATTGTACTTTTTATCAAATTCGAGGATTCTTTATTAAAAGTTCAAAAAAATCTCAGAAATCGAATAATGTTTAGCTATTCAAAAACGCGATTTAAAAAGACCCCCGTTTCCAAAATAAATAGCCGCGGGCCACCTTAAGCTTCTCTTTCGCCACGGCCTTGTTATTTGAATCTCTGTGGATTGGTATACTCAAATATACTGCACAATACCATACAACTGAATAAGAAGTCTTTAACAAAGCCGAACTCAACTCAAGAGCAAAGCTGAGAGTGAAAGTGAAACTGAACAGTGTCTTGTCAGGTCATGAATTAAGGTACGGTGAGGTTGAAATCATTGCGTGTTTATATCTGCATTTCTTTGTCGATTTGTTGACCTCGTGGCGCTGATCGGATTTTGCCATCGGACGGTATTCTTGTTTGAGGTACGTTTCGTAGGTTTTATGCCACATTTCATTTTACTCTCGGTCATAATACATACCAGCGCAAACACCGTGATCTGTAAGCCAACACTAAAATAATTTTGAGCGTGTTTTTGGCTGTCGCACGCCAAAACGAAGCCAGAAATACCCCGGAGAAATAGACACTCAGCACAGAATAATTTATGATGAGCAAAGCAATATTCAACTCTCAAGGTAAACTTAAACAAGAATCCTCTCACGTCAGAGGTTTTGGTTCGAGAAATTAAAGGCTTCCAACAATTCCCTTTATATATATAGTTCTGTAATATAATGAGCAGACTGCAGTTTTGGGAAGGAGGGTCAAAGCTTTTAAATATAGATAACTAACAGGCATTTCAGTTAATAAATACCAATATGGACGCGAACTGCGATAAAGAGCCGCAGGGTAGAATGAACAGTAGAGAAATATAGTGATAGCTCCATCATAGGTGGACAGGATACAACTTATAATATGGGACAAATATAAACATACATTTGAGACACTCATATATTAGTACTCTGACCCTGGAGAACAGCCGACTAAATTGTAAGCGTGCATTACATGAATAAGTAGAGGTCAACTTCTTTAATTTACATACACGAGAAAAACAAAAATATTAAATTACATATATATACTAGGCCATAGGGGAGCAGAGAATGAATGTCACCGCGCTACCGGCCACTCCTAAAGACTGCTAACAGTACTAAGCTGTTAGGCAGGTCACTTATATATAATAGAAATAATAAGGGGCCTTGGATGATCCCTTAAGGCACGCCACTCCTAACAACTTTCTTAGATGACTTATAGACTTTCTAAATAGGAATTAAACCAGTTCTTATCTCATCTCATCTTATCTTATTTAACCACGGTAGGTCCATCAGGATATAAATTGGTATAAAATGATTACAAATGTATAATATATATTAATATATACTAAAATAAATGCTGAAATCAAATCTAAGCTACTATGATAATCTATATTAATTCTATTTTCTTTCGCTACGCTCAGCCAAATAGAAAGTATTTCTATTTTCCACATATGAATAATGATAACAACGTTTGGAGGGAGCCGCACAGCTGACAGCATCGTTTATTACATTAAGGTTACAGCAGTAATTGGTGTTATAACTAATAACAGTAGTCCAGTACAATAATAATAGTACAATTGCGAGCTAGATTTTAGATGGTAAATTGCCGGATACGAAAAACCGGGATAAAAAAACCCCAGTTGAGGAAAAACCCGGAAACGTATTCTCCAAACCAGTGCAAATCGACCTCTACCTCTGGAGTCTAAAGGTTTAAAACATCCTACTAATATACTTTTAAGAACAATATTACCGCACAGCGTACGGCATCGTTTATTATAAGTTATTGCAATTGTATACGTACTCAAAGCCAGTTATACATACTATTAACTCAAACTATAAAAAGCTACAATATGTCAAGGAAAACTAAGGCCGCTGCTGAAATGCGACGTCAAGTAGTATGAACGTGTGAAGGAGTGGCATTTATAGAACTCCTAATTAATCCCAAAGGGATAATGCAAAAGCATGTATTCAACATGTAACAAAGAGAAAAATATTTTATAGTAATATTCTAATGTAGTAGATAGGTACTATCTAAAATAAATAAAACATCCTGCTTTCCAAGGACGCCGTGCTGAAACTAGGTTAAACACTCTAGATAAGATAAGATAACTTTATTTATACACGGTAGGTCCTTCAGGAGTGATAAAAATACAATTATGGAAATAGCTATATACTATGGTATCTAAATATACTAATAACTATATACACACTCTGAAAAGTGTGGCAATGTATCTGTGACTTAATTAAAGGTTGTCAGTGACGACGCCTGTCTTAAATTTAATGGTAAGCTATTCCACAGCACCGCTTCGCTGTAACTGAAACTGTTTTTATAGTAATCTATACGCGGAAGCGATACTGATAGCTTATTTTCAGCATTTCTCAAGTTATAGGACGTTATGTCCATTCGACTGATGAATTTGGAGCTCAAATATTCGGGTGTTTCGTTATTAAGAGCTTTATACATTAAAATGGATTTATCAACTAACGAATGGAACAGTTCGTCTGCGTTAGCATCATAACTTTAAAAAAAAAATTGGACTTGTAGAGAAAGGCCTTTGTTACAGGTCAGCTTAGTGTCGTCAGCATACATTCTTGGCTGAAAATATATAGGTTAGACAATTGGGTAGATCGTTAATATATAACAAGAATAACAAGGGGCCTAGGATGGTTCCTAAGGCACTCCACTTTTAACCAATGTCTTGGACGACTTACAACTATTTACAATGCAGGTTTGTGTACGGTCATTTAAATATGAGTTAAACCATTCTTGGGTATGACCGGTTATTCCATAGTATATTCCAGTTTCGATAGCAAGATGGCATGGTCTACTGTATCGAAGGCCTTTCTCAAATCAAGAAACATAACTGCATTTATTGCCACGGTCAATGTTTAATGACCAACTGTCAGTCGCCTCCAGTAGCGCAGTCACGGTGGAGTGAACTGAGCGAAAACCAGATTGATGATTTGAGCTAGAGTAATTTGTTGTCGGTCAAATATTGATAAAGCTGATCATAAATTATGCGCTCAAACACTTTTGCAACTACTGGAATGATCGATATTTGTTGTTGGTCATATCACTATGTTTCCCGGCTTTCTTATAAAGTGGAGTAACTCTTGCGCTCTTCCACTCATCGGGAAAGATTCCTGTTTTTATGGATTGATTAAATAAGTAAGTCAGCGAGTCAGAGATCAGGTCGGGGCACTCCCTAAGAAGTTTTAGCAGATATATTATCTATGCCAGTTGCCTTAGACTTGCAAAATTTGGATAACAATACGAAAACAGACGATCGGTCTGTTGCCTTAAAAGAAAAACGATTGTCGGTATTATTCAAATAATCTCTATAGGAAGCGTCAACATCATCAATATCTTTAGCAAGGCCTGGTCCGATCTCTACAAAGTATTGGTTAAAATTCTCAGCAACTTCAGTTGGGTTATTTTTAGTTGTGCCACTGTTATTTATTTCAATCCGTTGACCACAGACTTGTTTTTTTTTACGTGACATTACTTCATTGTTTGCCACGTTTTACGTGGAATTTTAGAATATTGTTCAAAGGCGTTATTATAATAACATTTCTTGGCATTCTTAATCTCAGTGTGTACACGATTTCTTGTTTTCTTAAAGTTGGGCCAGTCTCGAGGGTCATTGGATTTTATTTTTAAACGGTCTCTCGGTGCCTTATACTCCTAACTCCGAATTAATCCAAGGACTCTTAGACGAACGTGTGCGTCGTGTTCGGACTGGTGCATGTTTATCGCAAATTTCTAGAAACATAGCTTTCCATTTAAGCCACATTTCGTTTGGATTTTCTATTCCCCTGAGGTCACTCCATGGCTGAACTTGGATGTCATCATGAAAGTTTTCTCTGTTGAAATTCTTAAAGTGTCTAATGCAAACACTATTAGTTCCTTTCGACTCGGAAGGTATATAGAGTTTGCGATAAGCATACACCAAACTGTTATCCTCTCTTATACTAACATGGGACACGTACTCCACTGCACACAATTTTATCTGGATAGTTCGTAAATATGAGATCGATCAACGTCTTACTAGTACAACTAACACACGTTGGTTCTTCGATTAAGGTTGCAAATGTCGGCAATATTTCGAAGCTCATCACTGACCGTGTTACTGCTTTCAGACAAAAAAATACAATTAATATCGCCCAGAACAATGGGTTCAGTGTTTTCTGCATCTATTCTCCCGATGAGCGCTTCGAAATACCGAAACAATTCAAGGGTTGAATTAGGAGGTCTATACCAAGTAGTAATAATAAAAGGATTCATTAGACCTCGGTTTCTTTATTTCAATTGATAGACTTTCAAGATTTGTAGATTCTAGGTCACTTCTAACGATATAATCTATATTTTCTTTATACCTCACAAATAACCCTCCAATCAAATGTGTATTAGTCGTGCCAGCCCAATATTTTTCCATGCAGAACAGCTACACATTGGACAGTTCACACGAGCAGTTCACGCTATTCTGTTTATCGATTGGATTATTATTTGCAAGGTATAATATTCAGTGAAAATAATAGTCTCGACTTTTAGTCAGTATTTTGCCATATTGTGTCCGATGAATCATTAAGTGTAGTGACTTCTATTATCATATCAATGTCTAGAATATATACAAAGGACAGCTTTGAAGGACTTATAGTTTAGATTATTAATGACGTCACATGCATACCAAGCATGTTTCTTATAACAAAATGGTTTGCGACGTGTTGACGTCACGCTTTTGTCATCGCCACCAAGCCTCACTTTCGTGTTGAGAGGAAATGTTGTGACAAAATTAGGCTTGGTGGTGATCACAAAAGCGTGACATCGCCATACATAAGACCTGATAGGCAACTAGTTCCTGTAAAAACTAGTTTTGGTCTGCGTCGGCGGGGAAGATAAACAATGGTATGTAATCAACTAAAGTCGATTGAGGTATGCTAACCGCCGTGGAAAGCGAGTAGCAGCTGACGTTTCGAGCGCTAGCCCTTCGTCAGAGCAAAAAGCATAAGACCTATTGTTTAGACGGGCTTCGTGGACGTCAAACTTCAATAACAATACAAGGACAGCAACCCGACACCAAACACACAAAAGAAAAATGTGGGTACACTTTTTATTGAATATAGTTTGTTACTGGTGTTAATTAAAATCTATCCATTTAATGACAGTTCGTTATATTTTGAAATACATAATTTTATACTGCATGCAGGTGGCTGATTCTACCATTAAGAAATAATAATTGTCCTCGCAGAAGAGGTCGAGATAAAAACTTGCACTCTGTAATAAAACAACGTGTAACAACACGTATCCTATATGTTATGTTATGCAGTAAGTTACACAAGCAATGAAAATAAATGCCGTAAATTACATGAAACATGCAAAATTAATCCGATAAATGTCGCGCGTTTTCCCTTATTCGCTATTATGAACAAAAATCCTCGCCGAAAGGTTCCCATATTAGATTTCTCTTGATTAAAAAAAAAATCGGAATTATATACGGGACCTGAAACACCATAGAGGATGATGAAAATCAGGACCCGGCTAAACCACATTTAGCGTATTGGTTTTTGTGGAGGGAGGAAAACCGGAGGACCCGGAGAAAAAACCCCAGAGCAAGGACGAGATACCAACAAACTCAACTCACATATGGCGCCGCGATCAGGAATCAAACCTGGGCACCAGAGATGAGGCGGCACTTACATGGGTTCTTCACTCGCGCACGCAGCTTTTCGCCCAATTACAGCAACTCTAATACGAAAGCCAATCAGCAGTTGCTTTGATTGATGGAAGCGCACTGCAAAACCTTCCTGTTGGTGTTCGCGGATCCCGCACTACAGTAGTACACCTATCATCTACATTTTATGTCTAGCAGCACAGTTGTGTTTTTGATTAATTCCTGGTGTCCTTTTTCGGTATTTTTAAAATAAACTTTTGTTGTAGTCGTTCATATATTGGAAGGTAAGGCATTATTTGAGCAATATACATTTCGCAGGAATGTAATCACAAAGTTGTACTGGATGGCCAAACAATCTGACTTCATCTATTTAAAGGCACTTGTACTAGATCGGTGGTGTTATTAGCAAAACCTGTTTGTACATGCTATTTTCCACCTCCAATCGATTGACGATCTTTCTAAAACAACGTTTGTTTGCTCTCCAGTATTCATGGCAACGCCTTTCCCATGGGATCACGAACTCAATTCATTGGTTACTGAAGTGATATATCAGCACGTGACTGTTTCCTGTAAAGCCTTTCCCATGGGATCACGAACTCAATTCATTGGTTACTGAAGTGATATATCAGCACGTGACTGTTTCCTGTAAAGCCTTTCCCATGGGATCACGAACTCAATTCATTGGTTACTGAAGTGATATATCAGCACGTGACTGTTTCCTGTAAAGACTTTCCCATGGGATCACGAACTCAATTCATTCGTTATTGAAAGTGATGTATCAGCACGTGACTGTTTCCTGTAAAGCCTTTCCCATGGGCTCACGAACTCAATTCATTGGTTACTGAAGTGATATATCAGCACGTGACTGTTTCCTGTAAAGACTTTCCCATGGGATCACGAACTCAATTCATTCGTTATTGAAAGTGATGTATCAGCACGTGACTGTTTCCTGTAAAGACTTTCCCATGGGATCACAAGCTCAATTCATTGGTTATTGAAGTGATATATCAGCACGTGACTGTTTCCTGTAAAGCCTTTCCCATGGGATCACGAACTCAATTCATTGGTTACTGAAGTGATATATCAGCACGTGACTGTTTCCTGTAAAGACTTTCCCATGGGATCACGAACTCAATTCATTCGTTATTGAAAGTGATGTATCAGCACGTGACTGTTTCCTGTAAAGACTTTCCCATGGGATCACAAGCTCAATTCATTGGTTATTGAAGTGATATATCAGCACGTGACTGTTTCCTGTAAAGCCTTTCCCATGGGATCACGAACTCAATTCATTGGTTACTGAAGTGATATATCAGCACGTGACTGTTTCCAGTAAAGCCTTTCCCATGGGATCACGAACTCAATTCATTCGTTATTGAAAGTGATGTATCAGCACGTGACTGTTTCCTGTAAAGCCTTTCCCATGGGATCACGAACTCAATTCATTGGTTACTGAAGTGATATATCAGCACGTGACTGTTTCCTGTAAAGGCTTTCCCATGGGATCACGAACTCAATTCATTCGTTATTGAAAGTGATGTATCAGCACGTGACTGTTTCCTGTAAAGCCTTTCCCATGGGATCACGAACTCAATTCATTGGTTACTGAAGTGATATATCAGCACGTGACTGTTTCCTGTAAAGGCTTTCCCATGGGATCACAAGCTCAATTCATTCGTTATTGAAAGTGATGTATCAGCACGTGACTGTTTCCAGTAAAGACTTTCCCATGGGATCACGAACTCAATTCATTCGTTATTGAAAGTGATGTATCAGCACGTGACTGTTTCCTGTAAAGCCTTTCCCATGGGATCACGAACTCAATTCATTCGTTATTGAAAGTGATGTATCAGCACGTGACTGTTTCCTGTAAAGCCTTTCCCATGGGATCACGAGCTCAATTCATTAGTTATTGAAGTGATATATCAGCACGTGACTGTTTCCTGTAAAGCCTTTCCCATGGGATCACGAACTCAATTCATTCGTTATTGAAAGTGATGTATCAGCACGTGACTGTTTCCTGTAAAGCCTTTCCCATGGGATCACGAACTCAATTCATTCGTTATTGAAAGTGATGTATCAGCACGTGACTGTTTCCTGCAAAAGACCTATTTCAATGCTTCTATATTCCACTGGTTGTCCATGACTTTTTTTCGTTTGAGGGTCGTGCTAAATTGTTTTGAACACCCCCCCCCCCCCCCCCTGGAATTCCGCCTGTGTATCTGTAGATACGGTGTAATATCTTAAGGTTTAAAAAATTCACATATAAGCAATTTAACATTACGATTACATTTTACGGTGAAACAAGCCCACCAGGTTAATGAACGAATAAAATTGCTTTAAGCCCTTATCTAAAATTATGGGCACATGAAAAAAATCTCTGATCTCTGATCTATTGTCTTTTTAACTCTGCATGGGTTTTAAAGTAATAAAAATGCCTAAAATAATTTGTTCTAAAAGAGCAATGCTTTCTTTTTAAACTGGTTCTGTTTCCACGTGGGGAGACCCGCAAACTCGCCTCTCGGCATTGAGAACACTTTTTGGAAATCCTCGTCCGCCAGATACACCTAAGGATAAGAAGAAGAATTAGTTACGAAGCAAGCGCGCGACGAATTGTAGATACCAAAAATCACTGCCATCGTAGATCTGTGAGTGCAAAACATGTTTTGATCAAAAGTAAAGGAAGATAGGAACGGTTAAATACTGAAACGTACTGAAAAGTGAATTATTGCACTCTTTTAAGCATACGTAAAATTTCGATTTCCCTTAATGTCTGACCTAGCTGATCTTTAAATACCCTTAGCCATCGTTTCGTTGGTGTTTAAGATTGTTTAATATCAAAGGAAACATGGGTAGATAGCAAGAACTAAAACCCATGAAGTCGTGCAATGTTTTAGTTTTTACTCTTTCGCTACAATATAGCAATCTGAGAACTTCACCAAAGTTTTTCCTCTTAATGACATTTTTGCCACTCAATTTTACAAATGGCATAGTGGTGCATAGTCAGATGAAAAAAAACACCTTTAATCGTTTTTGTCGAGAAATTAAGACATGACCATCTTGCCTGCTCGGATTCTCCACCAAAATGGATTCAGTAGTGCACAGCTCACCTCTAGCATTCTTTTGTCAACTCCTTTGGGCAGTTTGTAGTTACTCGTCATTAGCTCAACATAAGGATAGTATTGCTACGGAAACAAACATGCAGGGAAATCAAGAAATTGGGCTTCAATCAAAAAGTATGATCAATGAAAAATAGGCAAAAGAAAACGTACTGTATTCAACATTTTAATAAGTCTGACTGTAAGTATAATCAATGACGTCATCCGCGTACTTCTCATGTATCAAGACTTGAATGCTTGTTTGAAAATGTAGTTATAATCGCCTCTGCTGCATCTTGGAAAGTCTGAATTTTATTGCCATCTTTTATTCAAGACATTCAAGTTCGCGATTTGTTTGCTTTTCCGCGATTGACGTCACTATAATTGATTCCAACCACTTACTAAAAGGGAGAAACCTATATCTGCTAGGAGGAGAAGTGATTCTTGTTGGTGAGTTTTGTGCATGAAACAGTTTTTGGAATGAAATTGTTGTAGAATTATCCATATGGCTCTCTACATGAGACAGCCAACAAATACTTACAAAAGGAACTGGTGAACCAGAATTTGGTGACATGGAAGTATCTGTCATTAGAAAGAGCGAAAATCGCATGTTAAGTCGGCAAGATTTTTCTGAAGCTAAATTTGTCTAAATATACGAAAACTACTCTTTGAACACTAAGTTATGCATAGTGATATTAAGTTTTGAAGAGAGACCATGTTAGATTAAAATTAAGGCTAATATTAAAACACGAGTTGAAAACTTGAAAACATTTGCCCATTTTTTTCATAATCGTAATTTTTATATGCCCTCGATTGCCTCTGCTCCATTATTTCGTTGGTTTATATATCAGTCGTAGTGCTTCTGGTTGGTCGCCTTAAGGTTACCGGATACCTTGGGTGCGTTTTCAGTGTAAATTATGTAGCGCCTCGAGGAAACATCGTAGATACCTCAATCATATACATGCTCTTTATTTATACACGGAGTCTCATTCATCATGAAAATTACAAAGATGCTCTTCCAGAGAGCCGTGTGTTTAGTTCTAAGTTAATGATAACAATAATAATATTGACAAGATTAATAATAATTAGGTAATAAAAAATAAGAATATTCTATTTAAATATGTTGGCTTCTTAAATACTAAAAAATGATGCGGTAGAATTAAAAAAGAGGCTACAAGTATTTAGAAAACTGTTTAATACTTGTAGACTCTTGTGCTACTTTAGGGAGACTGTTCCATAGAGATGCCCCTCTGTATGAAAAACTCTTTTTTAGGGCTTCGGTGTTGGGTCTTGTAATGAAGAGACTATTCTGAGAACGGCGCAAACTATGCTGATGAATTGTGCTTGTTTTGGTAAATAAATCAGTTAGATATGGCGGAACTTGGTTATTCATAGTTTTGTACATAACGCTTCCCAATTGGCAGTGGCGTCGTTCTTCTAAGTCTTTCCAATTAAGCATGGCTAAGATGTCTTTTGATCTAACGTCATAATTAGAGCCTGTAATGATTCTAGCAGCTCTGTTTTGGAGTTTTTGAAGTTTCTGAGAAAGGCCTTTACCCAGACTTCCCCAGACAGTGCTACAATAATCACAATGTGAGACTATCAGTGAATTATAGATAGAAATTAAAAGATTATAAGGCACGAATGGCTTGAGTCTTCGTAAAATACCAAGTGCCTTGGCAATCTTTTTAGAAATGTTGTCAATATGAGTCTCCCATGTAAGAAACTCATCGACGTGAACACCGATACATTTATAAGATTTAACTCTATCGATTTGACTGCCATTTGTGCTTACGTTCGGATCATCAGGTATTGGGGCAAGTTTGGCGCGCGTTCCAAGAAACATACATTTAGTTTTAGTAGTATTTAGACTTAATTTATTGGCGATAAGCCATTCTTGCACACTAATTAGATCATTATTCATAGCAGAGAGAAACTCCTCCTGATTGCTAGAGGCAAAAGTAAAGTTGGTGTCGTCTGCATACATACGGACATTAGACATTAAATCGCAATTTGGCAAGTCGTTAATATAAAGCAAAAAAAGTAATGGACCTAGAATAGCCCCTTGAGGAATTCCACAACTGACTATGTTTGGGTCAGACAGAGTGCCATTTACTAGTGTCCTTTGGATACGATCGGTAAGGTAGTTCGAGAACCAGGATAGGGTTTTAGTTTTTACTCCGTAGAGCTTCATTTTCGATAGTAGGATAGAGTGGTCAATAGTATCGAAGGCCTTTTTTAGATCCAAAAATATGATAGCATTTGTAAGGCCATTATCAATATTTAAGAACCATTCATTTGTTAGGTCCAAGAGGGCAGTTACTGTGGAATGTAATGGTCTGAAGCCCGATTGGAACTTATTTAACAGATTGTTTTCAACTAAGTATGTGTAAAACTGATTAAAAACGCCTCTTTCTAGAATCTTAACGACAACTGAAAGAACCGAAATGGGTCTATAGTTGTTAGGGATGGCTTTGGGTCCCTCTTTATGTATGGGATAGACTTTGGCTTTTTTCCAGTCTGACGGTAGGATGCCTTGCCTGATAGATAAGTTGAAGATATGTGTTAAAGGCTCTGCTACGGTTGAGGCGCAATGTTTCAAAAGGTTGGCCGGGATGTCGTCTAGTCCACTAGCCTTATTAGTTGGTAGTTTTTGGATGAGATTATAAATATCGTTGATGTTAAATTCCTTAAGGTCAAACTCCGAAACTGTTCGTTCAATATACTGTTCAAAGTTTACATTAGAATTAGGAATTTCGGACGCCAGTTTGGGACCGACCTCTACGAAATGGTTGTTAAAAACATTGCTTATTTCTTTTGGGTTCAGAACTTCGGATTCATCTCCCATAACAGACATAGGCTGCCCAGTTGTTTTGTTTTTCTTAGAGAGGATAGTGTTGATTCCTCTCCAAGTCTCACGCATTTTGCCTTGATTTTCTAGGAAGTATGCCTCATAATATGATACTTTACTTTGTTTGATGGCAGTGTTTAATTGGTTTTTGCATTGTTTGTACGCATCCCAATTAGCTACGTCGTTAGTTATAATAGCTGTTCTTTTTAGTCTGTCTCTTGTATGCATGAGATCTTTTAATGGAGTTGTTAGCCACGGAGCGAATGAATTTCGTATCCTTCTTCGTTTGATTGGTGCATATGTCAATTTAAAGCTTATAAAATTGGCTTCAATGATATATAAAAGTTTTGAGTTATTTAAATTAAAATCTCGAATTTTCCGCCATCCCGTTTCTCCGATCTAGTGAGATAGCTGTCAGAAGCTCCAGCGCCGAAAATATTTTAAGGTTTTTAAATCTGTTTGCTTTATATCATTTCGGAGGAATTGTATTACAAAATCGTGCCGGGATTATTAGATTTCGATTTAGTTTAAAAGTTATAATGCTTTGCGTGAAAAGGCGAAAACACAGTCTGAGTAAATACGCAGCAAAGGCAGTCAAACTTTCCCGCCAATGCAAGCTAAGTAGATGCATCACGAAATTTTATAGTAAGTTATTCACCCGGTTGTCTTGTGTCAACGGCTATTGCTGAAAAATGATTAAGACGAAAAGGCCACGAAAGCGAAGGAAATATCTAAAGGCAAAGAAAGGTCAACGGAATCCAAGATGAATTCCACCGATAAAAGGCAACCATCTGAAACAACACGGCAATAACGGCTGAGTGATCCACTTGTCATATGTTAATGGTCTGCTGTCAATCAAACAGAACTTTTACTTCCGGTTAAAAAAACATCCTTTTGCGATTTCTCCGTCAATATCATTTTTTTTGAACGACACATGAAACATTGCTACTAAAACTACATTTCTGCGGGGAAACAGATTCCCCATCTTTTCCGTTTCAAAGGTATCCGGTAACCTTAATAGTGGTTGTACTACAGTTGCTACTGCGATTGACATATAACTCTATCGTTATTTTTCCCCATCTATTATTTAATAAC
The DNA here is from genome assembly GCA_030867875.1 of Actinernus sp. WN-2022. Taxonomy (NCBI): domain Eukaryota; kingdom Metazoa; phylum Cnidaria; class Anthozoa; order Actiniaria; family Actinernidae; genus Actinernus; species Actinernus sp. WN-2022. Next base: position 37,115,632 of record JAOWCC010000577.1, read on the forward strand.
GAGGTGCACACCCTCGGTGCCTTTGTCATTCAGGGTTTTACCCTGAGTCACAGACTCCTATTTGGAGTCTGTGACCGGTGTTGAACTGAGACATTATAGAGAGCTTAAGCATCAACGACGGCGACGGCAGCGAGGACGGGACCTAGAAAAATGTTTTCTACCGAAATGTGATGCTTACTATTTCCTTCGTTCGCCTTTAATTACTTTTCACATTCATATCTTCGAAAAATATGACAAGCATAGAGTTCCGTTCACGCCGAAAGAAAAACGGAGTGACTTACTTTATACGTTGGCGTTCTCTTGTAAACGTAAAATGTGGGGTTTTCACGTTCTGTTTTTCCAGACAACGGTTGAAATGTAGGTGACTGCGTGCATTCCCACGTGCAGTTATTGTATTTTGCAATTAAGGCTATTGTTTCATGCCGTCGTCCTAGACGTTGCCGTCGTGTTGCTTAAGCTCTCTAAATTTATTTGTCTCTGTCGCGGGCACACGGTGTTGGGGCTCCCACAATAGCTCCTTGCTCTCTATATCTTAGTTAGTTAGTTAAAAGCGGCAACGCTTAATCACTATCGTGCATAAATAAAGAGTAGCGATACTAAAGAGTAGCGATAAAGAGTACGATACTTCGTGTTGATAAACATTACAATTGTTATGCCAATGTGCCAACCATGACTTCAAAAGGCCGCTTTGTCTCAGGAACCAATGGGATCTCTGGTTGGCACATTAATGACAATGGATGACGTGGCAGTAAGTATCGCTATTGATTGACTGATTGTAGTTTCACTTCCCTCAAGAAGAGGCGGCTTTTGATAAAACTAGACGTAACATTACAGGCAAACAAATATAAATAAAAAAATTTGGACCATTATTGCTTACTTTCTATTAGTTTGAATGTGATGTTGAGCTTTTCAAAGTGTTGCTAAAAATAGCTAACATAGCCCCCTCAACACATGCATGTGGGAGAACAAAATACGTCAGAAATACATTTGGATTCACAGTTACCATGAGCAGATGAATCTCTTCCAAGAATATACTTGCTGTCTTTCTGCAAATATAGAAAAAATATCATTTTAGTATTGAGGCTTGTTGGGGGTAAATTACGACAAGCCACACGGCGTTGAAACAGCGACATGAAGGAAATGAAATAACGACGAACGTCTGAAATTGTCTGAAATTGCGAGAGCGACAGAGAGAAATAAGAAAACAATAGACGAAATTCCAACAGCGACATGCCCACCTTCAGAGACTGCGACACGACTAGTTTAGAAACTCAGACAGGGGACATGCACACCCCCCCTAAAGGGCCTCTTTATGGAGAACGTAATTTCTTACAAGGTGACCGTTTATAGACCTCGTTCATAATGGCAGCCTCTACTTTGCATAATTTGGAAGATTAATCTGTAGAGGGAAACTAATTCTACCACATAAAATATCATATCTAAACTAGACATTGTGGTCAGTTTTAGAGCAATGTGGAAAATTGCTGTTGAGTTACACGTATTTCAAATACAGAACATACATGAAAGCGAGGCTAGAAAGGCGTCCGTTGTTTTTCTCATACAACTCTCTCTAGTTTCAAATGGATGAAATTTCATTGTTTTTTTATGCTACAGCACTGACATTTCACAAGATCACTAATGTCGACATGTTCTTTCACGTGACAATGTTCATGTTTTCTGTACATGTCGATAATCTATTGAAACGGGAATATGCAGTTAGTAGCCTACGAGTGACCCTCTGATTTGTTCCGGCGCTCTTAGTTTCCCGGCGATAAATTGAGCGCGGGGGATTGGGACAAAAATGAAGTCGAGGTGGTCATCGTGAAAGCGAGGTCGCTACACATGACTTACATCTTCAGTGCTGTAGCGGCGCACGCGTGGGGTTGCATTTTTGGTCTTGAGATCCAATGGAACACTGATGTCGCTCCGGTAGACTGCTCCCTGAAAGGAAATCGGCAAAAAAATTCTCTAAAATAGATCGTATCTGCGCTCTGATTGGCTGTTACACGTGTTTGCAGGAGGCTAACACGACAACGATTGGGATTTTCTTAAACTTTACTCTATTTACTCTTTTTTTTTACAAAAATGAAAACCACCTGTCAATGTTAAACCCAAGGGGGGGTGGGGGTTATTTGATAGGCTTGGTTACCCAAAGGGAGAGGTTAAAGTAAAGAAGGTAGGGCAGTTGGAGGGGGGGGGGGGGGGGGGGGGATTTCGATATTATTGACTAAAAGTGTTGTCGCAAGAGTGTGGATTTTGACATTATTGGAGACAAAAATTGACATGTGCCATTATTTAACACTCTGGCAGGAAGCTAGGATCGTGTTCTCACGACTCTTTCGTGTTTCCATACCGGTAACTGTTTCTTTTATTTCCTTATCCAAAAATCAAGGACTTTCAACAACAAAGTTATATTTTCAAGTATCTAACACCGACAAGGGCCGTCTACAAAAAAAATAACTTTGCCTTAAGAATAGAAAAACTCGCATTTTCTCTTCTTGCTAGTTAAGAAAGCCTTTCAGATGAAAGAGGAATTTATTACGGCTCAAAACAAGCAAGTAACCAAACTATAGAAAAAAATATTTGTCGTCGTTTGTTATTTCTAGAGCGCGCACGCGCGCTGTTACGTGTTAACTTTCGGCGGGAAAATGATTTCCGTAGATAAAGTAAGGCTTGAGGAAGGATTCTTTCACCTCGAAAACCAAGCAGGAGAGACGACACTGAAGCGTTGAAGAGCGGATATTCTTGTCGGAACAACAAACCAACATTTTGAAAGAGTGACTTTGTGTAAAGTGCCGTTGATATCATTAAGTTGACGCAAGAGCCCATAAAAAAAAGTAAGTAACTTTATTTAAGTGTCAAATGTATTTAGCTTTGCAACTAATTGGGGACACTAGTCCTACGATTTTACGTCCTTATCCGAGAAGAAGTCAAGGTCTAACCATTTGCAGTTGTTTCACAAAGGCAGCACCTTCTACTCAGTTATTTTAAGACCCTGAGTGTTGGTCCGGCCGGGGCTTGAACCCGCGACCTCCCGCTCAACAGACCGGAGCTTAACCACTGAGCTAACCGGGAGGCGGTACAAAACCAAGAGCGTCCATATTTCTTATATATATAGATGACACGGCGTTTTCACAAGTTGGGCTACTTTTAGATTACTTTTGCCGCCAATTAGTGGGTTACACCAGTGGCGGAACAAAATATGCCTCATTGGCTTCTTTTGTTATACCAACATCTGCTACGCTTTTGTGATTCGATTCCCTTAGAAATGATTGCAACCCAAGAATAGCAGGAAACCGTTCTAAAAATAACCTAACTTGTGCAAATGCCGAAGAGGTAGTATGGGAGATTCCCGCTCTTGGTTATGGGCTGTCTCTTGGTCGCTGGCTTAACTCATGGTTGAGTAGTTCCTCTTTGTGTCCGAGGGACCAACTGGGAGCCATCCAGCGCCGAATCATGTGCATTGTATTTCCCGGAAGTAGCTACCGTGAGGACCTCTCTGAACCTCTGAATTTCTAACGAGACCTGAAACAACCATGGGGGCTGATCAAAGCCAGGTCCCGGCTAATCCACAGATCGAATTGGAATTTAGCGTGTTAGTTTTTGCGGAGGAAGAAAAACCGGAGAACCCGGAAAAAAACCGTCGCAGCAAGGACGAGATACCAACAAACTCAACTCACATATGGCGCCACGTCCGGGAATCGAACCTGGGCCACAGAGGTGAGAGGCGAAGCGCTTAACCACTGCGCCACCCTGGCCCTATCATTGGCTGGTATCCCACTGTTATGTGAGAGACTAAATAACCTTTGTCAAACATTCTTTCTGAATATGTAGAAATCCAGTCATAAAATGCATAGTCTCGCGCCAGATCGCAGGCAAGCAATATAAGATCCCTTTTCACCGCACAAATCGTGCTAGGAACAATTTTATTATGAAAGCTGCAACGATATGGAATAATTCTAAGTGACACTAGTTTTTTTTAAGCATTTGCATGTAAATTAGTCACGTATCTCAAGTTCTATCTAGTTTTATTGAATGAGCTATAAATTTAGCCTATGGCTACTAATTCTCAAGATTCACCGTATTCTTTCCGAAACTTCACTTGTATGTATAACGTGCATGGCAGTTGGGTCTGCCAGTGAGTGAGAAACAAATCAACTTCAGTGCTATGTTGGTAATTTACCAAACGAGAACCAGATACTCACCCCAGAAGACCTCTCTGATCCTGGCTCATCTTTTTCATGGAAGAAGAAAGAAAGCACAGGTTCAGTCTAAAGTACAGCACTTACTCGGAGTACTAGTGGTTTTCTTCCCCCCCCCCCAAAAAAAAAACCCTCAAGGTTCTTTCATGTAGATTAATGGCTCATTAACACATTTGGTGGCTCTCTTGTATTCTGCACATTAGAGCGGATTTTGTATGAATGGGACAAAACTATGGCATGTCCGTAGCCTTACCGTAACCGTGCCGTTCCGTACCTCTGCAATTTGATTGGATCAGAAAGACAAAAACAACAGGCAAACCATTTTAATGTAATACCATACCGTACAATAGATCGGATTTCAATTGAGTGTCGGAACTGTTTTGGTTTTGCGTTTACTAAGCTCTCCTATTGGCTGAGAAACCAACCAATCAGAATCCAAAGTAAAACCAAACGCAAATTGGTTTGGTTTTGCTTTGGTTTCTGATTGGTTCACAGGGAAGCAACAACAACAACAACAACAACATTTATTTGTTCACTCTTAAAGTTACAAGTAGTAAATAATAAATAAATAATAGACTGAGTAGGAGGACCCGAAAAAAACCACGAAAGCTATCTAGCCGGGACCCCCTTTTCACACCACAAAATACAAAGAGACTAATTTGCAATTTGCAAAGAGTTGAAAAAGGGGAAGAGGGGAATTTTATAAATTATTTTGCTTGAGTAAGTCTGTGTATTATATGTAATAGATTAATTAACTAATCATGGCCCAGCATATTGATTTATTAAGTATGATGTGTAATTTTGTTTAAATAAGTGACGCTTATCTGATTTAATAGAGTCAGGAATTTCTTTCCAGATTTTAATGCCATTAAAATTTATAAACCTTTTTTTGTAGTCAGTTCTAATGGACTCCAGAAAAAATATTTGTTTGTTTTTCTGTCTTGTTTCGTAATGGTGAATTTCATTTAAGGGAGTAAACATGGCTAAGAATGTATCAGGGATAGTTTTATGGATTACATCATGCATGAAAAGGCTAGAATGAAGTTTATGGATGTCTTTTAATTTTAGAAGATTTAATTTATAGAAAAGTGGAGTAGTGTGGCTATTCCAATTTTCATGTAGAATGGCTCGAACAACTTTTTTCTGAAGACTTTCAATAGGTTTCAAAGTTGAAATAAGAGCATTACCCCATAATAAATTCGCATAATTTAAGTGTGGGTAGAAAAGAGAGGAATAAATTTGTTTCAATACTGGAAGAGGAGCGTAATGTCTTGCTTTAAATATGATCCCAACAACTTTGGCAAGTTTTGTTTTTACGGAGGCTATGTGGTCCTTCCATGTCAAATTTTTGTCAATAATGACACCCAAATATTTTGTTCGACTTCTTTCTTCAATGATTTCATTATTTATTTTTAAAGCCATTTACGAGTTACTTGTGATTACTCGCTCCTATGATTGGCTGGCTGTGGGTAGTTTGCGTTTGGTTTTACTACACTCAATAGGCCTTTTGCAATAGACAGTCACGTGACTTGTTGGCCCATAGTAACGCCATACTGGGTTGCAAGCTAACCAGCTCTCCCTTGACAACCAACAGAGATTGACTGAGCCGTGGTATCATAGCTGGACTTCGAAGCGTTTTTTCGTCTTACTTACTAAATTCATCTCGAAATAAGTCTTATACAGAACAAAAGTAAAGGTTGTTCTTTACTTTTGATCCGGTATTTTGTCAAATATGCGGCGCAAAATAGAGTTTGGACGCTCAAACGAACTCACCTCGAATCTCAGGCATGGCAAACATGGCGGCCGCTCAACAAGGTAAAGTAGTCATAATTAAACGAATAGTATTGTAATAGTTCAGCAGATTCCTTCTTTCTTTTATACTATGTTATATAAACCAGTAATTACGGCGTTAATTTCTCAGGTTTATAACTTTGGAGAGTACACGAAACATTGACGAATGGTGACAGTGTCAGTATTAAAATGCAATGGTCGATATGACCACATACAGGAAGGCCAAGCTCTGTATTTGCACTGTGAAAGTTCTAGAAGAAAAAATGAAAAATAAATAAAATATTTAACTTTGAAGAACTGGTCTTGTGTTATCATGTGTCTATAATTAACCATATAGCAATCAGTTAGTGCTCTGGCACCTGTAAATCGGTATGTTTTCTGGCTAGCTCTTTTTCTTTAATATCTATAAAGAAGGAGTCAGTTTTTCTCAACTATATTTTTCCTATGTTTGGTGTGGTGACATGAAATATTGAGAACTTATTAAACATATTGTAAGCTTCCTGCAGCAAACACATCAACTCTAATGTTTCAAAAAGTGACATGCTAGAAAATGATAAAGAACTTAAGAATTTAATTTATTTAATTTAATCTAATTGTTAAATTAATTAAGCTTAACTGGTTGGAATACTTAGACTTGGTGTTTTTCTTTAAGTGCAAATTAGGCATCGTAAATCTGGATATCAATCATTATACTTCATACAGTCAGGACCCGGGGAGGGGGGGGGGGGTTACTCTACCCAAAGTTGGGTAATGGTGTGCCGCTGGGGCTCTGAAACCCTTACCCTGTTTAAGACAAAAAACCTCAAATTTCCATACCTTGTTCAAGACAAAGTGTTAAAATTTTATACCCTTCTATAAGACGAAAATACAACAAGAATCCACAAGAAGTGTCTATAAAGTCGACTGTTTTATTTAGAGGTCAGGGATAAACTGATTACAAATCGATATCTGGTAATGAGTATGATGTTTACATCAGATAAATGTCATGTCAAAAGTGATAAATACCATACCCTGTTCAAGATCTGTCAATGTGAAAATGGATACCCTGTCTAAGACCAGAAACTCGAAAAACCATACCCTGTCCAGTGGATCATCCCCGTATAGTCCATATATGGGAGTACCCCTAGGAAGAAGCAAGGCATATAAAACCAAAAAATTAAGGAATATATCTGATAGTGTTTATTAATCTAATATATACTTTTACATGGTCTAATGGATGTCAAAGGGGCACTGTCATTGGAATTGAATCTTCAAGTTTCTTTAAAACAAAACTACAAACTGATAACACCCTGAATTCGAAGAGTAATACTATGTGAATGCCCGGATATGGTTTTCAAAATTTTTCAATAAAGGATGACTAAGTGGATTACAAAAGCTAATTCTATGAAGAGGCCTGGTTAGGGGTATTGGGGATAACTAGCAAAATAATGACTGGGATAAGGGATAACAAACCAGAAAACAGTAGGGATAAGGGATAACCAAAGTCCATCGGGATAATCGATAACAGCCATCTGCATCTCAGGGATAAGTGATTAACTATCCTGAAAAATATAGGGATAAGGGATAACAGCACCCCACCTCCCCCTAATAACCGGGCCTCTATAAACTTGATTTCGGTTACAGTGAACATATTTCAAGTTGCTCTAAATTTCTCTTAAAAGCAGTATTTTTCATCCACTCAAATCTTTGCCATCCTTTATCAAAATTGTCTCAAATTTTCTCGGCTAGTACACTGCATACTCTCATGCCTGGCAGAGAGATGAGAAACCTCTGCTTGCAGGGTAATATTTTTGTCTTTAGTCATGAGAATGTTTATCATTTTTGGGTTAATTGACAGTGTTCCTTTAATATTATTAAAATTTTATAGCGAGTGGTTAATAATGTATGCCTGTTACTGGCTAATAGCAAAATAAGAAACAAAATATATAACATTCTCTCCAATGACTAAGTAGGGATATATAAAACTTATCAAAGTCCTGATATTTTTCTTTGCTTCAAAACTGGACATGTAACACCCAGTACAGATTCAGTATCAAACTAAAATAATATTCTAAGATAATTTCTGCATCTCCTCAAGTACATGTAGCTAGCCATAGCCTGTCCTTTTCTAAGTTAAGGCAAAGGAAACGAACATTTAATTTTAAATAATACAACATTTATGAATATTTTCGTAGCTTAATTAAAGTTAAACACAGGATTTTTTTTAAGTACATGAACGAGCGACTAGAGTAAACAGTATTTATCCCAATATTCTTTTGAGTCCTGAGCAAAAGCTTATTGTGTTTGACCGATTATTCACTAGCATTAAAACAAGCAATCGAAAGAGTTCACTAAGTTGTGTTTAGCGGCCGCCATGTTTGCCATGCCTGTGATTCGAGGTGAGTTCGTTTGAGCGTCCAAACTCTATTTTGCGCAGCATATTTGACAAAATACCGGATCAAAAGTAAAGAAAAACCTTTACTTTTGTTCTGTATAAGATTTATTTCGAGATGAATTTAGTAAGTAAGACGAAAAAACGCTTCGAAGTCCAGATATGATGGCACGGCTCAGTCAATCTCTGTTGGTTGTCAAGGGAGAGCTGGTTAGCTTGCAACCCAGTATGGCGTTACTATGGGCCAACAAGTCACGTGACCGTCTCTGTAACTTGCCAATCATACGAAATCCTCTCTTGTAAAGTACTCTCCAGGAACCTTAATTGACACAAATTCTGTAAAACCCTATTATTTATTTACAAACTCAGTTTATTTTCGTAACATATTTAATTGTAAAGCTGTAACCTACTTCATATAAAGAGTGTGGATAAAGAATGAATCTCGCTAAGCACCGGCTGCCAGTGATATTTGCTGGCTGATAAAGACCCAATCAGCAACTGTCATTTTATCAGCCAGCAAAGGCCTTGCACAAATGTCTCACATTAATAGCTGGCCACTATCTATCTTAGCTACAACCCTGCTTTCAACTCTCTCTCCCTGGATAGTACAACTGAACAGAAACAACAGTTACACAAAGTCGTACAACGTTGTCGTCAATTTATTTGTAAACCAGTCTGAAGGATAAAATGCCTACTACATGTTATTAGCCTATAAATATACTGTATTTCAGCCAATCAGAGCTCAGCTTTACTATGAAATACAGGATGGTATTTCATGACTAGATCAGGCCAATCGAAATGCAAGAAATATTGCACCACTTCTTTATCGGCCAATAAGAATTTGAGAATTGTGAATACATAATTAGTCTGCAGACACGTCCACCATTCGAAACTCTTGTTTTCTGATAAATTTTGCCAGCTATCACGAGTCCGGTAAGTTACTTTATTTTCGTGATAAATCTTCCTGTAAATTTGTTATTTATAGGAGAACATGGTTATTTCATAGTTTTCTAATGGAATAGCGGCGAAATTTTTACTCAAAATTCCTATTGTTTTGGTATAAATTTCTCGTGAAATATTTGCCCATACTCCATAGAAAGTAAGATTCTTTTCATATAAGTAAGATTATTTTTTTCTATAAGTACTGTCAGTGTAGCTACATGTAGGAGTGAAAGTTGAAACGTAAACCAATATTAATATAACTTACAATTTCTGGCAGCTGAAGCAAATTCGTGGTATGAATATGGCCTGGGCTTTGGATCCTACAGAAAAATAGACACCTATTAATTAAAATCATAATTAGATTCTACGGTTAAGGTCTAAACCTTGTCACTTGTGTAATCAGGGCCACTTAAAGTGCAACTAACAAATAAAACAAAACAAAACAACTTTACGTGTTTTTTTTTGTCTATAGTCTTCTAGCTATAGCTGACCCTATATAGATGATTCTACTATTCGCCGACACAAATAATTATTGTTTGGTAGAATTGAAATTGTAGGTTGGTTTTTGAGTTGGGAGGAAAATCAGAGACCCTGGAGAAAACCCTCGGAGCAAAGCCGAGATACCAACAAACTCAACTAACATATGGTGTCACGATTGGGAATAGAACCCAGGCCACAGAGGGGAGAGGTGAAGCTCTTACTACAACACCAGCCCAGCTCTCCATAAATCACATTGCAAAATGAAAACAAAGCATTGAACCAACTTACAAATCATAGCATAACCACGTTTTCCTTCACTGAAAACACTCAAACTTCAAAACTAGTCCACCAAATTTGTCTTTTACCAGATCAGAGCTCAAGCAAGTTGAAATGCTATTATCAACACTGATTGGCTCATATAACTGTGAGTTGGAAAAATTATGCTTTGTTTTCGTTCTGCAATGTGATTGGTTAACGTTGTTGATTAACAGACAGACAGCTTCATTACACTCACAAATGATTACATGTAGATCAGTTCAAGAACAAGCAACTAATCAATGAGTGTAGGCCACCTGTAATAACCATAGGAGCTAAATCAAGACAGGTGGCCATTAAAGTGGCCCAGGTTACTGTAATTGCACAGTAACTCACCCTGGGTGGCTGCTCCTCTGCAGGCACCTTCCAGTCTCGACTTGCGGCAGTTCTTGCAGGGGGTAGGGGTGCAGAAGCAGCTTTGGCAGCTATAAATGTTATAACAAACATCAACTACATTAGTTTAAGGGGGCTCTGGCTGAAAAGTAAATCTTGCAACAAATATTTATCAGGGATTTTATACTATCTGTCAATAAGCCTTAGCTATGGTTAATAGATCAACAGAACAATAATCTAGTAGGATAGTAATTCAGCATTTTCACGAAAACCTTGAATGGAAGGAAACAGAAAGTAAATGGACCAGCATCTTGCCATGTTTGCATTCTTGCAGAATTGATCATTCTTATTTTTCACATGGCTCTGTTTTCTTCATTCTTTCAGGGCAATATATCTCATATTTTCACATCACACCTCAGTTTCTTTGTTCTGTGTGGGGCAATATATATTTCCTCTTGCATTTTAACAATGATTTAATATATATTTTCCTTGCATTTTAATATGTATTCCTCTCAACTTATTCCCTCACACTTTTCCTAGTTTTGGAACTACTGACACACTCTTTACAGAGAATTAAAGGAGAAGATAAAAAAAACAGTACAAATGTATGTGTTACAAGCCAGAACGGAAACCACTGATCAGCCACTTTCACTCTCTTGGTTTCTATAGTCCTCACTCCTATCCACTACACTACAAGCTATGAACAATCACAAGCCTTGTGTCCTATCCACTACACTACAAGCTATGAACAATCAGAAGCCTTGTGAACAGTAATTTCATGAAACAATGTAAGTTAGGAAACCAATGCTTCCTAATGATTTATGAAAAGATATGTTATTGCGTACAATGAGAAAACCTTGCCATTCGGAAAACATAGTGCCACAATGACGAACTCGTGGATGTAAAGTGTATTTTCGTGTGTTCTCAAGGGTAAACAAGGGGAAAATGCTCACAGTTTAGGTTATTTTTGTTGTTGAGATAGCATGTGCAGCCTGTAAAAAACATGTGATCCATGACGTCATTGTTATGACATTACCACAATTAAGTGATTTAGCATGCCTGTCATTGAAAGTTTGAGCTGCCTGGCATTAAAAAAGATGGATACGGGCATGTACATGTAGTTAAAATCATGTGACCAATGACGTCATCGTTACGACATCATCAGTAAGTGATATATGGTTACCCAATACCATGTCTGTCAAAGTCTGGCATTAGAAAATGATGGAGATATGGGCATTATCTTATCAATTTGCATTCCATTCTGCTAACATCTTAGTGAGTGAGTGAGTGATCGAGCGATCAACACGATTTCCTCAACCATCCCGATAACTTGTTCCTGTGCTTGTGTGCATCCACGAGTTAAAACATAAGCATTTTATCAGCGTTCTGCATTAGGGTACGGGATTTATTCACCTTGGGTACCGCTAGAGGGTACAGCCCTCGGCCGGCACACTTGGTGAATAAATTCCTTACCCCAGGCTCACTCCAGGCTGTTAACCCTTATGTCAATCTGAATCCCTGTTTATATGGACACCTTTTTTACATGCTCTTTTATCATTCCTATTCTTCTTTGGGTGGTTTTCTTCTTCAAAATATGTAATGCAAACCAAGTTCCTTTGTTTTCACATCTAGCTAATATATAATACAGTTCTGACGTACATATATGTTTTAATATATATATACATGTAATAAGTAGATCACTATTATAACAATACAGTCTGGCAAGGGACTATTGGCTGGCCCACAGACATTTGCCAGTTATGTATAACATAAGTACACACACACAGTGCATATTCAGGGCTTGAAATAACGGCCGGTCAATGGCCAATGTCTGGTCAGAATAGGGTATTGACCGGACAAATCCTTGGATTGCCAGTCATGTTGGCCAGTCACATGCGCCTTTAATGAAAGAAAACATAATTTTGAGCTAGTTTATAATCGCGTTAGACATTATTCATGTCCCCCCCCCCCAAAAAGATAATTTTATCGTAAGACTTGTAAATGAAGATGGACTAGTCAGTAGTGGCTGACAAATTCCTGTTAGTTTTAAATTCCCAGAACACGGATGTCACGAAGCCGCGACCGCAAATGCTGATCAGTCCGTCAAAACTTTCGGCTTCCATGAATTTAGTATGTTTGAAATTCAATAAATCGTAGAACTAATCATGCAACTTGTCTGACATTTTAGCATGTAGGTGGGGCCACTATTGTAAAAGTTATTATTGTTTCAATATTTGACCAGCCAAAAGCGGCTGTGTCTGAGCAAAATTACGTTTGACTGGACAACATGTCCGGCACCTACATTGTACCTATTAGTTATTTCAAGTCCTGATAGTTATGCATAATTAATCAGGAGACATTTTTCAAAATGTGAGGACTCAATTGCAGGCGTTTCCTTCTTTTCTCCTCCTCTCCCACCTTAATGCACTGTTTTGTCATGCCTCCGAAAAAAACCACCAAAACATCAGCTACGCAGGCTAGGCCAATGAGAGTGCAAAACATTAATTTAATGGTGAACTATAATACCTGTTTGGGGAGTAATAAGCATATCAGCAGGCTGCAGGATAAAAGGAGATCCAAGAATTAGTATTGTAAAATAGCCATAAGGTTACCAAATATACAACACATGCTCTCATTGGCTGATTCGGAGTCACATGGCAGTCTTCAAAATCCAATGTATACCACATGGGATACAATTCCATATATATTGTATATTGTTACAAAGTAAGGATTTTGTGAGATCTAACTGCTCACATTGGTTGATCCACATTACAGTAACTTGTCAAATCTACACTGTACAATGATGTGATGTAATAATAATGTTCAAGCAGCATGCATTGTTGTGTAGACTCACTGGATGTGGGAAATTATTTTCCTGTTGCATCTTTTCTTCCAAAGCAGCTTCATCGCTGCAGCGAGGATGCCATATCTCATTTCCTGTCAACCAATTAACAGGACATAAGTTAACAGTTAAAGAGAGAAGCCTATTGTCTGGCCTGATTTCCTCAAAGCCCAAATAGCATTAATCCTGAATTCAATCTAAACCAAGGATTTGGGTTCTCATGGTAAAAGGTCCCGGGGGGGGGGGGGGGGGGGGAAATCCCATATAAAAGGGGTAGGGATGCTCGTCGGACATTTTCGATTTGACCCCTAAGAGGTACTAAAATGGGAAAATGGGCGTGGCTCAAGCTTATTTTGATCCCTAAAAGATAATAAAAATGTAAATTGATAACAGCTTTTTTGTTCAATTGACACCCGACCCCTAAAAGGTACCACTTTATATAGAAATGTCTGTGTTTGATGGTGGATACCCTAAGTGGTACCAAACTCCTGATTTTGACCCCTAAAAGGTACGACGAGCATCCATGTAAGTAGTATGAACAATGGGCGTTCTGGCCCACCTTGGAAACAAATTTCAACCAAGCCCCCCACAAAAATGGTGACTTGCAAGGGGGGTTCATATCCTAGAGGCTATTCACCCCCCTCGCAAGTCACCATTTTGTAAGGGGCTTGGTTGAAATTTGTTCCCAAGTTTTTCCAGAACGCCCATTGTTCATACTACTTTATCCACAGTGTTGCCCAAAATTGTCACTAGACATTCTCACACCTAAAAATCCAAAAGTGTGAACCTATTAGAGAAATGATTACTATACTGTATATCGATCTCTTCCACTATGGATAATATATCGTGCCTCCCTCTAGAAATCTTGACTAAGATCGTAGAGTATGCCGACTAATGATTTTTACTCAACATGACAGTACCACTTAAACATATAGCTCCACTAAGATATATAACCCATATGAGATGGAGTGTGAAAAGTGTGGAAGAGTATTTAAGAGGAGTTGGAATCTGAAACGCCATCAAGAGAATCGCAAGACCCCGTGCGTTAGGGTCCCAAAGCAATACATTTGTGAGAGTTGTGGCGGAGAGCTAAGCTGCTACTCTGCCTTGTGTAGACATAAGAAGAACAACTGTCCTACCTACCGCCCTAAACCCATCGTTAACGAAAACTAGACACACACGCACGCATTTACTCAATATCGTATAACCATTTAAACATATAGATCCACTATAGTATACGCCCGCCCCAATATGGAACGCCTCACATTTGAACGAACCCATCGGACCATCGGTAAGTATCTACAATGTACGTGGGTGGCAGATGGACGTCCCCATAGGCCACGAACTAGGCGTTGACCCAAGGGCCTTCCTAGATGGTGTCCGCCATGATATTCATCAGAAGTTGGTGGAAGAAGTCGACGACCTACGTGGAGTGAAGTTCCAACTCGCTCTGAAGGTGATGCTACGGAAGGACCATCCGGACGGTAGCAACGAGTTTACTGACCCTACGATGCGCCACAACCAGGAGGTTGTCATGCAGACCGACGAGATTCATGAGGCCTTAGACAGAGCCATCCCAACTATTCTAGAGCGTCTCGAGAAGTGGATGAATAGAGGCTCTGGATGGGTTGTCGACAACATCATCCTGCTCTATTTAAACATCGCTCTCTACCAACCTCTGAGAGGCGGATCCTTCATAGAACTACCTCTGGAAGTTGCAAATAAGAAAGCCGTGATAAATGTAAAGAACAACGACGACAACTGCTTTCGTTGGACGCTACGCTCAGCAATGTTTCCAGTTGCGAAACACCCACAGAGGACATCGAAGTATCGAGAAAACGATGGGTTGAAATTGGATTGGCTTAGCCTACCAACGCCAATCTCACAAATAACGCGCGTGGAGAAGCAACTCAACCTCGCAATCAATGTCTTCGGCTGGGAGAAAGGCGTGGTGGTAGTCTACAGGATTAGCAGGCAACGTGGGGACATCCACCGCATCAACATGCTGATCATAGAGAAGTCCGGAAAGTACCACTATACCTGGATCAAGGACTTGAACCGCCTCCTTTACAATCATAGCAAACACCACGGTAGGAAACACTTTTGCGAGCGATGCCTACATGGGTACTGCCGAGAAGATCTCCTTGAAGCCCACAAGCCCGAGTGTAAAGGTATAGGGGGAACCGCCGTGAGAGTGGAAATGCCTAAAGAGGGTGAAAACAAGCTCTCCTTCCAAAACCACCACAGACAGCTACCAGCTCCGTATGTTATCTATGCTGACTTTGAGGCTTTGACCACGAAGATCGCAGGACCAGAGTTGGACCCCACAAAGAGCAACACTCAGAACACACAACATCATGTGATGATGCGATGTGATGGTCATACAGAGCCTCCAGTCGTTTACAGAGGTCGGGATGCCGCAGAATGGTTCCTGGAGGCAATGCAACGAGAAGAATCGAGAATCAAGATAGTTTTGGAAAATCCCAAAGCAATATGGATGACTACCCAGGATGAGTTTGCCCACAATACAGCCATAATCTGCCATGTGTGTGAGAAGCCACTCTACGGTGACTCAGTTCGCGACCATTGCCACATCACAGGCAAGTACAGAGGCGCAGCCCACAATGCTTGTAACCTCAAGTTGCGGTTGAACCCCAAAACCACGACCATACCAGTCGTGTTCCACAACTTGCGGGGTTACGACGCGCATCTAATAATGCAGGCTATTTCCAAGACGAAGGGGCAGATCACATGCATCCCTAACAACACGGAGAAGTACATATCGTTCTCCTTAGACCAGCTGCGATTCATCGACAGCGCTCAATTCCTCTTAGCATCCCTAGACAAGCTGGTGTCAGCTAACCAGCCAGAAGCCTTCCAGATTACTGCTCTGTATGAGCCTAGTGTAGAGCGGCAACGCCTGCTTTTGCGAAAAGGCATCTATCCGTATGAGTATATGGATAGCTGGGATCGGTTTGCAGATCCACTCCCACCACAAGCCGAATTCTACAGCAAGCTATCAGCTGAAGGCATTTCCGATGAGGACTACGAACACGCTCAAAAGGTCTGGAGGACTTTCGGCTGCGAAGACATGGGAGATTACCACGACCTATATCTCCGAACCGATGTGCTTCTTCTGGCAGATGTCTTTGAGACCTTTCGGGAAACGTGTCTACGTCAGTATGGCTTGGATCCTGCACACTACTACACCAGCCCTGGTCTCTCTTGGGATGCGCTCTTGAAAGCTACAGGTGTGGAGCTCGAGCTGCTTGTGGACTATGACCAGCATCTTTTCGTAGAGAAGGGTCTACGTGGTGGAATATCTATGGTATCCAAAAGACACGCCAAGGCCAACAATCCTCTGGTTGAGTGCCATGACCAATCCAAGCCCACGACATACATCCAGTACCTCGATGCCAACAACCTATATGGATGGGCGATGAGTCAGCCACTACCAACGGGAGGCTTCGGGTGGGTAGAGGACCTTCGAGGACTCACCAATAACATAGTGGGCTGTCCATCCGACAGCCCCAAGGGCTACATACTAGAGGTTGATCTCGAATACCCACAAGAACTCCACAACGCACACAATGCCTATCCGCTAGCACCAGAGCGCATGAAGGTCCCAAAGGAGTGGATGTCCGAATATCAGTGCAACCTCAAAGGTACATCGATAGAGGTCGAAAAGCTTGTGCCAAACCTCCACGACAAAGAGCGATACGTACTCCACTACCGCAATCTACAGCTTTACCTATCCCTAGGCATGCATCTCAAGAAGATTCACAGAGCACTACGATTTGACCAAAGTCCATGGATGGAGCCTTATATCCGAAAGAACACTGACCTTCGTAAACTGGCTACGAGCGACTTCGAGAAAGACCTCTACAAACTGATGAACAACAGCGTCTTCGGCAAAACCATGGAGAACTTACGCAAGCGTGTAAATGTCGATCTAGTGCGTGCCAGCGAAGAGGATAAGCTTAGACGCCTGATTGCCAGCCCAACCTTCGCACGGGCAAACATCTTCGATGGTGATCTGGCAGCCCTGCATATGCATATGCATAAGAGTCGACTGATTTTGAACCGTCCAGTCTACGTGGGGATGAGCGTTCTTGACCTCTCAAAGCATCTGATGTACGACTTCTACTACAACCAACTGCTTGGACAGTATGGAGACCGATGCCAACTGATGTATACAGACACGGACAGTTTACTCCTTGAGATCCAGACAGACGATGTGTATGCCGACATGGCTACCCACGAAGATCTCTATGACACATCTGACTATCCTAAGGAGCATCCACTACATAGCACAGCGAACAAGAAAGTCCTTGGAAAGATGAAGGACGAGTGTGCCGGGTGCCCAATCGCTGAGTATGTAGGTCTTCGACCGAAGATGTATTCTATCCTAGAGGCTGATGGGAAAAGCATAAGGAAGGCTAAAGGCATCCGCAAGGTAGTTGTAAAGAAGCACATCCGCCACGAGCAGTACAAAGAGTCGCTATTTGCTAAGAAGACCTTCAGGCATGGGATGGATGTACTACGATCGGAAGGCCACCACATCTATGGGCAGCACATCAATAAGGTATCCCTTTCACCATTCGACTCCAAGCGTTGGATCCATAATAATGGAATCGATACATTAGCCTATGGACATAAAAACTTAGACATGGATGATTTCATTTACGAGCTGCTAAACTAGGCACGAATAGAATACCTCTTGGTGGTAGTTCCGTATCTGGTGGAACGACTTGTAGCTCTTCACGAACGAATAGGACATTAGCTGAGAGATTGTTTGGATATCAATATGCACAAGAGATGGTGCTTACTTCGGAAGGATCAGATGCGCGTAGTAGAGAATGGGTAGTTCGTTTACCAATGGTTATCAAAGCCCTGAACAGTGAGGTGACTCGACTTACAAGAAAGGAGCCTTCAAATTCTGTAGTGACGCAACAAGTAGATCTAAAGACTCCTACATATTCGCGCACTGTTGGTTTGAGAGAAGAGCGCCTACCATTCGACGTCTTAGTTCGATATCTCTACGCACCAGGAGAATTGGAAGGGGGTGAAAAACGTAGAGCTACTGATCCTGTGTGGAGTTTACAGATATACGCTATTTCGCGAAGTGTAATATCTTCGGGGCAGCCTGTGCTGTACTACCTCGCGAAGCAAGAAGGGGAGAAGGACGCACCCAAACGTGATATTGTTTCGC
Source organism: Actinernus sp. WN-2022 (assembly GCA_030867875.1). NCBI lineage: Eukaryota > Metazoa > Cnidaria > Anthozoa > Actiniaria > Actinernidae > Actinernus > Actinernus sp. WN-2022. The sequence continues at coordinate 37,134,120 of JAOWCC010000577.1, forward strand.
GTGTAAGCTACCAAATATCACGGTAGTCCACTTTACGTAATTTACTAGGGAAGAAGAAGGATCACTAAGCATAGATTCCTTGGTAGTCTTCTTTGCGATCCACCCAATACTAGTAGCAAGTCCAACAATTATGACTGCATCGGTTGCCGTCTTCATCAATTCTTTGTCCATCTCGACATATATAGAATGGTCTCTAGTCTCTAAGAGTTACTCCATGTCTAGTGCCGTAGGCTTTACCGGAGCTGCAGGTCGTGTCGTGCTAACGGCGGCAACGCGCTTATTGCCATCTACATACTTTTTGTATGTATAGTACGTGCCAACCAATGCAACACCTGTACCAATGACTGCAAGGGTAGTATTAGTAGAGAACCGACTTTCTTCTACGTCAGTTTCTTTGGACGGTTCATTTTCACGTTCTATCTCCATCCTTTGAGCTTCTTTTGCACGGGCAGTGACCTTCTCCCAAGCTAATTTTCCTGCTGCAACGCGCTTTGGATCTTTTCCTTTCTTAGTTGGTACAGTCGTCGGTGGACTCGCAGTTATCTGATCCGTCTGTCCTTCCATCTTGCTTCGATATAGTAGATATATGTGAAGGTTCAATAGGTGTGTGACACTAAAGATTCTTTAATGATGAATATGCCTCAAGTACTACGGTTCTTTCTGGGGTATCCACTTCATATTCGTCGACTTCGTCATCCTCCTCTTTCCCTGGCGTATAGTGTGCAAGGATGTGACACATAGCGCTAGTTGTCGCTACGAGTGGGCCTGCTCTGTAAGACAACGACCCAGCCATGGCAGATATCTCATTTCGGATTAATTGGTCTTCTTGTAGATCCTTCAATAGTTCTTGGTGAGAATCTATAGGTAGCACGTATGCGATTACGCGAACTACTAGGCTAAGTGCTCTATTTACTAAACACCCCGTTATTTGTTTTGCTAAGACGGACTGGTATCTAGTATGTAAGCGTTTTACGTCTTTGTCTGACAGTTTAGAAATGTCCCCTAGAGAGAGATTCTTCCCTAGGTATTCCTTCGTCGTACCAGTTACGGCTAGAATCGAGAGAGCTTCCCGATCTTCCGTTACAGAGGAATGCGCATTCTCTATTTTTGGTGGTGGTGGGCCTGTTACATCCTCACCAAGTAACTCGAGTGTTTCTTTATCGTCCATGATAATATGTTGTAGGTGCTGGGAGCTCTAACACTACCTCGAAAGGATGGCGTAGACAGAAGCACATGCGAGCGAACTTATGGGATCCAAGTATCGTTCGTAACTCTTTGCATTCTTGCGAGCCTCCATAATCCTCAAATATCCTTTTGCCATCTACGGCCGATGCTGTATGAAATGCTACTACGATAGCTACGTTCTCGCGGAAGGGTTTACATATGCTCGTCAATTGTTGGGACAGCACCCAAATGGAAAGCCCTATATGTCGTGCAGAAAAGGCTAAGTCCACTAGCTTGTCAGTTCGTTTCTTGACGTCCTTCGATGCGGCGCAATCATCGAGAATCAATAGAGTATTGGTACCTGACCAAAATGTTGCGCAAATACTCAAAGTAGCATCGATGGCATCCTGCGGTGGTGACATGACGAAGAAACGAGGATCTCGATTTGCAAATCCACGATAGGTTTTGTTGTGGGCATACGTAGGACAAATCAGTACTATGTAATCGAATTTACCACGAAACGATCCACGAAGTTGTTCTATGAGAAACGCAGTCTTCCCACAATTCGTTGGACCGACTATGAGTGCGTTGAACGGAACGTGCTCTACGAGAGAATCCATCAGTATGTTATACTACGTAAAGATCTGTTCAATATCGTGAACTGAGCATCCGCAAGGACGTAGATGTGCATGATCACATTTCCACTTCCCTTCGCAGTTCTATGTATGCGAATGTCGATGTCCTTCCCACTGCCGGTTTGTGCCAATCCATCACCATGAACGGTGGAATCTTTTGCTGTGCGACAATCGACTAGGATAGCGAATCTATTTTCAAAGAACTTCTTTGGAGTCATGGAAGTATTGGATGTACCAAACCACCCTTTCGCAGCCTCCCAGAAATCTGGGGGAAGCATGCCTCCTGGAAAGAATCTATTTGGAACTCCATTAACATCTACCTCTATCTTAGAAATATCAGGATTTGAGAATGCTTCGCTATCTCGCGTGCCAGTGATAGGTGGATCTATAAATAGTAGAAGTAGCCCAGCGAAGGATCGTCGTGGAACATTGATATTCTGAGATATCAAAGTATCCGTTGTCTTGGCGATAGTTACTGTCTTGAAATGAACAGCATGGTTATATAGGAAAGCAGTACCATCTTTGTATGCGTTAAGTGCGTTCTTGGCTAGGGTTTCGTTCTTGATTGCTTCATATTCTAACTGGATGTTGGTAAGTTTGTACGTGCCTATCTTAGTACTATCTGATCCAACGACTATTTCAATGGCAGGCGCTAGAGTCAACTCGAATGATATAGTGTCTTCTAAGGCATGTGGATATAGAACTCCATGTTGTGTTAGAATATCAACATCTAATGGAATTCTATATTTGGAACCGTGTGCAGCTAGGAGCGCGTTTTCTCCAGCAACCGAAGTATCTGCATCACCAGCTTTCGATCGTAGCTTATTCACGTTCTCCGATTGGATGCCTTGTTGCACTCTCGATTCTCTCTCCTGCGTAGATAGGTATACGTCGGAATACGTTTGTAGGAGGTCTGACCTGGCGAGGTCTTCTACTATTTCAGCTCCTATCTTACAGACTCTATGTATGACCAAGCAACGTCCAACGTTCGAAACGACTCTGTTGTTCGCATGTCCACCAGATAGTACGATGTCGCCCAATAGCGCTAGGCTGCCAGGTACCAGTACGATGTCTTCTCCTAGCGTTGGAACTTCTACGTATAGAGTCTCACCCGGATTGGCAAATGATGGAGTGAAAGTTTTCCTATACAAGGTTCGTACAGCTTTGAGTGCATGAGGCTCTCTTTGCGCCTTTGCAGGAATCAACTTTGATGATATCATGTTGAATATACGTAGATATATAGTTATGTTTAACATGGACTTTGGTGAGAGGTCTGAGGAAAGAACTGATGAAGCTGAAAAGGGTAGAGATGACGATGATACTGTCAACGAAGAGGCGCGGAAATTGGCGTTTCCAGACTCTACGAATGTGGATCCGAGTGAATCACTCAACATGAAAACTATACGCAACTACACTAAAGAAGGCGCTCGACCAAAGTATCAGGAAACCTCGTTGACAGATGGAGAGTTCGAGCAAGTGATGGACGAAACCTTCGACTATCAAAAGTTCCTCTTCAAACCACCAGGGCTATCGGAAAAGGAGAAAGAGATGCTGGTAGATGCTGTCCATGAATACTATCCAGACGCGGGGGTTAGATACGCTATTGAGGTAGAAACCATATGGGATGCCAAAAAGAAAAGGGGTAGAATCTACGTACGCGAGTTTGGAAACGAAGGGGTTCCTACCCCCTTGACCACCTGGCCGGATAAGAATGGGGACGTTAAAAGATATGAGAGGTCTACTAAATCCCTCAAGAAAGCTCTAGGTCCTACGAGCGAGGAGGCAGAACAGGAAGTCGTCCAGGCTCAGCAACAGCTCAATGAGCGTTTAGAACGAGAAGAAGGCATACTTCAAGACCCCACATCAACCGAGCCTCAGAAAGAAGCAGCTAAGGATGCTATAGCCACCATCCATGAGGAAATGACAGTCCTAGAACGTAGGGAAGAGACCCTACAAAAACTATTGTCCCTTCGTGATAGGGTCAAGGCGATTTTCAAGAAGTATGGAGTCAGTATAATTAGCGTGGTAGCTGCGGTAAGTACTGTGATCGGCGTAATAGTTTCCAATCTGACGAAGGCAGTTCCCGCGATAGTACCGGGATTGGGAGATGCTGCCAAAGCAGTCGCTAAAACAACTGCCAAAGCCTTAAAAGCAATAGGTAAAAAGTTAGAGGAGATTCTACCTAAGATGATTGGGCCAATTGCGAGTTTCATATTCAGTATGGCTGCTGACGTTGTTGGAGTCTTAGCAAACAACATTTGGTTGTTAATCGTAGCAGCAGTGGTCTTCGTAGTGGAGCAATACAAACGACGTTAACGAAACAACGTCCATGCAATTCCAGCTGCGGCAATAGATGTCACTGCGAGATTAATCTCATGTTGTGGGACAGCCTTTAGTACAGGAACTCGTTTCTCGTGCATCTCGAGAGGTGGTATTAATTTCCTATCTGGTGGTCCTTCCATAGGAGGTGGGCGTCCTTTGACTTCTGCATTGATGTCGTTAGTGCCTAGCATCATATCTTTCGTGGCTTTCGGGGTTGGATTCCTATAGCCATCTTTCTTACCAAGATAGTACACTAGATTGCTTGGCAATAATCGCACGCCTATAGCTATTGCTAGATCGAGCCTCTTATGCGTCGTCGTTATAGCAGTAAGATAGTTTTTGTAGCTCACCACTAAATCGTTTTCGAGAATAGCGCCTTCGACTAAGCTCTTAAACTTTTCTTTGACGTTGAAACTATCTACGATGGATTCGTTAAGGTCGTTTTGAGCACCTAGGATACAATATCCGAAAGCTTCGACAGATCGATTCAATCTACCCAATCCAGCGTTCGTCAAACCTCTACCGATTGGTGGTGTAAACCAATTGTATTGCTTTCCTTCGTGTTCGTCGTTCCGAATAAAGGATACTAGATCGCCCTTGTCCACCCTGCCTCCCTCGTCTGCAAATAAGTTATTGTGGTTGGGCCATGTATCTGCTTCCTTGTCGTAGCCTCGGATTACGTGGACGTTCTTGTAGCCATCACCATACAAAAGGAATACGTCTCCTAATCCGTGATTCCTACCTCCGTGCCATCGGAAGTCTGGCGTTCGAGATATGCCAAATTCGATGCACAATCTCTCAAGAGCTGATTTGCTGTAGAGGTTATCGAGTTGTTTGAAAGCACTATCACCAGGTAGAGGGCAACCAAGTTCATGTAGAATTCTTCGTATCGTGAAATAAACATGGAATCGTAGGAACCCCTGAACGACTGGTGGATATGTTTTGAAAGTAGGGTCGAACAACGATACTCCACATCCGGAAGTTGCACACCACGTTGCGAAATTCAATTGTTGAGGCCAGTACTTGAAATCCGGACCTGACAACCACGCATGGGACTCCTTCGCTGTCACATGCTTTACGACGGTCTCCTTGAATATGTTAGGAACGCCAGCCTTGAACTTCTTCGTTGGGGTGACATATATCCATAGATTAGTGAGATCAATATCTTGTGCCGGTCCAGTAGAAGGAACTGCTGTAATAAGATATTTCGCACTCTTATCTAGGGTCAACGTAGATGGGAAGCCATCAACCATTCCCTGCAATGCGTCATCGATGCGTTTTCGAATATCCACTGGTACGAGACCGGTAATGTACCAATGTTGTCCACCATCGAAAAACACGATCCTAGTCTCATACGTTGAATCGTCGTGTATGTCTGACGCCGTAGTCCTAGCTAAGAACTTCTCAAAGTCCGCATGGGTATATTTTTCCTTAAAGACTGCAAAGGCCTTTGCATTGCGAGGTGCGATATAGTCACCCCAATCACCTTCGAAATGAACTTTATGAGACATGTTGAAGCTATACATACATATAGTTATACCTTCAACATATAATGACGATCATTAATGTCACCGCCACATCGGCTGACCATACTGTCTACTTCGACAACCCTATTCTTATACAGAATGTTTCGCTACTCGAGGTCACTTTCGAGAACAGTTGGTGGAACCTAACAGAGGCGGGCTCGTTCAGGTGGAATGCCGGTAGTATTATGTTCCCACACGATGTTGCTGTAGGGTCTTACAATTTTAAGAGAATCAAGGGTGCCTTAAAGCCCGCAAGTAGTGCTGGTATCGTGGAATTTGATAGAGATACCCTCCTTAGGGCCACCCTCGCTATAGTAGTTAAGAAACCAATCAAGTTCGATAAAAAATTCTACGCACTATTAGGCGTCGAAGGTGGAGAAGAAGAGAATAACGAGTTTCTGCTAAAAGTTGGTAATTACCCTATTAAGATCAAAGATATCTACACAATGTATGTCTATTGCGATGCGGTGGATTCCGGTTTCTCACTCCTAGAGGGAAAACGCTCGAAAGTCTTGGCTAGCATAGAGGTCCGAGGTCCTTGGTTTCAGAAAACGACCTATACTATAACGAATCCCCAAGTCCTGCAAGCTCTAGGTACAACGCGAAGCAGCCTTCGTCTGACAATTCGTGATGAGAAAGGCAACGTGGTAGACTTCCGTGGTCGACCTCTACGATACGTGTTGAAGCTTGAGTAAGTTATATGTATAACGTACAATGGAAGGCGACTCGATTCGACCGTTTCCCTCAGCACCAAGTATCTATCCACAGATCTCTAACGACACTGGAAAGAACTTTAGACTGCAAACGATCCGAGACACGCTTTCGGACATAGAAGTTCAAGAAAGGCACTACGAAGGTGTGCGTAAGAAATGTGCACGTTCTCAAGGAATAGTTCATGGTATCGCAGTGGTAACGGGAGGTCTATCTGTGATCTTATCTGGATCTGGATTGGGCGTAGCGTTGACTGGGGTTGGAATAGTGATTGGTCTACCACTTGGAGTTATTGGTGGGCTATGTGGATTAATTTCAGCATCTACGACCCTTGGAGCTAAGAAGTTAGGAATGAAGGTTTCTAAACATGAAAGGACAACTATGTTGGCAAAGGCGAAAATCAATACGATTCGCGATCTAGTATCGAAGGCCCTACGCGATGAAAACATATCCGACTCCGAATACAGTCTCATCCTGAATGAAGCGAATAAGTATGAGATCATGAGGTCTGAAATTCGTCGTGAGACTTCCATAGGTGAAAAAAGTCCGGATCGGGTTCGAGCCGAACTCAAGCAAGAAGTGCAAAAGGAAATGCGAGAAAAACTTGGCAGCTTAGTAGGGTAAGAATCGATATTTCCTATGAAAGGAACGAACGTGGTTCTCACTTTCACTTCGCTAAGTCCTACTGCTAGTTAGCCCATGTCTAGTGTAGATTGGTTCGAAGTGGGAATGGTAAGAAAACAACTCCTTGACAAAACGCTCGACCGCACTTCCAAATACGTCACATCGTTTAACGACATCGTTAAGAGACATAGACGATCCTAAACGACGTAGCACCTCGTAACTTGCTCCAACAACTTTCGTCTAAGTATTGATCTGGGGCCTATATTGTTTTCTATCGCTGTAGTAACAACCTCATGGACTATTTGTTGAACGTCCATAGGTACTCCTTGAGGATCGAGCTTAAGGAAAGTTGTTGCAATGTGAGGAACTATGCGCTCGGCATTCAAGTCCATATCAATCTTATCGTCGTTATACAGAGAACGTATAAAGACCTCTCCGCTACAGATGCTTTTGCTGTTTAGTTGCATGAAGTGAGCAACCTCACCTCTAGATCGGACGAACCCACATTGTATGCACGCCTGGTAGAGTAGAGCAGCTAAAATAGTTTTCTTAGCATCGCTACGCTTGAGACAAACTTTCTTTACTTGGATGAATGCGTCGGCTACGATTCCTAACGTGTTCATAGGGAACGAGAGGTCATAATTTTGTTTATAAATAGTGTTGTATGCTTGTAGTTCTCGTAGGATCGTTCGTCGTTGCAGTTCTGTGTTATCGCTTTGCTTTGGTTTTGCGTGGTCTAGATCGTTTTGATACTGAAATCCGTCCGGACCTACTATACGCAATCGAGTAGTAGTAATATCGATCTTCGTTTCTTCACATGGTTCGGCCTCGGAAACAAGACCACATGTGGGACATACGAATTCCGTTCCTTGTATTTCAAAGGGGCAGAGACAATCAGGACATGTTTCACTGATGTTAATATGTTCCACTTGTGGTTTGACATTCAGGCTTCTACAAATTCCAGGACCAAACAATCTGATAAGCTCGTCCATGATACGCTGTAGCAGATGTTATACGTTTAATAGAAAGAAGAAAAAAAAAAGAAAAAAAGAATGAAGAGGGGTCACGCAACGACTTTTCTTCATTCTTTTTTTTTTTTTCGTGGCGATTCCTAATCGTCCTTCTCGCTCCTCAAGGCAGCCAACACCTCGTCGAGCGCATGGCTGAGAGACTCTCCGAGACCTTCCTCTGGTTCCATCACTCTTGGTTCCGCGGTCAATGCTACCTCAGCAGGCTCCTCCGGTTCCACCACGTTTGGCTCTGCAAGTTCCGCCTTTCTTGGATGTGGAGTTTCCTCTAGCGTCTTGCTGGACTTCTTAGCGCGTCCTACATAGACACCGGGACGTATCTTCTTGATAATGAGACGGTCGCATCCTGAGCAAAGCCCCGTAACTAGTACGACATCCTTTACCGCACTTCGAGCATGGCACGAATAGGGCACAGCCTTTTGAGATTTGGAAGTTGTGCTGGGCACAGAACTTCGATGCCTTCGAAATCTTCTTTGGGCATTTTGTGTCCTTTCCTCGCATCAACCAATCACAAGTTAATGTCTCAGTCATTGCGGCGTCTACGTTTAGGTTCTTCGGCTTGTTCGATCTGTATGGTGTTAATGCGTACTAAGATGACAGCGTAAGCTAATATCGTGGAATAAAGAATATATACTAATACCATTTGGTGGTGATATACAGCATACTAATCACTCCTCTAACAGTTACTCAAGTTTGGATTCGGCTCGTTCGACTCGTAGAGATCCAATTATTATTTTTTTTTTTTGTAGATCTACAACCCTCCATTACCTACGTGCTTTCGGTTCACTCGTCTTCTGCGGCTGCGTCCACACTAGCACTATGCTTAGTATTGACGGCATAAACGTCTTGTTGATCGTATCTATTCTTCTTCGATGGTTGTCGTACTATGTCGATCTCAACATCTAGTGGGTATGAAAGTCCCATACTACTTGCACAAATACTTGCGGCGTTGCAAATACCATCGTGAATAGAACCTGGTAGGATGAGTTTGCTTATATTGTCGATGTTAAGAACGCTAGAGTTCTCATCGACGAGAGGTTCGTACGTAGTGTTGTCTCCGTCGGAGTACGACTTACTTTTGTCGAAGAATTGACCGTTAGGTGTTCCGTCTTGTAGTCGCATTTCATTCGCATCCTCATCATAGGATTAGCCAATCGACCTCCAGCATTAACAGTAGAATTCATAGAAATAAACCGTTGAATCATTGGAGCTATCTTAGTATTGGGGACGATAATGGCGTCGTCTTTTCCAGGTGGACTGCGTTTACGTGGATTGCGCATGCAGATCTTTTTGTCTTCGATAAGTTTACTTACTTCGCGATCGAAAGCCCAATCTAGGTGTTCGACTAGTTTGAAAGTAGGACTTAGCTTGTCGTCGGAAGGAAGATCCAATTCTCCATTGTCACTTTTCTTAATCGTGATTCCATCGTCCTCCGTACGTACAAAGTCGTTCCACTTCTGAAATTGTAGGCAAGGATGACGATCGCGTTTTTTGCCTACGTCTTCTTCGTTGTATGGTGCTATCCGTCCCACGTGCTTTTCCCCTTCGAACCGAAAGACCGCCGGATGAGGTCCATCGCCAATGTCGAAGAATACGGAAACGTACTTGCATCCGTTCGGTCCGTTCCTAGGATGGGTCCAGTCGAACGATATGAAGGATCCATGGGATTGCCCATCTTCTTTGGCCCTTTCGAATGCTTCGACCACATCGCCTACGTTGAAAAGCTTTGAACTCGCCATTCTCTCTTCGGTATAACTATACGTTAGGATATCTCTAACAGATACTCAAGTTTGGATTTTTAGGTGCAAGAATGTCTAGTGACAACTTGGGCTCTTCGGTATAACTATATGTTAGGATATCTCTAACAGATACTCAAGTTTGGATTTTTTAGGTGCAAGGATGTCTAGGGACAATTTGGATGTTGCGAGAGATCCTATATGGCAGCATAAGCATTCATATAGTAATCTAGTAGGGCATTTTCGTCCTCTATGGTGAGATGGGAGTTCTTAATGAGCCACTCAACGAGCCATTTAGCGGTATTAAGATGACCATTGCTACAGGCGCATAGTAGAGCATGATGAACGTATTCATACTCTATGGTTATCTGAAAACGTCGAATGAGCCACTTAACGGTATTAAGATGACCATTCATACTGGCATCTAGTATAGCAAACACGACGGCTTTATCCTCTTTGGTGAACTGGAAGTGCTTAGTGAGCCACTTAGCGATATCAAGACGACCATCCTTACAGGCAGCGCATAGAACATGATCAGTGTGTCCATCCATTTTATCGAACCATAAGTGCTTAATGAGCCACTTAATAACATTAAGATTACCATGTTCACTGGCGTAGACAAGAGGAAAGCTATCATCGATGTAGTTTGCGGAAATGCCGAAAGTCCTAGCCAAATTGTCTCGATCGTTGTCATTACGAGTAGACCTAAGACCGAAAGTGAGAACTCGCGTGCGGAACTCTTGGTCTACGTTTTCGTAGCGCGCGAGAGATGCGGCACCGTTTAGGCGTTTCGATGTCCTTGCGATGCTCGCGAATGACGTAGGACCTGCGTACTCTACGATCTTAGTCAAGATTTCTAGAGGGAGGCATGATATGTTATCCATAGTGGAAGAGATCGATATATAGTATAGTAATCACTTCTCTAATAGGTTCACACTTTTGGATTTTTAGGTGTAAGAATGTCTAGTGACAATTTTGGGCAACACTGTGGATAAAGTAGTATGAACAATGGGCGTTCTGGAAAAACTTGGGAACAAATTTCAACCAAGCCCCCTACAAAATGGTGACTTGCGAGGGGGGTGAATAGCCTCTGGGATATGAACCCCCCTTGCAAGTCACCATTTTTGTGGGGGGCTTGGTTGAAATTTGTTTCCAAGGTGGGCCAGAACGCCCATTGTTCATACTACTATGTACCCCTCACATAAGGGAGTCCCCCCCCCCCCCCCCCCCCCCCCGGGTAAAAGGTATCTTTCTTAATATATTTATGATTACAAGTAGAAATGTACTACTCACTCCACGTCAAACAATAAGTTTTTAACATCCCAAATCAGTAGTCCATGAGTTAGCATGTCAAACTAAAGATTACTCTTAATCCTGGATTAGCTGAATCAGGCTTTGAGGAATTGGGCCCTGCAGGCCAATATACAATGAGTCTGCACTATAGACCCTTTTAATAAGTGGTTGGAATTCAATTATACTGACATCAATAAATTGCGGAAAAGCAACAAATTGCAAATGTTTAACTCATGATTTCTTGAATAAAAGATGGCAATATAATTCAGACTTTGTAAGATACGACAGAGATGCTGGTAACTACATTTTAAAACAGACATGCACGAGAAGATACACAAGACGTACACAGATGACGTCATTGATGATACTTACAGTCAGACTTATTAAAAGGGTGTATATCATAAATATTTTTCCACAATCTTATTTCCACTTATAACAATATAATTAGAGAAGATTTTGTATGGGAGGGAAGGTTATGGCTTATCAGAACATGTTATATTTTTGTTCCGCTCATATGAAATCCACTCTAATTATAACACTTACCTTGCAAATACATCTCCTCTCCTTCACCAAATATGTCTTTACACCTGGCACACCTTGAGCACTGGGGATGATAATGTTTCTCCCCAGCCTACAAGTTAGAGCAAAAGTTGTTAAATGGCACAAAATGTACCACTGTAAAACAATAATAATTACTGATTAACGGTTGAACAAAAGCTTTCCACATACATGTATGTTAACAGATGTTATCATGTTACTGTTCTATTAGGTATCTACTGTCAACTCTCCTGAATGGCATTGTGGGGAAAGCTTGAGCCCTTGGCTTAAAAGTTCAGCAGTATTTAACTACCCTGGGCTAGCCAAACTTGAACAGAGAGGGGAGGGTTGAGTTAGCACTCAGGATTTCACCAATATTATTGAGCCCAAACATGTCCAGTAGTCAAAGGGTTACATAGGAATGAATATGCAATACCTGCAGAACCTTGCCAGTGATGTAACCACCACAACCTGCACACGTCACCCCAACAGCTCCTGGTAGTCCTTCTCACAGTATGGCTTGCCATCCCTGGGAACATAGCACATACAAAATGTATATATCCTTTGACATAAATGCAGTGTTCCTAAGAAAGTTGGTCCTTAAGGCTCTGGTATAGTAAGGTAAGGTATAATAAAACTCCAAATAATAAATTTGGTAACGTTGTGCTACATGTGGTAGAAAAAAAGCAAAAAAGAATCCCAAGTCTACAGGGAGAGTATTATTTTGTTTGGCTGTTTACATAGTGTAATTAAGTCCACCTGTGGACAAAACTTGAACACTTATAACTCAAGATCTCATAAGTCTGTCTTCTGTTCTAATGCAGTCTGACCCCACTATATTGTATAATTGTATAAATATTGCTAGTTCACTTTAAATAAGAGTGCTATATGACCACACTGAAACCAGATACAAAAATATAGAATTCTTCCGGGTTTTTGGCACTTGGTCACATTATATCAACTAACTAGCTGTGCATTGGTATTGTGGTTACAGTTACTGAGTTGAGGTCTCATTTGCTAGTCAGCCCTACAATATCCTGCGAAAGACCTCATTTAATTTAACGACACAGCCTTATGATGCTTGAGAGTCATTTACCTTCCCATGTATTCACCAGAGAGAAGGCAGTGGCATCTTGAGCATGTGAAGCACCATAGATGCCACTGCTTCTCTAGAGCCAGTAGTGCTTGACTGCCTTTGATGACCTCGTTGCACCCGGCACACACTGTTAAAAAAGAAAGAATGACTCAGAAAGTTACATCTGTTTATTTAAATCAACAATTACCCAAAAACAATTCCTTTCAGTGTTATTATATGTTGTCATTTTTAACAGAGAAGCTTTAGAATCCCATACCTCCCAAATGAATCTGTGAACACTGTGTATTAGCACCTCTAAACGTGGGCTTAGGGACTCCTACTCAGACCCTGCACAGGCTAGCAGCCATAACTACATGTACATGTAGTTCTAATATGGCAAGGGAGGAAAGCAAGTCACGTGATAATTTGAAGTCAAAATAGCCGGGTCCACTAGCCAATTTTGTGGTGAAATTATTTATTTCAAACCATTAAAAACAAAAATACAAATTTATCAACAAATGGCTCAATGTTCACCGTGACTTACATGGAATGGAAGTGATTTTGCACAGCTAACAATCTCGTACCCAGACCCCATTTGTTTCTTACTGCGCATGCTCGACGAAAAAATAGGGCTCTGGAAGAATCCAATTTTAGTATATTCTGATTGGCTGTTCTGAACAATGCAATTTCAATCGAACTCAACTGGATATAGCCGAGGGATTTACTGTAACAGATAGGTAATACTCTACATTCCCATATTAACAAGAATGTACGTTCGTAAGTGCTCTATAGGCAGAAGTGGCATTTTCCGATTTCGTAAACTTGTGAACGGCGCTGATCGCTTAAATATAAGCGTTTGTATGGGAATGTAACGAAGTCCAGCTCTCAAGGAGCTAAAATACGAGAGAATCGTAAGTAAAAATGCCTTGACTTCCTTCAACCGTGTGTGTGCTATTTGTGTGGTCATCTGGTTCAGGTAAGGCGATTTCAGCGAGTTTTCAATCCCCATGAATCCTCTTGTGCACTCAGGAATCTGTGATGTCTTATATCCATCGCACGATAAAGAAACACGAGCCAAATGCATGAAAATAAAGCCTTAAAATCCAACCTAAAAATGGCAGAAGATTGAAGGATTGCCCTGACACTAGCAAGCAAAAGATTACTATCAAGATTCCGGGTGAACGTCCAAATCCAAACCAAAACCTAGGCCTGAGGCTCTGCCGAAGAAACGACTTCTCAGGGTGACGCACAGGCAGCCCAGACTCAACATATATTTCCCGCTTTTTGGGTTACCTGTGGTATGTTTCATAAGAGATCTCGGAAGAGTTTATATAATTGCTCCTTGTGAATTCTCTTTTCCGATTCCTACGAAATAAATCTTCAATAATAAGAGATTGATACTTAATGAAGTTTTGTGAGTGGTTTTGGGGTGATTTTGGGATTGACGGTTGCCCGCATGTCTACGTCTTTGAGGTAGACCACAGGCAGCCCAAGCTCAAAGTTTGAATTTATTTGACAGTTGAACTACGAAGGTTCAAACATCCAGAATATCTGGTATTTTATCGCACTAAATGGCAAATGAATAACACAATAAACTTGCTTTGATGAAGATTAAGTTGTTGTGTCTTGAATTTGGGGGTTTGGGGGCCGATTTAACGAGTTTCTAGGAAACCTGGATTCACTCTCTTTAGGTAGAGTGAATCCAGGTTTCCTAGAAACTCGTTAAATCGGCCCCCAAACCCCCAAATGGGTCATTGTAATAATTTAATTAGCAATTAAAGAGATCTTTATTCAGCTTCACAAATTCATTTACCATTGATTTCCTTGTAGAACTCTAGTTGTAACAGCTAGTTTGTTTCTGATTTATGCCCTTAGGGCCCTTGACTATATTTTTAGTGCAGCATTTTGAAAAAATGTGAGAATCCTGCAATGGCGTGGTCTGGTGAGAACACTCTCCTTACATTGTAAGAATGCTTGTTACTGTAACATGGCTGTCCAGAGTTATATATATTTGTTTAAAAGAAAGTAGTTTCACACAACAATAGAGGCCCTATAAGAGCAACCAGGGTTAAAACGACAAGCAACACAGCCTCAAAATGTGGCAACAACAACTTCTTTAAAATTAAGCAACATCAAACACTTATTAGAAAATATAAAATATATTTTATGAAAAACCTTTCAAACCATATTATTATGCATGTACATTCGTACGCTGCTAGATAGAGATTCCTCCCCCCTCTCTCCCAAGATGAAAGGAAAAGAGAGGGAGAAGGAACCTCTGCACTCAACCAACAGTCACCATCCACAACTGTGAATGAATAAATTAAATAGGAATGGTTTATGATTGGTATAAATTTTAGGCATGTCACATAAAGTTCAAATGCTGGCCATTTACAGGTTAGCTGATCATATAGTCAAGATTTTGCTCAGAGTTAATTGAAATCTCAGGAAATTGAAGTACATGTATATATTTGCTGTACTGTCAACCGAACACAGGTTTGAACATAAACATTAGAACTTGTTGCATATTGTGGTTGATTTTCGTCTCTATTTTCCAAGAACACAGTCTACTTTATTTTGAACTAAGTAAAAATGAACTTGTGGGCTACTAAATAAAGTTTTGATCTACCGCTTCAGCTGTAAAGCAGTGCTCATTATATTCTTTACCTACTATATACAGTAAGTCAATATTTCCAACTTTCTTTAATTCCCTTCAACATACCAAGATGAAGTGATATCAATGTATGATGTAAACTTGCAATTCATGCTCAATAGAAAAGCTGTTGGTTGCATGCAGAGGTTTCCTTCTCTCTCTCCCTCTCTTTTCATTTCATCTTGAGAGAGAGCTACATGGGGAAGGAATCTCTGTCTAACAGGGTAGTACATTCATTAATCAAAAGATAAATATATAATAATTTATACAGACAGCAACTTTTTGTAAATTGCACAAATGCGACAGGAACATCTAGCAACATCAATGTTTAAAAGGTAGTGATGCCACAACACCCTTGTATGGCTGCACCTCAAAAATGATAATTTCACTCTGCAATAATTCATTTCTAACCCATATTAATCAATATCCTAATATAAGCTGTTTCACTTCACTGCAGGTAATAGTCCAGCTGTCAAGGGCAAAAATTTAGGTGAATTGTGCATTTTGTGATACAAGCATGAAACTTGCCACATTTGTAGACCTATAGGCCCTTAGTAATTCTGGATATAGAGGCATTGCTGGAAATTCATGTATCGGGAATAAACCGTTTTTTTACGAAAAATGCTGACTCAGCATTTTCCTTCTCTTATATTTTCAGTGTTATGTAGGTATAAGCCGCTTTAGTGTTTCATGTAATCTTTTATAGATAAAAACAGTGCTCAATAAAATAGATTACCCGAGAAAAAGGCAAAAAATGCCATAAAAATATGATAGTTCGAAAGTTTTGTTGGAAAAACATGGTCAAAGTACACAAATAAAAGCCACTCAGCGTGAATTCTGTAATAACAAGTTGATGTAAATATCTATCTATTTATCTATATATATATTTAAAAACACTAATTTTATTTTGAATATTTTTATTAAGAGGTAATAAATTTAGAAGTTTTATAGACAGGCAAGGCTTCATGGGGAGCCTTTGGGAAGTGAGGCCGTAATCGGGGGACTGGGTTCTAAATAAGCAAACTGTCATGGCGACGCCCATATGTGCAGACCTACTTGACGTGGAATAGCATAGTTCAAACCACAATAGAGGCCCTATAAGAGCAACCAGGGTTAAAACGACAAGCAACACAGCCTCAAAATGTGGCAATTAACAACAACTTCTTTAAAATTAAGCAACATCAAACACTTATTAGAAAATATAAAATATATTTTATGAAAAACCTTTCAAACCATATTATTATGCATGTACATTCGTACGCTGCTAGATAGAGATTCCTCCCCCCTCTCTCCCAAGATGAAAGGAAAAGAGAGGGAGAAGGAACCTCTGCACTCAACCAACAGTCACCATCCACAACTGTGAATGAATAAATTAAATAGGGAATGGTTTATGATTGGTATAAATTTTAGGCATGTCACATAAAGTTCAAATGCTGGCCATTTACAGGTTAGCTGATCATATAGTCAAGATTTTGCTCAGAGTTAATTGAAATCTCAGGAAATTGAAGTACATGTATATATTTGCTGTACTGTCAACCGAACACAGGTTTGAACATAAACATTAGAACTCGTTGCATATTGTGGTTGATTTTCGTCTCTATTTTCCAAGAACACAGTCTACTTTATTTTGAACTAAGTAAAAATGAACTTGTGGGCTACTAAATAAAGTTTTGATCTACCGCTTCAGCTGTAAAGCAGTGCTCATTATATTCTTTACCTACTATATACAGTAAGTCAATATTTCCAACTTTCTTTAATTCCCTTCAACATACCAAGATGAAGTGATATCAATGTATGATGTAAACTTGCAATTCATGCTCAATAGAAAAGCTGTTGGTTGCATGCAGAGGTTTCCTTCTCTCTCTCTCCCTCTCTTTTCATTTCATCTTGAGAGAGAGCTACATGGGGAAGGAATCTCTGTCTAACAGGGTAGTACATTCATTAATCAAAAAGATAAATATATAATAATTTATACAGACAGCAACTTTTTGTAAATTGCACAAATGCGACAGGAACATCTAGCAACATCAATGTTTAAAAGGTAGTGATGCCACAACACCCTTGTATGGCTGCACCTCAAAAATGATAATTTCACTCTGCAATAATTCATTTCTAACCCATATTAATCAATATCCTAATATAAGCTGTTTCACTTCACTGCAGGTAATAGTCCAGCTGTCAAGGGCAAAAATTTAGGTGAATTGTGCATTTTGTGATACAAGCATGAAACTTGCCACATTTGTAGACCTATAGGCCCTTAGTAATTCTGGATATAGAGGCATTGCTGGAAATTCATGTATCGGGAATAAACCGTTTTTTTACGAAAAATGCTGACTCAGCATTTTCCTTCTCTTA
Organism: Actinernus sp. WN-2022; assembly: GCA_030867875.1. Lineage (NCBI taxonomy): Eukaryota > Metazoa > Cnidaria > Anthozoa > Actiniaria > Actinernidae > Actinernus > Actinernus sp. WN-2022. The sequence goes on from JAOWCC010000577.1 coordinate 37,151,779, forward strand.
TATTTTCAGTGTTATGTAGGTATAAGCCGCTTTAGTGTTTCATGTAATCTTTTATAGATAAAAACAGTGCTCAATAAAATAGATTACCCGAGAAAAAGGCAAAAAATGCCATAAAAATATGATAGTTCGAAAGTTTTGTTGGAAAAACATGGTCAAAGTACACAAATAAAAGCCACTCAGCGTGAATTCTGTAATAACAAGTTGATGTAAATATCTATCTATTTATCTATATATATATTTAAAAACACTAATTTTATTTTGAATATTTTTATTAAGAGGTAATAAATTTAGAAGTTTTATAGACAGGCAAGGCTTCATGGGGAGCCTTTGGGAAGTGAGGCCGTAATCGGGGGACTGGGTTCTAAATAAGCAAACTGTCATGGTGACGCCCATATGTGCAGACCTACTTGACGTGGAATAGCATAGTTCAAACCACTTTATAGGTAAGTTTAGCTCTTTTAAAATAACGCCTGCCTAAATAGGCAATATTCGTATTCTCACGGACGAGCTGGAACGAGCACTCAATGGAGGCTCATGCGGGGGAATCTTTTCTAATGCTAAATAGTTTTTAGCGAATTCCCCCGCACGAGCCTCCATTGAGTGTTCGTTCCAGCTCGTCCGTGAGAATACGAATATTGCCTATTGAGCGTGATATAACAAAATAAGTTGTAATACAGCCTTGTAATGTGCCTTTTAGACCACCTTTATGGCAGAACAGATTGACTGGAAGGTGTGTATATATCCTCAGCTGTGTAAAAGAAAAACAAACGAATCTCTTGTCTGCCCTGCCAATTCTAAGCGTACGGATGCTGGAGCCGGCTACAAGACTCTTGCTTTAAATCTCATCCAATTGCAAGAGCTAGAAGAGAAACCCTTTGGCATTAATATCAATGAGCTTGATAGTGGAAATGGCATTGAGTCAACTTTAAGTAGCAATAAAGCCTGCTGGCACAAATCGTGTAGAAACAAAATTAACAGCACTGAAGTAAAAAGGGTTGTAAAACGAAAAAGGGACAGTGAAGGTAATCAAAGTGAAGCAAGCCCAGTGAAAACAAGGCGCTCAATCGGCGCGAATGTGTACAATGGTGAACAGAAACAAGAACAGTGTTTGTTTTGTGATAAATCTGAGGGTGTTTTGCGCAAAGCATCGACGTTTCAGATCGACAACAAGGTCAGAAAATATGCTACTGAGCTAAACGACACAAGGCTATTATCTAAATTGGCTGCTGGTGATATGGTGGCAATCGATGCTACCTATCACACCACATGCATCGTTGCATTTTACAATCGTGCAAGAAAAATGTACTGTGAAAGCACTGAGGATCGTGAAAACAGTCGCTTACATGCCATAGCTTTTGCCGAGCTTGTCTCTTACATAGAAGATTTTAAAGAATCCCAAGAATCCCTACCGGTATTTACTTTAGCAGAGCTAAGCAAATTATATTCTGCAATATTAGACGACTTAGGGCCGATCAAGACTCTCGAATCCATACAACACATCTGAGAGAAAAGCTGGAAGCAGAACTGCCGGACCTTATATTGTATAAACGAGGACGAGATATCGTAATTACTTTTGACCAATTTATGGGGGAGGTTATAGAGAAAGCTCGTGAGGTGGATAATGATTCTGAAGCAAAGCATCTTGCCAGAGCAGCATGCATAATTAGGAGAGACATTTTTAACCTTGTCAACAGGCTATTTGATGGTTCATTTCCGAGCAACTGTCAGGCTAACAGTGTCCCTCCTTCTTTAAAGGCACTGGTAAGCATGATCCTAGACGGGCCATGTTCCAAGGTAGATTCATTTGATGGCGTTTCAACTAGCAATGTGAGCCTTTCGATTTCTCAGATAATAAGCTTCAATTGTGTGAAGAAACGAAGAACTGATACCACTGAAGAGAATTCCAAGCCATTCATACGACACAACAGGGACCGCGAAACTCCTCTTCCCCTGTATGTCGGCTTGAAGATTCATGTAGAGATGAGGAACAAAAGTCTTATTGAAGTTTTGTGTAAGATGGGCCTCTCTATCTCGTATGATCGTGTGATGTCGATTTCTGCTTTGCAGCCGTTTCGAGCAGGATGGGGTGGTTAATTGCCCTCCAAGACTACGCGAAAATGTATTTACAACCGGAGCATTAGATAACATTGACCATAATCCTAGTGCAACAACTGCGAAGGACTCCTTTCATGGCACAGCAATATCTGTGGTGCAACATCTAACCATCGACAACCCTGGGAGCGAACGAAGTGTGAACGTCATTGATGAGAACCTAATCCATGAGAGGTCTGTGAAAGAACTACCTGATACATACAAGAACGTACAGCCAGCTATACTCAAAACCAATGACCCGGTCGTCCCTCAGTTGGTAGGACCAGTTATGCCACCGTTAATTGACAGTGCGTCATCGCTCTCTAAGGAAGCAGATTGGCTTGACAAAGTGAAGCTTCTGTTTGGTCAAGATGAACTGGACAATGATGATTTTATCTCTTGGGCTGCTTTTCACGCCTCACATCTACCACAACCAGTGTACCAGATTGATCTATTAGCTCTCTTGCCGCTATTCTTGGAGAATGCACACTCAGTCGCAATGGTACGACATGGTATGAATGTCGTTAATAATCTTGTTCAGCACATTAACCCTGGACAGACCCCAGTCATTGCCATGGATCAACCACTTTTTGCTCTGGCCATGGCCCCCATCATTATCAGAGCATGGCAAGCAAAGACAAGGTAACAAAGCTGAACTGGTCCGGTGTTTGACGAGTGCAAGCGACCTCCCTACTGAGAGTCCAGAAGTGGATGTGAAAGTGCTTGACGGAGCAGTGGTAGTGCAAATGCTGCATCCCAAAACAGCACGAACTTTCCGAGAGTACGTCCAAGCAGTGTTCCTTCCCTACGTAAATGCTCAGTTGCAATCAGCTGTGAGACTGGACATCGTTTGGGACACCTACAAGGAGGACAGTATTAAGAAAGGTGCAAGGGAGAAGAGAGGTTCTGGAGCGCGGCGGCGTGTTGCACCAGCAGTGAAGATTCCACGTAATTGGAAGAGTTTTCTGAGGGTTGATGATAACAAGACAGAACTTTTCAGACTTCTTGCAGAGGAGGTAGTAAGCATTCCTACCCCAGGCAAAGAAGTTTACAGCACACAAGGTGACCAAGTAGTGAGTAATGTAACAAGAGAGACCGTTGAGGGCCTACAGCCATGCAGCCACGAAGAAGCCAATACTCGAATCTTCTTGCATGTCCTTGACGCTGCCCAACAGCACCAGCGAATCATGATAAGGACGATTGATACAGATGTGTTTGTTCTGGCTGTGTCACTAATGCAGAGAATCCCTGAGAATGAGGTCTGGCTCGCGTTTGGTACTGGAAAGCACTTCAAGTATTACCCAATTCATGACATCGCCCGTTCACTTGGTCCACAGAAAAGCCTGGCTTTGTCAGTATTCCATGCCTTCACAGGCTGTGATACGGTTTCGTTCTTTGCCGGCAAAAGCAAGAAAAGTGCATGGGACACATGGAGTGTTTACCCAGAGGTTACCAGCTCGTTCTTAGAAATCGCCGCTGCACCCAGTGACTTTCCTGATGACTGCATCAAGAACATCGAGCGTTTTGTCGTTCTGTTATATGATCGCGGAAGCCAGCTGACGTCAGTCGATAAGGCTTGACAACAGTTGTTTTGTCAGCGTTCGTGCAAATTGGATCGGATTCCTCCGACATCTGCTGCCCTCAAACAGCACCTACTCCGGGCATCTTACCAAGGTGGGCATGTTTTGAGCCAGGTCCACTTAACGCTGCCTGAGCTTCCGAGTCCATCCGAGTGGGGTTGGGAGAGAGATGATGTTAATTGGAAACCTCTGTGGACAACCTTGCCTCAAGCACAGAAAAGCTGCTACGAGCTGGTCCGCTGCTCCTGCAAGAAAGCCTGCAGGGGGTTGTGCAAGTGCTCCAAAGCCAACCTACAGTGTACAGCCCTTTGTGCTTGTGGAGGAAAGTGCTACAGCTAGGTAGGATTGCGATTTATAGTCGAATATTCAAGTAAATAAATGTGCAAAGTCAGCATTGTTTCCGAATTTTTATCCAAGCCAGCTTATTTTTGGTGCAAGTTGCATGGTATCATATCCTCTGAGTAGGTGGCATCTGCAATTTTAATATATAAAACGAGTATATACAACAGCAATAGTCGCCAATTCCGACATAATTTACTGAAAATGTCAATGGTTAAAAACGCTGAGTCAGCATTTTTCATAAAAAAAAACCGGTTTATTCTCGATACATGAATTTCCAGCGATGCCTCTATATCCAGAATTACTAAGGGCCTATAGGTCTACAAACGTGGAAAGTTTCATGCTTGTATCACAAAACGCACAATTCATCCCCTTGACAGCTGGACTATAAAGTTCTTTTTACAAAACTTGATGATTGTCACTGTTTTGGTTCAATGATCTGAATCTATAATATAGTATCACGATTCACTGATCACTTTGTTTACTTTTGAGACGCCAATATAACATGGTATTGCGTCTCAGAATACCAGCCTCTGATTGGCTCTTGCGCGAGCCCTTGCAGTTACATGGGTTCCAGGTCAAGGTCAAAAGTCGTTTGTTCAACAGCAAGATTTCTACAATTTCACCTTCAAAACACTGTAAATTACAAGATAAGCATCATTCAATCCTAAAGGTAAGGTTGGCATTGTAGTTTCCGTCAGAAATCTAACACTCTTATTCGCTAAAAGTACAATTTTCATAATTTTTGAAGAGATTTCAAAACACGTCGCGAAAGTTTTCGCCACTCAAGCCGTGAAACCGTTGCCATAGATATACTAGGCGCCTTTTGAGAATTGAAATTACGATCAGAATAAGTTTGGTGCTTCATTCTCTTCTTTCTTTTAACAATTCCCGACTTAACTGTTGAATCGCGATACAAAACTAATTGAGATTTTGAGACGCGATACCGAATTATATTGCCGGCGTTGGAAGAAAATATATTCTTCGTATTGGGCTTCGTTTTCTCCCAACTGGCCGGCAATATAATTTGGTATCGCGTCTCAAAATCTCAATTAGTTTATAATATTTCATTGAGCTTCTGTTAAAAATAAATATTTATTCCTTCTCCTCAATTAACTGATAACTGAGACACATACATGTATATGTGGAAGGTGGTCCTGACAGTTAATATAACTGCACACGCAATTTATTGTACATGTACTTATTCTGTACATCAATCTACACACTTTATGTAACATAAGATGCAACTATACACTGTGCTAGTGTACTCTGCCAGATATGAAAAACCACAAAAAATTATACAGTATATGTGGTAAAAAGTGGAAACGTATTCCTCAGCCCAATGCAGAAATACTGACTTCTGGGAGGTGGAACTCTGAAAACTACCACAACTCTGTAACAGGGTCAGCAAAAACTGACATAAATAAAGTTAATGGTGGAAAGAAACATCTTTAACTGTTGCAGTCAGGACCAGTCCTCCTGCCAAAACTACACTATCTACATGTATATATGAAATGTATCCACAGAGATACCAACATAGTCTTTTGGATAAGGAACTCATTTCTCTTTTCCTTTCATCCAAAGAGAAATATGATCTCATATCATTCCAGGGCTCGAAATAGAAACAAAAATAATATAACCTGACATTTCATTTTTTTGGCAGGACATTGAGTATTTGAAATAATTTCCAAGCATAATTTCACCTGCCATTCCTGAAATTTGGCCTGCTTTTGGCCATTGGCAGGTCACTATTTCAAGCTCTGCATTAGGTACAAATGTAGATGGCACCCCAAAGATTGAACACAATACCTTCAACGAAACCCATTCATACTGATCAATTCATCTTGTGACCACAAAATAATTCATAGCTCTCATTACAATGAAAGACAACAACTTTATTCCCCAAGCACTTACTTACTGTGCAATGGAACAGGGCTGATACTTGTTTTTGGCACATCAACACATTTTTCGCACGTGTAGTCTTTGCCATCGTAGGTCACTTTCTCACCAGGAGGAAATGGACGTCTGTAACGATTTTGAAGATATTGGCCAAGTAATAGCATACATATACCACAGAACAACAAGTATCATTGATATAAACATGCAGCAGAATGCTTTAAAACTAATAACTGTACAATACACTGCTCCATGCATGTACATGTACATGAAATTCACTCTAAGCCAGTGGTTTTTGTTCACCAAACAGTTACATTGTACCAATTTCTGGCTTCCATGGCCAGCTTGTCATTAACAAAGGTGTTCACTGTTTTGGACTCAGTCACTTGTTAATAATAGCCATATTTATATAGTGCCATATCACCACAGTCTCATGGCACTTTACATATTACTTACACATCCCATCAGTGAATTTTTTCGGACTGCTTATGGTGCTAATAGCTGCCACACACATACAGTTTACAATGTTGAGTGTGTGGTTAGTACATTGAGGCTGCTGTACAAGGTGACAATCCCCCGTTCAGTCTTACTATTCACATTTTCCTGCCTGAATTACATACAACTGTACTATAGATGTCAGGGCTCGAACTTAACTTTTTTCGCTAATAGGCTCATGGCTAGTAAGAAGAGAATTTTCACTAGCCAAAGAGACCTATCTGCTAGTAATTAAAAAATGTAATGTTCATTAATATATACAATCTATATTAGTTCTTCAAAGTTTCTCCTTTAGAATCATCACTTACTCTTCTTTTCAAATTGTTAGAGGAATTCGTGGAAGATAAGAAGTCTCTAATATCCATTTAAGCATTGAAAACAATAGTCAATACAGACATATTTATTTATCAAAGCAGAAAAACAAGATGGTGGCTTGATTTATGACAGAACTGCATGATGGGTAAGCTAGAATCCAGTCTCTTGGTTGAGTTATTGATTTTTCAAAATGGCTATAAATCGCAAAGGAGTATTAAATCATTTCTAGTAACGCAATTATATTCTAGTATTTGTGCAGTATAAAAACAAAGGTATGATCATGGCATTTTACAGTAGCCAACATGGCTAGTAAACAAGAAACTTCCACTACTAAGCCAAAACTGAAAATCCACTAGTATTTGGCTAGTTGACTACCGTTAAAGTGTTTATGAAACCAAATTTTGCATCTTTATTTAATTGCAGAATAATAAAGTTCATTCTTTTCTGATTATCAAGAGTATATTTATTTTTCTGTTCCGCCTTCGGAAAGGTCTCTTTTTAGCCATTCAAATTGACTACTTTATGCTAAAAACTGTCTGGTTTGCCGCACGGCCAAATGAGCTGCGTGACGTCACTGTGAAGACTCGTTGTTACAAATATGGCGGACTCCAGCGAGATAGTTTCAGAGAAAGCTAAAAATAAGCAAGGAGGTGAAAGATATTGTGTGGCTGGTGGCCTTGGTTTTCTTCCCATATTTAACTTTATCCTATGCCAAAATACAATGGACATTGAAGTTCTAATACAGTGTTACTCATTCACAGTTTGATACAACACAACTACAAGAAATGACTCACCAAGAACTCAACGATAACTTTAATACTCCTGACAGTACTTTTATGCTGAAGCCAGAACAGTGAATGGCAAATAATACAATATAGGTTTCTCTGGTTTCCTGTAGAAATTCGTTGAGGAGGATCCTTGTCATGTTCATGAATGAAAAACGGACGATAAAACTTGCAAAGAACCCAGAATTTCGAAAGCCGTATAGTCGAACTGATAAAGCCTCAAAAGCTATGCAACTCACTGCCATCAGAGCAGCAGTTAAACACTGTTCCTTGGGATAATGAAAACATCCTGTTCTATAACAAAATAATGTACTTTCGAGGTCTTGAAATGCTGCCAAATTCACCCGCATTCTGCTCGTGCAGCCTCAGTTTTTCGTGACCTTGAGGGTGCAACATTTTTTTATAGAACAAGGAGAACCATCTTTGTTAAGTATTGTGTTGTGTTCTACTGTATTTCATTTTTTGTATTGAATTGTATTGTGCTTTATTCTATTGTATTTTTTTGTAGAAATGCGTGTCGTCCTAGCTACATGAGCCAGAGGTGAGAGTTTGTAAATCTAATAAAGCACAGCTCCTCATTATGTATCTATTACATATATAGTTAGACATTATAATGTCATTATTGTTATAATTTCATAATATTGTTATTATTGCATTGTGCTAGTTACATTTGTAAATGTAAATGTAGCTCAAAAAGCGTATTATCACATACATACTGAGACTTACGAATGGAATCATTCATGCGAAAACCCACTTCACAATTTTCCTTAGCCAATCAGAATCATGAAACAAATTTTTCACACGTGCGAAAAGCGTTTCATCCAATCAGAAAACACCTGCCAAAACATATCGGGATTTTCAAACTGGACTTGAGATCGGAGGCGCCACTTTCATTCAGTGATTCACTACGAAAGTTGGAGCTTTGACTTAAAAAAAAAGAAGTAATATTGATCTGTAAACAGCCAACTAACGATGTTAAAACTTCCAAGTCAATTGAGGAGTATATTATCAACCAAGAAAACAGAATCGCAAGATCAAAAACTTAGAGAAACAGACGTAAAGTGACTTAAAGCGACAAAGAAGCGAAATTCTACCAAAAGAACTCAACAGATATTGAGATAATCTATGTGAAATCATTCTTAATGTCAAAAGAAAATGCAGCGAAGATTACGAGCTTTCAATCCTTGGTGGACCATCAACATTTGAAAAATCGTAAATATTCTGTGAGCAGGCTAGAGAAAACCTACAAGCTGTGGAGATGTCTGGAAACTCGTAGCAAACAACTTGGACAAAAGCAGGTATACTAATCTATTGACGATGTAAACTTGTAAACTTTATTTGTTGAATCAAAGACAGTTTCATATTGATGTTGAAAACTATTTCAAGGCTGATGTCAGTTTAGAAAGTAAGATTTTCTTTCCATTTTTATTGTATCGAGCATACATTTTAGTCTACGTTGAGTCGGATACGAAATGCAAAACAAAAAATTGAAAGCTACAAATGTACGTGTTCAATGACAAGATTTGATATTGGAGAAAAATCTCAGTATGTATATAATAAACAAATTACAAGATGGAAAGTGCTTTTGTATGGTATTTACACACTTGTTTGTTTTCACAAAACTCACTCGCTCGTACCTCGCTCGTACCTCGCTCGTTCGTTTTGTTAAAACAAACTCGTGCATAAATACCATACGCCAGCACTTCCCATTAAGTAATCTCTATTTCCAGCACCTAAATTAATACATGTATTGTTAATAATTAATACCATCATCAGGGAACGAGCCAGGCTAGCTCCACCATTCCTGCTTTAAAAATACATAATTTTTTTGTCCCTTGAAAAAAATTAATAATGGTCAAATTGACCCGGTTTGGCCACTTCCAAAGGAAATTAACTGCCAGTTCACTTGCAAAAGGGTCAAACTGTCCCATCTGGCTTAATTTCTGGCTCAATCCCTGCATCATAACAGATCAGTAGACAACTAGTTTTATTAACACCTTGCTTAGTACTGGATTTTAGTACTACATTGTACATGCATGTACTGCAATTTTTTCTATGGTGTAAGGATGAACTTTAAGTTGGGTCTTTCTGTAGTATACTTTATTAAGGATTAATTGCCAAATTCATTTCGTATTATTTCTTTAATTCCATTATATGAAAGACAATAACATGTAAATGTTTGGGCAGGCTATAATATGTACATGTAAGCCATAAAGTATGCATGTTATTATATCTTACTTGCATCGACTGCATGCAAAGCAAGCCTCATGGTAGTCATTCCCATGAATAGTGATGACTTCGCCCTCCAAATACTGTAGGCATACACTGCATTTCTTGCCATACTGTTTCTGGTAGTCGCCAATGCAGTAATAGTGGTCCTCGTAAGCGAAAAATGGCTCTGAATTCAACCCATGTCCACACACTGTTGAAAAAGTTACATGTCATTGTTCACTAAACACACATAACCTATATAATCATGTTGACTAATATAACACAGATTTATGTAAGCAGACTTCTACATTATGGTTTTGACTGGCTAAATTAAGGGACAAGGCATAACAGTAACACAGTGCTAAATTCACAAATTACAGGTATATAGCAATAATTTGTAACAAACAAAGTTCCAGATGGCCTATGTTAATTTTGAATGCAGTTCTATTTTTTACAACAACCGCCAATTTTCTCGCAATCTGATTGGCTAATTTTCATATGCAATATTTTAACAGACGCGCGGCCGGCTTTCGAAGCGGGCTTTGCAGAGATTTGTGAATTCAGGTTGTGTACACATCTGTTCCAAAAATCAAGAAAATGAGGATTTTAAAAGCATTTCATCACTGAAAAAGTTAATCGGTGAGTCAAACTTCCTTGTGTGGTGCCATTTGTCAAAATTTGAGCTCTCTCTCGAGTCGAACAAAGCATTTTCGGCTAATTTGTGGTCGACTTTGTGACAAGTTCGACCGATCTTTTAGAACTAGAACTGAGAAGATGCCTCGTGGATCCACAGCTATTTTGACCATGTTATGACGAAAATCATTGTCAATATTAGGACAGACACATAAAAAACTAACTTCAATTTGTTAAATTTCATTTACATGTAAAGCATACTTGTTTGCATATGTGCCATGCTTTATCAAAATAGCACTTTTGCAGTTGAAACAGTGATTGCTATAAATCCCGGTATAAATTAATGAATCAGCTTCAAAATATATACCATAGGAAACCCAAGCTCTGTTTGAGTTTCAAATGATAAAGGTTTGTATGAGATTTTGTATGAGTATTTGGTTGTATCCATTAGGCCAGAAATACTGAAATAAAATCAATGAAAACTCCCCTGAAGTCTTTATCTGTTCTTCATTGGGCTCTGCAATTTCAGCAAATTCTGTTGAAATTTACCCCTCGACCTCTCCAACTAAGAAAGAAGGCAAGGACGGATGCAACAGCCATTACTCGATGCCAATCACTCGAACATCACACTCGAATTTTCATCCAAAATCAATGCCAACCGCAACTAAACCTCAAATAATAGCACAACAGTATCTATTCCAAGAGCCTCGTGCCATTTAATTGAAATAATCCCCATTTCTCTAGCCTAAATCGAACCTAATTTCAAACAAATCCGGCCGTTGGGATTCGTGACTGGGAAAAGTTGGCAACGCTTGACAACGGCTAGCTGCCCAAAGTTCACGGGCTCAGAACTTATTTTGAAGACACCGACATATAAGTTGGCTCTATGGTAAAGTGGTTTAGAGCGCATGCTTTTGATCCAACGACTGGAGTTCGAGTCCTACACCGGGTACTAAAAAAAATTTTTTTACTTCTGTCAGTTTTATTTAATCTTTTCCTCTATTTTAAACAATTAGAGCCACCTTCTACATGAAAAACATTGTCTATTGGCTCTCAAGCCTCGACCAGGAGCCATTGCCTCAACTATTAAAAACCCATGATACTGTGAAGTTACTTTTCTGGTTACTTTATGAACATGTTGTCTACGTTGAAGAGATCATAAGAGCTAGAAGGAAAGCTCGCTGCGTAGAAGAGAAAAGCTGGGATATCTGTTTCCTTTTATTCTTCGATTCGAGCCTGGTAAGTTTATAAGCAAATTAATGTATCAGTAATTTTTTTACGAGCTTTGGTTGATTCAAATCCGGGTTCAAATGATCGCATGTAAAGTACTGTATGTTAATTTATTAAAACTGTTGTGTTCGATATTTTCACAGGATTTTATGTAATTACGAGGTAACGAGGGAATTTGTTATATCTTTCTCATCATCACACTAAATCGAGGTCATGAGCGTGTGCGGTTGGGGCTTGAGAGCTAGTGCTCAGTGTAGGACTCAAACTCCAGTCGTTGGATCAAAAGCACGCGCTCTAAACCACTTTACCATAGAGCTAACTTATATGGCGGCGTCTTCAAATTAAGCTATATACGTACGTTCTGAGCCCGTGAACTTTGGGCAGCTAGCCGTTGTCAAGCGTTGCCAACTTTTCCCAGTCACGAATCCCAATGGCCGGATTTGTTTGAAATTAGGTTCGATTTAGGCTCGAGAAATGGGGACTATTTCAATAAAATGGCACGAGGCTCTTGGCATAGATACTGTTGTGCTATTATTTGAGGTTTAGTTGCAGTTGGCATTGATTTTCGATGAAAATTCGAGCGTGATGTTCGAGTGATTGGCATCGAGAAATGGCTGTTGCATCCGTCATTGCCTTCTTTCTAAGTTGGAGAGGTCGAGGGGTAAAATCTCAACAGAATTCGCTGAAATTGCATACAGAAGAACAGATAAAGACTTCAGGGGAGTTTTCATTGATTTTATTTCAGTATTTCTGGCCTAACGGATACAACCAAATACTCGTCCAAAATCTTATACAAACCCTTATAATTTGAAACTCAAACAGACCTTGGGTTTCCTGTGAATATACATGTATGTGTTTGATTTATGTTTGACCCCTCATGACACATGCATGACTTAATTGACACTAATGTTGTTGTATATCAAGTATTACTGACTGGGTAACTTTTAATAGGATTCAAAGATTATGCCAGATGGCAGGTCATTAATCAAAACTTGAAAACTGTGATGGCACCTGAAAAGCTTTGCAAAAAACCTTTGAGAAGGAATTCTAACTATTTGATATATCAATGACTTATTACAGTATGCCCCACTTTTATTTGAGCAACTCCATGAAGAAAACAAATAAAGAGAATATATAAGCAGTTATAATATTGATACATACATGTATTGAACCATAATTTCATTTAACAGCCAATTTTACTGACTTGTGACAAATATACAACAGGATTACCAACAAATTTCAAACAAAAATGTGTTGTTCAACCAGGCATAACGGATTTACAATGAAAATTTCTACCAAAATACTTGGCTAAATAAGATATTCAAATTCCAAAAAAAATTTGTAAACAAATGAGAATCAAGCTGGAAATTTTATAAGAGACAATGTATTTATATATACGTATCAAATTATAGTTAACGATCCCGTCAATGGACATGCTTGGCGTCGCTTATATTGGAAATGAGATCTGACCTCTTACTCTTAGGATAAAATGACAAGCATTTGAAATATGACTTTATTCGCGTCGTGTGTACAACTCCCAAATAAAACCCACCTACCTTGTTGAACAGGAAACGTGGACACAATTTACGACATATTAAAATACCCACACACTTTAAAATCAACTTATGTTTAGTTTATCGTCTTAGCACAATTTCGACATTAAATAAACAAAGTCGATAATATCTGAACCGGATGAATATGGCGCGCAAACCTTGCTGTAATATGAAACCTTTAAGAAGGAACTAAAAACCGAGCACTTTATTGCAACATAACTTTCAAAAATCCTGGGAGACTTTGAGTAAATATCAAGCTACTTTACCGTCTGTTTGACTTTCGTTGCTGATCTGTTTCCTTTCGTAATTCTTTGTGTCGAACTCTAAAGTGTTTACAACTTTGTTCTTTTCTAACATTATGCACACCAAGTATTCGTTCGTTTACCTTGAGCGTCAATCTATTCAACAAAGACCTCTAGCGAAATTACAACTGATTAAAACACTAACGAAATAAGAATGAATGGGCTAATTTGCACATCTGCATGTGCGAGAAACAGCGCCAACTCTCCATTTTCGAAATTACACGTATAAACTTACGTCGGCAAGCAAGACAGTCCGAATGGAAGAACTGGTCGTTGTATTTCAGCGCTTCCCCGATGCAAGGCTTCAAGCACTTGCGGCAGAAAACGTCTTCTCCTAAATAAAAAGACAAACTTTAAATGGAAATCAGTTAAAGTCAAAACAAAACTAATAATAACTTAATATCAGAAAGATACCACGCTTGTCAAGTTTTCATTGGAGCTATTCCACGATTTGGGTCATTTGCTATCGATCGCTGAATGAAGAAAACCAAAACACACCACTCACCCATCGTAGGATATCAGATATTCGAGGCAACGAAGATATAATTGCTTGCAAATGGGAAAGCAATGAGCAAACAAACTACAGTTTGTTTTTGTTTGAAGTATGGCCTGACTCCCGACGCACTACACGCGATACTCGATACGCCGTGTTCAACAACACACCACGCTAACCAGCATGCCGTGCGGCCATACACGGCCTGGTATTGTGGGAAGACATTATTTTGTCTGCGGGCTTTCCCCCTTTGTTTAACCACAATTTTCCGGTAAAGGTCGAGAATATCAATAGACTGCTAGGTCCGGGATTCGAATCCTTGGACCGCGTGCAGTCGGCTGCTTCCGTCTTATAATATACATGAGGGGGATATAAAAGAACCTGCTGTGTTATTTCGTGAAATTTCGTGTACAGCAGTTAATAGATAACGCCTCGGGGAAGTAATATTTTAAAGGTTTTTCGCGATTAGCGGAAATAGTAGTAGATACGGCTAGCAGTCTAATATACCAAATGAAGTCGGAGCCAGTCTGCCGGCGCGGTGCGATTTTAGGACTCATTTGAATATTCATTTCTAGATCATGAAAATAGATACCTCTGGCGGTACCAGGTACTTGAATCGGCGCCCAACTGACAGAAATTGATCCAGTTGATGTCGTTTTTTTACAGACAGTCAAACTGAGGGGGGAAGTGCTTAAAAGTCAAAGGGCTTTACCACCAGTGGTTATCATTACCTCACATATCATTAGCACCATGCCAGGGTCGTAGCTGGACGTTTTTGCATGAAGCCCAAGTGAGTCATTCTGTCTTCTGTACACTTCTAAGTATGAATAGGGCAACATACATGTACATACATATAACTTTATTTATACACGGTAAAATCATCAGTATGCCTTAAAAATGGCTTATTTACATAAAATGTTAAAATAACTGTTTTACATGATTGCCGTGTGTGAGTCAGATAGGGAGTATAATTTATTGATACTCCTTTTGAACTTACTAAGAGAATCAAGATTTCTTAATGAGCTTGGAAGACTATTCCATAAAAGGGCCCCTCTGTAACTGATGCTTCGCTTTCGATAATCAGTTCTAGGTTTGGGGAGGGCCAGTTTATTTTGCGCGTTTCGTAATTGATATCCTGTGTTGCTCAGTAGAAACAAACAACTCTTGCATGTAAGAAGGTGAAATACCATTAATGGACTTAAACATTGTTATTGCCATTTGTTTTCTCCTTCTTATTGTTAGTTTATCCCAGTTAAGCAGATTGAGGAGCTCATTTGAATTTGCGTAATAATCTGATTTCGTTATTACTCTGGTGGCACGGTGTTGTAGTTTTTGTAGCCGTTCACTTAATTTCTGGCTTAGACCATCCCATACTGCAACGTAGAATTTGAAAAGAGTTCCAACGACAAAATACCGATCGACGCAAACGCACCAGCCCACATACAACATACTCGGTAAGTCAAATAACTTTAACTCTTATTTTTCTTTGCCCTGAAACAGTACCCGGTGCTCGGGCACCGTGCTTAAATTTTCGCACGGGCACTAACGAAATTAAAAGCCGTGTTCACGCTGGTGCCCGCCAGGCGCCCGGGCACAATGCCACGGTACCACTTAGCACTACATATCTTGATCTTATTGATATCTCGTGTCCGATCAGGTAAACTGATTCTAGTATAAATCATGATACATGCTTTGCACGCCTTTCAAACTGCATGTCTATTCATGCTAAAACGGATATATTTTGGGAATACGCGAAATAGTACATAGTGAGTTATAGTTGTAACTTTCGGTCGCTTACCAGGGGAACCAACTCCGCTCATAGTTGTTTCCAAAATGCTTTAAAGTGTCCAACCTCCAAAATACATATTAGGCTACCCGGATGCTGCCCTGCCCTATAAAGACAGGCTCCTAAGACTGAACCTTCTGCCAGGGTAACTCTTTCAGCCAATAAAATTAAATTGTTATCAATAGAGGCCCTAGTAATTTAAAAAACTAATATAAATAACCTGTTTGATAACATTGAACTATAAAAATCTAATTAATTATTTTAAATTCTAAATTCTTATCCTAATTCTAATAAAATCTAATTTCTAATGCTAATTATAACTACGGTACGGTATCGATACTTAAAATTAAGATAAAATCTAACTATACTATCAAATTACAAATTACGATTAAAAACTATACATCCGTGATAATAAAACATATTTCTTGCTGGATTCGATTCGAATGCTAGGCAGATGGAGATTATTGCTTTGCCTAGTAGATGTTTTAATAACGTCCCTGTTGAAGGTAAAATAGTTATTAAAAAACTGGGGTGACCGCCCATCGATGCACTTTTAACTAACTTTAAAATGTGTTTCTCTCGTCAGTCGTCTAGCGTGCCATACCTAAGGGGACCCAGTACTTAACGCTTTATCACTTCTACATTATAATGCCTGCAGCACGCCTCTGCAATTTCTCTAATATATCTGAATACGGACTTTTCCACAACAGTTCCAGACAGTGTCACAGTAGTATAGTACAGGTAAAATGAAGGACTTAAATATTGGCTGTATATACACGCTGATATTATTTCTAACGTAACACGCGGTACGGCTAAGCATGCCGCGGCCTACCCTCTTTCTAGCTTTACTTAAAATGTAATTAATATGGGCGCCCCATGTTAGATCAGAGTCTCGTCTATAACAACGCCAAGATGCCTATAGGCTATATTCTGAGAAACGCTTAATAATGTTCTCTTAACAGCTACAGCGAAACTGTCAACAGTGGATAACCTAGAACTAGTGCCGAATAAAACACATTCAGTTTTTCCTTTGTGGAGGAAAAGGCTGATGTCTACCAGCCAGTCATTAACTAATTTGAGTTCCTTGCTGATCGAGGGTTGCTGCGATTTCTTCAGCGCTAGCATCAGTAGTAGGAGAAGTGTGGGTTCTGGATCACTTTCCGGTTTTAACCGGTTTGGTCACTCGTACCTAGTAACCAAACCGATTAAAACCGTAAAGCGGTCCAGAACACACCACTCCCCCTATAGTCCAGTCATTCTGTGGTTTAACCCACCACTAATTGCAACAGAAGGTTTCTCTTCAAAATATATTTCAGACAACTGCTTTGATTAACATACTAAAAGTCCTACTAAAGTCCTGCACGGGAAAGCCCTCAAAATTGACATAATTGCTACTCGCGCTATGCTGCAGCATGAAAACGAGGCTGAAACCGGAAGTAGTGTTATTTTGCTCGTTATAACCTTAAAATTTCCCGAATTTGAATGGATTTGTGTTAAGAATGGTACAACTAAGCCATTTAATCAGTTAACACTGATAAGTGTAATCGTGTGACCGGCCGGATTCGCGTATAAGCCCATGCATTTATGCGAGTATCACATTAATACCCAAAAGCTCAAAAGACAGAAGAATTGTTTGTTTTATTCTTATGATTAACTTGTGGTCATGGTGCATCAACAAACATCAGACTCATGACAATTTCATGAATATGCATACGTGCAAAATGTACCACATTTCTTTTCGGGTGTGATACTAGTAAAATATGAGAAAAACGTCACATTTTGAGAATCGTGATACGGAGGCTTCACGGACTTCTACTTGTCGTCACTGTCATTTTCTTCAGTCAGGACAGAGGAGTTTGTGCAGCTAGAGCCTTTGCACTGGCCACAAGCCGGCGAACATTCTAGGCTGTACTTGCGGCAGGAACATCGCATCGTGCTACATACGGATGCACAGTTGCACCTCACTATTTGCAGTAGGCTCTCTGGCGCTAGTGGCATATCCGTTATCACCGGGATAACCTGCCCGTCTCTCACCTTCCAGCCCCACTCTTCAACATCTACGTCCTTCCCTTTCCATCGCAGGATGTGGGCGTACACCCGGTAACTGTGGTATTTCACTGCAGCCGATGTAGGTGGGATGCTGTTAGGTTGAATCTGGGTTGTTCTTGTTGCCAGTTTTTCTTTGTAGCGTTGATACCGGATGTCATCGAGCTGGCTTCCTGGCTTCCCGTTATAGAAGATCACTAGAGCATTATGCCCTGCCGTTTCGATTCCGCTTGCTCTCGGAAATGAGCGGACGTGATAAAACTTCTTCAGGGCTGATCCTTTCCCGATTCCATGTGCGCGAGATGTGGTGTCGCAGCCGAGAACAGCGTGGATGGAAAGGATGTTACGGCAAACCTATTTCCCTAGCTGGGCTTGTATGCTCTTAATGTTCCATACACGACGACGTAAGGAATTAGTCTTGGGCTCAGGTCATAGCCATCAGGATCGACGTAAAACAAAAGAAGGATAAGGAGGTCTGTATCGTCTCCAACGAGTATGGTCGTTTTTGTTTGCGCGGACTCTACAGCTGTCTTGACAATAAGGAGATCGGCATCGCTTTCTGCATGGCGCGTCTCACACTGGCTGTGGCATAGACTGTCGCTCAACATGGTTAAGAACCTACGGTGGCCCATAGGTGCAATACAGAAACGCAAATTGAAATACGCTGCAGCAAATTCAAATACGCTGCAACAAATCCAAATACGCTGCAGCAAATTCAAATACGCTGCAACAAATCCAAATACGCTGCAGCAAATTCAAATACGCTGCAGCAAATCCAAATACACGAACGTAAATTGAAATACACAAACACAAATCCATATACCCGAACGCAAATCCAAATACGCTGCAGCAAATTCAAATACGCTGAAGTAACAGAGGCCTTCCAGATCCCGGTAAAAATCGAACGCGGGAGACTAGGGTTTTGACTCGTGACGTTCTTGACGTTCTTGACAAAACACCGGTGGAGCCAGAGCACGAGTAGAGAAGGCACAAACATTACTTATTTATTTAATTTTCTTTCTATCTATAGACTGACGCTGGTGCAAAAAACATAGAAATTTATGTGAAGACCTGTTTTGTACAGAAATAAAACTGGGCTACCTGTGGCCCAACCCAGTGCATGCATGCTCTTTCGAAGTGGCCGGATATTCTGAAGTCTAGCCGGTTCGGCTATCAAAGAAGACTAAAAAGACTAAAATAGAAGCCGCCTTTTAGAATCGTCAGTTACTTCGTTTACTGTTGAAATTAAAAGCATTTCAAAGTATCACGACAAACATGGGGATACTGCCAGCTTTATAACTCGCACAGTACTTACCGTAATCCTTCTCTACTCGTGTTCTGGCTCCACCTGTTTCGTGAAGAACGTCACGAGTCAAAACCTTGACCCTAGTCTCCCGCGTTCGATTTTTACCGGGATCTGGAAGGCCTCGGTTGCTGCAGCGTATTTGAATTTGCTGCAGCGTATTTGTATTTGTTGCAGCGTATTTGAATTTGCTGCAGCGTATTTGGATTTGCGTTCGGGTATTTGGATTTGCGTTTGTGTATTTGAATTTGCGTTCGTGTATTTGAATTTGCGTTCGTGTATTTGGATTTGATGCAGCGTATTTGGATTTGTTGCAGCGTATTTGAATTTGCTGCAGCGTATTTGAATTTGCTGCAGCGTATTTGTATTTGTTGCAGCGTATTTGAATTTGCGTTCGGGTATTTGGATTTGCGTTTGTGTATTTGAATTTGCGTTCGTGTATTTGGATTTGCGTTCGTGTATTTGGATTTGCTGCAGCGTATTTGGATTTGTTGCAGCGTATTTGAATTTGCTGCAGCGTATTTGTATTTGTTGCAGCGTATTTGAATTTGCTGCAGCGTATTTGGATTTGCGTTTGTGTATTTGAATTTGCTGCAGCGTATTTGAATTTGCTGCAGCATATTTGAATTTTCTGCAGCGTATTTGAATTTGCGTTTCTGTATTGCACCTATGGGCCACCGTAAGAACCGCTGCTTGTTCTTGGTATTGGACAGGAACACGTCCTTCTTCATAGTGATCTTCATGTCTTCCTCAAACGTTACAGTAGTCCCAACCTTACCCGCTGATCTCCTCTGTTGCATCATGTGCTTCGTTGACACGCTCTGGTCATACCCGTCAAAGACAACGATTGGCCTTTTATACTTCTTAGTAACATAGCCACAGTAAAGACTACAAACTTCTTTGTAAGTCGCGGATCCCAGAGAAGGCCAAACCACTCTGTGCAGAAGTGCTCCACCGTCTAACACGTACTGTACATCAGTATCATGTGGCGCTTTCTCGGTAATTACGTCTGGAGAGAGCTTGGACCAAATAGCATCGGCCAGAGCGGGCTTATTGGCCTGTCGTAGCATCAGCGATGAATCGAATAGCGATGTCGGATAACTGCTCAACTCGTAGCGAAATATTGCAGCGAGGTCTTCGCAGCTGTTGGACGCCAAGATCAAACGCTGGAATAGGAGCTGGGGGTCGACCTCTACTTGTTCATTGCCAGTCTTGACAGCCGACTTCGATGCGAGAATAATGGCCTGCTCACTTCTCTTTAACGAGTACTCTGTAGCTGACCGTTCAGCCATGGATGGAATGATCTTCTCTCCAATTTCACGAGCGTTATCGACATTGACGGAACTGTCCCCGTGTACTCCATTCATGATGTTTCTCAAGTGCGGGTCTTAGTTAGCGTATCTTTGACGTCGCGCTCTTTTCTTGACCTTGGCATGTCTTTATTTTGTTCGCCGGAGTTATAGTTGACACCTGTCAGCTCTTGCATCACGCGGTTGACTTCAGCTCACGCGGGCATTGAGAGTAGCCATGTAAGTCGTTGACCTTCTGTCATTCCTCTACCCCTCGTTAAGCCTCCACTGGTCTTCTAACTTTGTTTTTTTGTATTGATATTGTGACCAGAAAAAAAAGAAGAAGAAAAACTATGGGGCGGGGCACGGGGCGATAAGAAGGCTGCATATATCCGAACGGGGCGCTTATTCGAGGGGGCGCCAATTCAAGTATTTATAGCGAGTAATTGAAATTGTTGTCCATGACTAAATAAATATGAAAAGTATTCGAGAAAAAATGTGGTTTCAATATTGTCGTTTTGAGCATTAAGTATCAATTCGTTTTATCTCTTGAAAATATATACTAGAAATTATAAATTTCAACGGGAGGCACCATTGCAAGCTAAATTCAACACACAAACACAGTATTAGCTGATGAACGTCACTGGCATGGAAATAGGCGATCAGTGGTTAGATTATTTTCTGAAACCAATTGATTATGTACAAAATACGATTATTATTTGTGCACAGTTCATAATTTTATCAAGTTTTTCATCCAAACAAGTTTTAAATTACTGTAAGCTACGCTTGGCTCGTGCACTTGTCAGCCGGGAAAACGCACCGAATTTCGATTGCCGCTTAAATGTTATTGCTCAAAGTGATTATTATTTTATAGACTAAGCGATATCCAATGCTTACCTGCAAAGAATGTGTTTAAAGCCGTGAAAACGATGACAATTTTCTTCAGGGTTGATAATGCTGTTGTAGATCTCACTCGTGTTTTATTAGACGGAGGGAACGGAACATACAGAAATCGCGACAAACCCCTCGCGGCATGCTTTTAGGTTTATTTGTAATTCTTTACTAAATATTGTTTCTGTACAGTTCTGATTAACTTCTAAAGTTTATATTCTAATAAATCAGCCATGATTTAAAAAATATATATAACTCACAAACTAATCACAAGGAAAAACAAAGTTTACTATACATTACTATAGGTACCCAGAAAATATCTCTTGATTTCCGCTGAATAAATAAAAGTACTAGACAATTACACGCATTTGTATTATTACATGGATGCATATTACTGTTTTTATCAATTACATGTAAATAGCCAGTTTTTTTCTGCTTAACTTCAAACTTCAAGAGGTACTTAGCAGAGCCTCGTTTTGATTCCGTGAAAAATTACTGGCGAACTTTTCATCAACAAACCCGATTTTGAGCGTTTTCCCCTATTAGGATTTTGTAGGACTTTTGATATGTTATACATGAAGTATTTCTGGACCCAAAACCGTTGAGATACCTTCTGTTGCAATTAGTGGTGGGTTGACCCCTATTTTTTCGTAGAATGACTGGACTACTACTACTACATGATTGTGTGGAGGTATTAGAAGAGCGCAACCCACCTTTCGACTTGTCTGATTTCGACTTGTTCGATTCAATCGAAAGGGAATGAATTTCTCGACAACGCTTGTATTTTTTTCGAACTTTCTTCTCGGGAAAAGAGAATTTGTTTTGGTTTCCAAGTCGAAACTAGAGAAAGTCGGGCCAAGGGAAAATATATTTCCATAGATATATGGCTATGCTACGAGAGATTGGACTTCGAACAAAAAAGAGCGTCCTCCACTATTTCTTGACGGAAAATACCTACGAAAACAACCTATTGGCAGATATTTCTAGAACCAACTATCTCGAAGGAAATCTATGGAAAACAAACTTGCAAACTTTGGACGGGCTTCCACTGTTTTTGGGCGACATCTATGTTTTTTGGATATCTATATACTCAAAAGAACAAATATTCGCCACCCCCCGAGGCAAAGTTCTTTGTACAATTGGGGAAAATGGGGCAGCAAAAGAAATTGTTTCCAGAGTCGTACGCGTGCTCGAAGCAAGAGCAGTTTTCGAGAGACATTGCCCAACCAACATTCTCCACACAATCCAAACGACCAAAGGGCAAATTCGAGATACAATAGATGTTGCCGAAAAACACACGTGCAACGTTGCAAAAAATGTTTGGAAACAAAAACACACTAACAATGCAGAACCAGACGGTTATTTCGTAGCCAAAGTAGATGTCTCCGAAATTCCCTTCCAAGAGGTTCGGCGAAACCTTCCAAGACTACAAAAACATTTGGAGCTACAAGGATCTGTTTCTTAGATATTTACTTCCTATTTCATAGTTTACACTAATACTGAAAGGTATCTATTCGATCGACTACACCCACGATTTCTCTGGAACTATGGATATATATAGAGGAGCTTTGGTGGAACATTTGCAAGAACAAGGATTTGGGTTGGAAGGAGAAGAAAAACGAGAAACAGGCACCATATTGGGCAACACAAACTCTGTCGGAGAACATGTTTGTACTTGGATGCAAGGCTGCAATGGCTACACGACAAGAACCAAAATCTACAACAAAGTTGTGTCCAACTTAGAAGCAGGAGAGGTCCAAAATCCAATGATGGGGGCACATCTTGCAGAATATGTGGATTGCCTCAACAAACATCTTCGAAAGACTTTCCACCACCCAGATGGAAATGTCGAGGATTGCCGCAATCTTGTCCAAGAGACTTTGGAATTCGTTTCCCACGATTTGTTTGTTGTACAACCCTCCAAGAAACAGTGGGAAAATCTTGCAAAACATCTAGACAGGTCGTTGGTGGTTGCAAATAGGAGCACAGGGCAAATCTTCCATGCTTGGTATGGGCATTCGAAGACGAAAAGAGTGTCTGGGTGCAAGTGCGTCCTATGAAGGCAACCCTCGGAGACGACAAAAAAATGGGAAAGAGCTGTTCTTTGGACCATATCCGACTTTGGCTTCCAAAAATGCCCAATCGTTCGCATCAACATCGACACAAAGGACGATGCGAGAGAAAGAAGAATATAGGAAACAGCTACAAAGGGAAATAGAGGCTGTGGGGGCTGCGATGTACAAAAAAAAGAGCTCGAGAAACTGTCCACAGCTGTGCGAAAAAAAGTGGAGCGACATTTACGAGGAAAACACTACGTGTTTCCAACCTAGGAGTGGCGACATCGACGTTCTTGGCTTCCAAAAGACCTCCTGCAAATGCAGAGTTGTTTCCGGACGCGGCGACACTGTATGTGTTGTTCTTGCAACCAGAGATCTTCGAGAGCTAGTGGAACGACGATGGCTTCGGAAAGTGGTATGTTCGAATCGGACGAGAGAAAAAGAGCTATTTTGAATCCGAATCCGCCTATTGTTGTAGAGATATATTTATCTGGAGGTTTTGGAATGGGCAAGAAGCGCCAAGGGTGCTTGATTGGGAGGAGCCAGAGAAAGGCAAATACGTGCGAAAAATAGATTTTCCAGGCGACCCCTCCAAAGCTAGAGATCTTTCGGAAGGGGAATACGAGACAAATTTCTACGCAACCCGAATTTTTCGAGGAAAAACCGCACAAACTGCCCTCTTCTTGTACAACGACGAGGAAGATGCTCCTACTATAGGATACTTTTTAAAGCAGGAGCTTTCCAAAATAGATTTATCAAAGACTTGAGCTCCAATCAGTCGATGCAAAGTAGGGGCGGAAAGAAGAAAGCATCATTCTTTGCAAAATCCAAGTCTCCGAAGCCTCTATGAAAACCTTCTAGAATAGATGGAAGAGGCGAATGTTTTTTGGGTGGCGAAGATTCCACCGGAAGAGGTTTGTATGGATCTCCTTCTGGATGTGGATCCATCGAAGGAAGAGGTGTAGGTCGAGATAGAGAGTATTGGAGAACAACAAATGCGATTCCAATTCCAATTCTATTTGTCTTGGATATTCCTACAACTTCCTCTCCTCAAAAGTGTGGGCCAGGGACCGAGGAAAATCTTCCAAACACAAAACATATTTCTTGGAAGTGGCGAGTAAAGAAATGCCACACTATTGGTGTCGAGCTTCCTTTTTTCAAAGCGCATTTGGGTGGAGTTGTGTTGGTTTCTTTGTTGCTGCCAAGATGGTTGGACCCTCTTTTGCATAGCATCGTCCTTTGTGTCGATGTCGATGCGAAAGATTGGGCATTTTTGGAAGCCAAAGTTGAATATGGTCCAATGAACAGCTCTTTCCCATTTTTTTGTCGTCTTCGAGGGTTGCCTTCGTAGGACGCACTTGCACCCCAGACACTCTTTTGGTCTTCGAATGCCAAGCATGGAAGATTTGCCCTGTGTTCCTATTTGCAACTACCAAAGATCTGTCTAGATGTTTCGTAAGATTTTCCCACTGTTTCTTGGGAGGTTGTACAACAAACAAATCGTGGGAAACGATTGGACAAGATTGCGGAAATCCTCGACATTTCCATCTGGTTGGTGGAAAGTCTTTCGAAGATGTTTGTTGGGGCAATCCACATATTCTGCAAGATGTGCCCCCATCATTGGATTCTAAGTTGGACACAACTTTGATGTGGATTTTGGTTCTTGTCGTGTAGCCATTGCAGCCTTGCATCCAAGTACAAACATGTTCTCCGACGGAGTTTGTGTTGCCCAATATGGTGCCTGTTTCTCGCTTTTCTTCTCCTTCCAACCCAAATCCTTGTTCTTGCAAATGTTCCACCAAAGCTCCTCTATCCAAAGTTCCAGAGAAATCTTGGATCGAATAGTTACCAAATATCCTTGTAGCTCCAAATGTTTTTGTAGTCTTGGAAGGTTTCGCCGAACCTCTTGGAAGGGAATTTTGGAGACATCTCAGTACTTTGGCTACGAAATAACCATCTGGTTCTGCATTATCAGTGTGTTTTTGTTTCCAAACATTTTTTGCAACGTTGCACGTGTGTTAGTCGGCAACATCTATTGTATCTCGAATTTGCCCTTTGGTCGTTTGGATTGTGTGGAGAATGTTGGTTGGGCAATGTCTCTCGAAAACTGCTCTTGCTTCGAGCACGCGTACGACTCTGGAAACAATTTCTTTTGCTGCCCCATTTTCCCCAATTGTACAAAGAACTTTGCCTCGGGGGGGTTGCGAATATTTGTTCTTTTGCTAGATATCCAAAAACGTAGATGTCGTCCAAAAACAGTGGAAGCCCGTCCAAAGGTTGCAAGTTTGTTTTCCCTATAGATTTCCTTCGAGATAGTTGGTTCTGGAAATATCTGCCAATAGGTTGTTTTCGTATGTATTTTCCGTCAAGAAAGTCCAATCTTTCGTATAGCATAGCCATATATCTATGGAAATATATTTTCCCTTGGACTTTCTCTTGTTTCGACTTGGAAACCAAACATATTTTTCTCTTTTCCCGAGAAGAAAGTTCGAAAAAAATACAAGCGCTGTCGAAAATTTTCTTCCCATTCGATTGAATCGAACAAGTCGAAATCAGACAAGTCGAAAGGTGGATTGCGCTCTTCTAATCGGTTTGGTTGCGAGGTACCAGTGACCAATTCAAACCGGTTAAAACCGGAAAGTGGTCCGGAACCCCTACTTCCCCTACTACTAGCATCACTGGCTGAGTAATATATCACAGTACCGTCTGCGTACATCAAGATGTAACATCGATCAATAGTGAGGGGCAGCGGCAGGCCACTGAAACAAACAGTACGAATAGCAAGGGACCGAGGATTGAACTGCGGCACACCAATTATTTTTGTCTATCTGATACAATCAAAATACAAAGTTACGGTAAGGCTATGGACATGCCCTATTGTAAACGACCGACCGTGCCGTATGGGACCATCTTAGTGCCCCACTTAACTCCAATGGACGTTACGTATGGTGATCGCGCTTTTTCAGTTGCTGCACCAAAGTTGTGGAATGCCTTGCAACAAGCCATAAGAAACGCTCAATCTGTCTTCCTTGAAAACATACTTTTTCAGATTTAACAGTATGGAGTAATTTAATTTGCTTTATTGACTAGGTGTATAGTTTTTTTACAACAACCGCCAAATTTCTCGCAATCTGATTGGCTTATTTTCATATGCAATATTTGGACAGACAACAAAGGCTGACGTCATTTGTCAAGGAGTGCGGTGCGGCTTTCGTTTGAAGCTAAAAGCGTTTTTTTGTTGTAAAATTTAGTTTGTTGTTGTTGCAAAAAACAAATTGAAGAACTAGTTTTTTATGTGCCTGTCCTAATATTAACTGGATCCACAGCTATTTCGACCATGCTATGACGAAAATCATTGTCAATACAATTAGGACAGACACATAATAAACTACCTTCAATTTGTTAAATTATATGTTGTTATTATACCAGGAATATAGTTGTTATTATTGACTAGGAGTATAGTTGTTCTCTTTTTATAGCTTGTAGTGTAGTTGTAGTAATGATATTCTATAATCATTTTACGATACTAAGGTCATATATATAATTTATATATATATATGTCTGTGTTTTTTAACTAGTTTCTTTCCCTTGTAAACGCATCGAGGCTTGAAAATTGCGTCCAAAGAACCGCTATTATTATTATTACTATTATTACTATTATAAGGT
The DNA here is from genome assembly GCA_030867875.1 of Actinernus sp. WN-2022. Taxonomy (NCBI): domain Eukaryota; kingdom Metazoa; phylum Cnidaria; class Anthozoa; order Actiniaria; family Actinernidae; genus Actinernus; species Actinernus sp. WN-2022. The sequence continues at coordinate 37,178,740 of JAOWCC010000577.1, forward strand.
CGGACCCCTGCCCCCACCCCCTTAACGTCCAAATTTTCGCATGCTCCAACCTCGTTCCCAGGACTGTTCTGGTCTTGTAATGCCACACTAATCCCAAACGTCCATTGGACGTTCCCTAACCCATTGTTAAAGCACTCCTATCTCCCAGACGTCATTTCACGCGTAGGCTATGCCGGAGAGCATATGCTTTCTTTAATACGTTTTCATTCACAAAATATAACTACCACATTTAATTTAGAGGCTCTAGAAAGCGTTATGGCGTGGCACAATTGTCATTTATCGAGCGCCAGTTTACTTTATCCTTGAAATCGCCTGGTTTTGACTGGTTGAGGTCTTGTTCATATTTTGGGCAAGAATTGCAGCTCTCTCGGCGATTGGTACGAAGCCTTCGTCCCTTCTCCACTTTAATAGACGAGCATCAAACCATTTCTAGACGGCAAAATTAAAAGGTTTAAAAGTTACGTAATATTATTGTCAGAATTATTCATTAATTAATACTCCAATTTCGTACACAGTACAAAATCCAAGCAGGTGATTGGCTAATGATAGTGCTTTATTGTTGACCACAGCACGCTGTGGCTCAGTTAGAATATTGAAAGATTAGAAACTTTATGTTTGTGTATTTTTTTGACAAATACAGGTACTTGCTGACTGAACAGATGAACTCCAATTTATTCGGCCTTCGGCCTCATGGAGTATTCGTTATTCAGTCAATGAACACGTGCTTGTATTTGTCATGCTATAAAACATGCGCGTCAGTCTCTAACTATATCAGTACAGTTTTCTTTCACCCCCTGGCGCGAACAAATCATTCAATCGCTTAAAATCTCTTAAACCTCTTATGACCACTATTGACAACAAAGCAGCTTTCGTTCATTACCACACTTAGAGTTTTGACAGTTTGCTTGATAAACCCCGTTTTTCTTATGTTACTCCTGAATGAATAATTGACAATCTTTTAGTTTTATTTAGCTTCATGAATAATAAACATTGAAGAAGAATAAAATATTCAAATAAAATCATAAAACATTCAAATTCAATTGTCCCAAAATGCTAACGAAGCTGGTACAGATAAAAAAAAAGGAACATTATTATTCTACAAATGAAGAGTTATTTTCTGAGACAAATGCAATGTTCGTATTTGAATTAATTTGGCTATGAACAAACCGAAGCTCTTAATAGAATAGTGCGCATAACAGCTGACCGGGAATATACTGTATTTTCCGTAATATATACTCTAACGACTAGGGAAGTTGGATTTCAAAGTAGTCGTTTTTGTATATCATGGAAAATGGCAACAAAGGCAATGGAACGATTTGAAAACAAATTGTAATGTACAAATCATAAAAACATCAATAAATCGCAGTTAGAAAAATTCAAATGGTTTTAAGCTTAACAAAAACTATTGACGCGATATTGAAAAATGCCAAAGGCAAAAAATGAGAGCTTTAATTGAAAAAGTCTAAGTTGTATTTTTTCGCGACGAAGTCAGCCCTCGTGCAATTCTTATCAAAATGTATTTTATATTGGCTGTCTGAAAGTACTTCAAAATGGTGAGTTCATCGTATTTCAGCACGATTACTTTCAGTCTAGTATACCTTCACTTCGTCGTTCGGAGCGCCAAGTTCGGCGGCAATAAAAGCGATGGTCAAGCTGTCCGGGTGATGGCATTCCCTGAACGCGTCTTCAAGTCTCTTCGCTTCCTCGTCGTGAAATTTCTCCAAGATTGTCTCGCTCATTGTCTTCAGATTTCAGTGGAATCTTCGTACTTCTTTCTGCTATGTTCACGTTGTGGCTGTGTGAATATGTTCGGGTTTTTCGTTTTATCAGTATAGAGCTCCACCAGCTGCCGTTTGCTAGACTCACTAGCTATGCAAATTTGTGTTGCAATCATTGGCATACTTGGTCAACTAAACTCTCACGGAAGCCGAGAATTGTGTATTTTTACGATTACTTAGCGACCGAATTTCCTCTCTCCAATTGGCGGTTTTATTCTGTTTTTAGCACTTAGTAGTCCTCGTTGTACGAGGAGTACTTATGAAGTTTTGGTGAAGTATAGACCGCCATCTATTGAGTTGTGGTCTTCAGAAATGCGAAAAAGCTAGATTGTTTTAATTCATTGGCCGAACACCACGAATCACACAAGGACAGGTGAATATGGATGATAGACTTCAGTAATCAAAATCTCACATTTCAATGCCACGAGCACGAGGAAATTGAAAGATATGATATATATCAAGAATAATATGTTGATCTGAAGACTATCGATCGTGGCGTACGGAAATTAGGTTAGTGTATAAGCTCCGGACACCACTGTTGGCGTGGAAATTCCGCCAGTGAGAACAGTTTCCAGTTATTGCCGGTTTCTAATCAAAATAAGCCACACTTGATTGCCATCAGCGGAAAGATTTGGGCTGAAGTCGGAGGAAGTTCAAAGTCATGTTAAATTGTTATTTTAAAATTAAGTTCTTCTCGTAGTTTCGGCTGAAAACAAATTTTTGAAACATAAAATACGTTTTTAAGCAAACTGGTAACCGATGTCGTGGGCGCGGATTGCCTGTGTTATTGTAACCCCTGGGGTCTGGTATAGAGGAAGAGAGACATGATGACTGGGATGTGAGGGCAAGAAGCCAGTGAGAGAAGAGTTGAGTTACGGAAAATAAAACGAAGAAAGAAGCGTATTAGTCGCACCAAAGTGGTCCTCCGAAGCCGGATAAGCCGAATAGAGGTGGGGAAAGCGATACAGAGGTAAGAAATTATGTCACTGGCCGGACTTAGAAAGGCTGAGTCGAGCAGAAATAGCAGAGCAACTCGGAGACAAGTCAAAAGGTGAAAGAGCCGTTCGTATCAAGAAGCCCCCAGGATACCTGAAGGATTATGTCGGTGTTCCAGCTGCGAACAAGAAAGGATAAATTGAAATTATAAAAAATAAGAGAAACAGCTTAAGGAGTAATTTGACAAGGAAGATAAATACAATCAAGAAGTTGATGAGCGAGCGTAAGAGCCGCCTGTTAATTGACTTAACTCTAATTCAGCTTAAGGAACTATGGAATAAAGTAATAGAGAACCACAAAGTGTTCGAATCTTTGTGTAGTGATGTATATGATCGCAAAAAAGCGGATTCCTGGATGTTATTTACGCAAGAAACTGTCGAAGAACTCGAGCTTGAATCGAAGTTTACAATCATCTCGAAGAAAGGCGAGACGAGCCTGGGTCTGAGGCATCGTCCACAGGGTTCCCGGTGAGGGTTATGGGCGAAAAAAGGGGATCGCAGATTGATTGGGAGGAATCGAGTTGTCAGGGAGGAATCGAGTTGTCAGGGAATAGGAAGTCAAAACAACTGAATCGGTGAAAGAGGCAGAAATCGAAGCCGAACTCGCAACAATGAGGATTTTACAGCTAAAAGAAAAGGCCGAGCTAGAGGCAGAGGTCAAGGCAAAAACGGCCTAGCTTAAAGCTCAAATTACTATCGCTGAAGCAGAGTTCGAAGCTGCCCGTAAAAATAAAGTACTACAGTTTCTAAAAGAACATAACTCTGTATCTGAGTCAGATTTGGAAATACGAAAACACGTACATAGCATCCCTATTGACCGGCAAAACACAGCATAGCACACCTGTCGATACGCCCATAAGCCCCTCTCGGGAAGTTCAAGATTGGCTGAACACTGTCCAAAAGATTCCAGAGAAAAGAAAAAACCTATGAGAGCCTCTGAGAGAGCCTATGAGATAGAGAAAAAACCTATGAGAGCGTCTCCCAAAATTAAAACTTCCGGTTTTCAACGGAGATCCGTTTCAGTGACCACAGTGGTACGGACTGTTCAAAGTGTTAGTCGATGAACAGAAGTTAACCCCAACAGAGAAAATGGTTTACCTGAAGTCTGCAGTGACGGGTTCCGCAGAAAGAGCGATTTCTGGTATGTTGTTTGACGGGTCCATGTATGATGACGCGTTAGCTGAGTTGCGCAACCGATTTGGCGAACCAGAGCTAATATCAAAAACCCTAATTAGGAAGTTGTTAGACCTCCCAGATATACAAAATGAATCCACTGATGCAATGCGTTCGTTCGTAGACGATCTACACAACACTGTAGAAACGCTCAAGGCATATGGTCATGATGCGGATTTGAAGGCGGCGACCAATCTAGAGCAAGTAGTATAGACAAGTTACCTTCAACAGTAGCAGAGAGATGGTGTAGGAAGAGGCTGGAGCTCGGTAAATCAGATCTCGAGGTCTTTACAACATAGCTAGAAAGAGAGGTGAAGATTAAAGAGTTGACTTATGGCAGTAATCCAGCGCTCCACAAGAGGTGAAGCAGAAAAAGGGAGGGCAACAGGTCTAGGCCTCGCGGTATCCATACTAAGGCGCACAATACCGAGGCGGAAACTCCTGCTGCGCCACCTAAGAGTCCTCAGTGTGCCATCTGTGGAAAAGGTCACAGCGCGGTGATGTGTGTCGGAGATAGACGAGAAATGGTCGCTGGCAAAAAGCACAAGCTCTGTTTTCGTTGCCTGGAGAGTACTCACACGAGGTGGAAATGCCAAGTAAAATAAGGCTGTGGCCTGGAGTAGCGGAATGCGAGAGCAAGCATCACCCTCAGCTACACAATGAACCAAAGGAAAACACAAAGCAGAAGCTCAGCCACACTAGCAAACTATTTGTTCCTCAAGCTGGACAGAAAACAGTTACACGTTCATCAACAGAAACGTCACACGTGGTTAGCGGAGCGAGCAGTGACTCTGAGACCGCAAGGCCTGTCGGTAAGTTGGCCCTCCAAACGATACCAGTGACTTTAATCGGGCAGAATGGTAAACGGATAAAAGCGAATGTTCCTGGATGGCGGGTCAGGGTCGTCATACATATCGGAAGTTATGGCGGATGCGCTAGGTTTGCAAGCTACGAAAGAACCGTTGAGGGTCTCCGTGTTTGGTGCCGGAAAGTAAACTCGTACAGTTGCAGCTTGAGAGCATCAACGAAGCCACTAAGTATACAGTTCGCATGTGGACGTCGCCAAAGATATGCGAGATGAAGTCGGTTGACTGGAAATAGTACAGAACGGAGTGGCGCATCTACGTGACTTAGAGATCCTGAAACCCGTAGGTCGTGGAGAGGTAGCTATATGTGCTTATCGGCAGCGATTATTACCAGGAGCTAATTCTACCAATAGAGCATCGCATCGGAGAACCTGGAGATCCGATAGGACTGCAAACACCCCTCGGATGGGCGCTGGTTGGTCGTATTCTAGACCCCGTGAATGATGGTCAGTTGAACGCCCATACGTACACGTGTCATGTGTTAGTTACTCTAGAAGAAAGAGCGGATTAAATGATGAAGAAGCTTTGGGACAGCGATCTAGAAAGCGACACCAAGACGCTGTTATTCACGCCCGAAGAAGAACTAACACTGCAAAAGGCGGGTATATCAAAGCGGTATGTGAACGGTCGGTATGAAGTTGCGATACCGTGGGTTGATGAAGAACCACCACTGGAGAGTAACAAACAAGTCACGGAAAATAGACTTGTGTCGCTGGAAAGGCATCTGAATAAACGTCCGCACATCGCCGAGAAATATAAGGAGGTAATGCGATCCAATGTTGTGAAGCGATACGCGAGGAAGCTCGAGCCTGCTGAGATTGACGGTGAACCGTGTTGGTACCTTCCACATTTCCCAGTAGTGAGAGAAGATCGGCAAACTACAAAGGTCAGGATAGTTTTCGATTCAGCAACCAAGGAAAGAGGATACGATGCGATGCTACCTGGTCCCAAGCTGCAACGAGATGTGGTTGACGTTATTTTACGCTTCCGGAAGAATCCAGTCGCGTTGGTTGCAGATCTAACGGAGATTTTCTCTCAAGTCAGCACACAGGCAGACCAATCTCAAAGTTTGAATTTATTTGACAGTTGAACGAAGGTTCAAACATCCAGAATATCTTGTATTTTATCGCACTAAATGGCAAATGAATAACACAATAAACTTGCTTTGATGAAGATTAAGTTGTTGTGTCTTGAATTTGGGGGTTTGGGGGCCTATTTAACGAGTTTCTAGGAAACCTGGATTCACTCTACCTAAAGAGTGGAAAGGCCGGCAAGCCGATCGCGATGGCGTGTCACATACCTGTCATCTCCACGGCAAAAATGACCCTTAAATCCACTCAATCGACGTGATACTTCTGGATCCCGTAGACAGATCTCCTTGCTGCGTATCCTCCAAGTTTCATGACCAAACATTCAAAGAGTACCGAGAAATGATTTTTGTCACCTCGAATTTCGCCGTCCCAAACACCTCTTCACACTCTGTCGAGACACCGGAAGTCCAACCGAAAGGATGCCTCGTTTTGGAGTTGAAAATCACCGCCGCACCAGCTGAGGAAATATGTACTCGGATCAATTAGGATCAAGGAAATTGCGTCAACAATAGAAATGCTAATAGTCGCAATACAATAAAGAGTGTCGATGAATAAAGTAATAAAACATGCTGATCAATAAATATGAATGAATACATGTACGCGAATTATGAAAAAGCTTCATTAATGGCGGCGTTAGGTGCCAAAGTGCCTAATTTGAAAATAAAGTTCTGTTGTTTGCGTTTACAGGTTTCGGTAGTACCTTGATGAAGAGAAATGCCGCATATAGTGATGTTATTAATAGAATGGTCAGGAAGATTAAATAAGTGGTGAGCTACTAGTTTGGCGAGATACTTGCTTGTTAGTTCTAACATCTAGCAAGTCAGTGTTCGCGGAATCGATCTCTTAATCTTCGCCCTGTTTCTCCGATGTAGAGTTTGTTACAAAATGTGCAGGTGATACAATAAATGACATTACTAGACCGTACACTCAAAATGGTCAGTAACTTTAAGAGAGCTTTGGATCCTGAAATGAGTGTGGCAGTTTTAGTGAAAGCACATATGTTGCATCGTTTCCTGGGGCATTTTAAAGTTCTTGGTTGAAAATTTGGCTGCGGTGATCCCTTGACCAGGAAATCCCGAAGGTTCTTGTCTCGCTTTAAAGGGATAAGTGGTGGCTGTGGAAAAATGAGGGCGGTTTCTGGATCATTTTGTAAGATCCTGAAGTTCTTCTGGGTGATTTTCTTGATAGGGAAATTGGATGGATGGTAAATTAATGGAAACAGAATTGTGTATTCGGTCTTCGGTTCGGACGGAAGTAGCTGATCCGATCCAGTGCACTTGTTACAACAGGTAGGATAACCACGCTCGACAAAGAACTGGTGCATCTCTTCAGACTTTGAGTTAAAGTCAGATTCATCGCTGTAGGCAAACGGCGAAGTCTAAGGAATTGAGAGTACGGGATAGATGTTTTAACAGGTGAGGCGGATGAGAAGATGAAAATAACAAATAATTGTGTGAATCAGTAGGCTTGTAGTGGACGGTAGTAGCCAGGCTATTACCACTGACTGAAACATTGATGTCCAAAAAAGTGATCGAACAAGAACAAGAAGCTTTATTTTACTCTTGGTGACAACATACACTTTTTTTAAATACCTAAGTAGAAATAGAGTTGGTAGGTTCTGAATAAAACCGCGAGGTTATCGAGCAAGTTAACTATATGTTCATGCATAATTAATAGAGTGGTTCATGTAATTATTGGTGGACCATCGGGACTGAAGACACCCAGTAGATTGAACTCTCGATTGAATCATATAAAGAAATTTATTTGATCTGAAACGACACGAAAAGTTTACATGCGTTAGGCAATAAGACAATCATACATATCATGTTTAAACCTTACTCCGCTGTGGTTTTAGCCGGATAGATTGATCCAAATCACAAAGGCTTTTTCTCTTCAGCTTACAATACAATAAATCACTTACTTCTGTGCGAGATTCTTTCTTTATACATCCTGGTTAAACTCGTAGAACTCCGCTAAACATTCCGTGTACATAAACTGTCTAGAAACATAATCTTACTAGTTCAATGACCTTGAAGCACATGGCCTGTTCATGTCAATATCTGACAGCTGTCAAAATGTCAGCTAGTGAAGTGTAACATTACTATTAATTGTAACTTCCGGTTCCGGTTATATATGTTCGATTGCTAATATAATACTGACGACGGAAACACTCTCCACCCCATGAGGACACAGTTCTCATACATCATCTTCGTATCCCTCAGCTGGGTAAATTACTGCGATCTTAGTGATTGGCCTGCTATACTCTCCTGCGGATGTCCTCACTTTTACATTCCTGACTTTTCCATCCTGCCCGGGATATACCTCGATAATTCTTCCGATGTTCCACTTGCCTCGGACAGCGTTGTTGTCAGCAACCATCACTACGTCATCAACTCTAACGTTACGTCGCTCTACTTTCCATTTCTTTCTTGGTACAAGTAACGGAAATACATCCCTGCTCCAACGTTTCCAGAACGAGTCGACGATCTTTTGCACAAACTCTACTCTGCGCCGGGGGTTCTTGGTTTCTTTAAATGGACCTTGTGGGACTTCAGATGACGCTCGTCCAAGCAGCACATCATTTGGGCATAAATACGAGCCGTCATCAGGATCGTTTGGGATGCGTCCGATTGGGCGTTGGTTGACCAAATTCGCAACCTCTAACATGCAAGTGTACAGCTCGAAGGGTGTCAGTATCTGCTCTCCTATGGCCTTCTTCAGGGCGCTTTTACAGCTCTTGACTAGGGCCTCCGCACATCCATTTTGATGCGGAGCTGCGGGAGTGGTGAATTTCCACTGCATTCTTCTCTCTGCGCAGAACTCGCGGAGTTGATCATTGTCCCATCCTGCTACCATTTCACGTAGTTCTCGTTCGGCCCCGACTAATTGAGATCCGTTATCACTAATCATAACTGCGGGTTGACCTCTAATAGAAAAGAACCTTCGTAATACTTGCAGGAACTCCATTGTGGAGTAGTCTACAGCCAGTTCCAGATGAACTGCTCTAGTATTCAAACACGTAAAGATAACTCCGTAGTACTTGGTGGTCTTGTTGCGTCCGAACTTGACTTTGTAGGGCCCAAAGTAGTCACAAGCTGTGTAATAAAATGGTGGGGTGTACGGTGCCAGACGGAGCTTAGGCAAATCAGCCATCAGTTGCGACTCAGCTTTGTGCGCCATTTCTCGACAGAATACGCACCGGAATTTGACAGACTTGGCCAGGTCGTTCACTTTCAGAATCCAGTATTTCCTCTTTGTCTTGGCTGCCGTTGTTGCCACCCCAGTGTGTCCGTACTGGTGCATTTGACGTGTGATCAAGAGAGATATCCAGTGCTCATAGGGAGGCATTGCGGGGTGTTTTGTTTCATAGGACACCACGGCTTCGTCTACTCGTCCTCCGACTCTTAGTACTCCTTCTTCGTCTAGGAATGGACTGAGAGTTTTGAAGTCTCCTCTTGACAGTCTTTCATAGAGGCTTTCCTGGGCTGCTTTGATCCAAAAGACTTCAGCTTCTTCTAGTTCTTCAGGCAAGAGCGGGCCTTGCGTCGTTGTGATGCGGCTCTCTTCTCTGTTATCCTGTCGTTTTGCACGCACTTTCCGGCCCAATCTTCTTATGTGGGCAGTGACTCTCATCAATTTTCTCCAACTAGAAAACCTCTTGCAATCAATTGCTTTCTCAGCCTTTGGTGTTGTTACTGCGCAAACTATATTGCCCTTACGACGCTCTCTGTCACCTTCTAGCTGATCTACTTTAGTTGACCCAGGTTTCTGTGGCCACTCTTCCTCCGGCAGGCGCAGAAATTCTGGTCCGTGCTTCCACCTGTCACTCAAATCTTGGACCGATATTCCACGAGATACATCGTCTGCCACGTTTATTTCCCCTGAAATGTGTCTCCATTGGGAGGGATCGGAGTTGTTTTGAATCTCTCCAACTCTAACTGAGACGAAAGGCTTGAATCCTCTAGCTTGACTGCAGATCCATGCTAACACAATCATGCTATCTGTGAAGAAGACTACATTCTCAAACTGCATTCGGGATTCTTCAAGGATGGTTTTGTTCAGTCTTGTGGCTAAAACGGCAGCTTGTAACTCGAGACGGGGAATGGTTAACTCCTTCAACGGTGCGACCCTTGACTTTGCTGCAACAAATCGCACATCGTTAGTACCGTCACTCAGCTTCCATCTGATGTAGGCACAAGCTCCAAATGCCTCCTGAGATGCATCAGAAAATAGACAAAGGGTTGGGTGTCCAACAGCTTCAGGTGGTGTAAGGCATCTCTCGAAGGTCACGTTGTTAAGCTCCTCCATTTCATCGAACAGTCGGACCCATTCATCACGCACTGTAGGCGAAAGCTCTTGGTCCCACTCTAATCCTTGCTGCCACAGCCGTTGCATTCCAATTTTCGCACGAATCAGGAAAGGTGCAGCAAATCCAATTGGATCAAATAGCCGAGCAACTTGACTGAGAATCATTCTCTTAGTCATCTTCATAGGGATCTTCTGTGGTACACCTGTTGGCATGAACTTTGAAAAATCTACTCTTACTTTAAATGAGAAGGTATCTTTCAAGTTGTTCCAGACTGTCCCCAAGACCTTTTCTTCGATTGCACCCTCTAATAGCTTTATCTCCTGTTTATTTCCTTCTTGGGTTTTGCATTCCTTGAGGACGTGATTTGAAGACCAGCCCTTCACTTTGAATCCCCCCTTCGCCAAAATGTTGTCCAAATCACTGGTCAGCCGTCGCGCCTCTTCTACGGTTGGAACGGAGTCGCATATATCATCCATGTAGGTGTTTTTCTTCAAGACTCGTGCAGCATCTTCATGACAGCTTTCTCCCTCATCAGCCGTTTTCCTTAGCGCAATTTGCGCCATCGCCGGTGCAGGCTTGTCGCCAAAGGTCAGGACCGTCTTAATGTAGACGTCAGGTTTTCGACTGGTTTCAAGGTTTCTCCACAAGAAGCGGTGAACGTGCTGATCTTCCACAGGAATCTGGATCATATGATACATCTTTGATATATCCCCGCTGATTGCCACTGCATTTTCACGGAAGCGTAGAATAACTCCAAATAAGCTATTCAACAAATCCGGCCCTTTCATCCAATAGTCGTTCAGGCGGTGTCCTTGAAAAACAGAAGACGAGTTAAACACAATGCGGATTGGTGTGCTCTTTTTCTCTGGCCTCAGCACTGCATGGTGTGCAATGTAATGCACTGGCCCCTTGTAGTCTTCTACTTCCTTGTCCGTCAGCTTTCGGGAGAATTGTATCTCACTCATCTCTGTCATCTGCTTATCGTAGGCCTCAGCATGATCCGGATTTTTCAAGAGCCTTCGTTCAGTTGACTCCAGTTTCTTGATTGCTTGCATTTTGTTATCTGGCAATAACTTGGGATCCTTTTTCCATGGATAAGGTATGAGCCACCTATCGCCGACCCTCTTGCAGGACTCCTCTATAACCTTAGCCTCTTCCCGCTCGATTTGACTTAACTCGCTGCCCTGACAGAGACAAGGCTTAACAGCAACACCCATCGTTTCTGTATCCCATTAGTCTGTCATGTCTACTGGCGCTGTAAGCTGAACTTGAAAAACTCGATTAACGCTAGCTTGTTCTCCAGGTGCAGAACCAAAAACGACCCACCCAAGTGGCGAGTGTCGGGCTACAATGTTGTCAACTTCCTTTGTTTCTCCGGTGTGCATCTTTGCATGATCAATTCCGACTAACAAGTCAATCTGGCCACTACCCCGTTTAAGTTTCCTTGCTCCGATAGCTAAGCGCTTGGCAATATCATTGACTTGAACTTCTGCAATGTTATCACTGATACAGGGAATTCCTACGGTTGTGACTGTATGGATGGCGTTGCTCTCTAGTGATCGGATGCGGACCCTGTACAACTTGGTCTTTATTTCCTGTTCTTCGCCTCCAACCTTGGTGATTGTGACAACGGCATCTTTTCCTTTGAGCCTGAGTTGTTCTGCTAGAGATAGCCGGATTAAACTGATCTGAGCAACAGAATCTAGGAGTAAATTCCCTCTCTGATAAGTACTTTCTGGTCCCAAAACGTCCACAAGCACGACTGGTAACATAGCTTCTTGGTTACTTTCAACCGATGCAACGCCGTTAAATGCGTTTGGTAACGTTGTACCAGCAGGGTGCAAAAGAGGATGATGATAGAATTTACACTGTTCGTTATTGAATTTTTCCGTGCACTGCCTTCTTCTAGAGCACGTTGCCGCTCTGTGGTCCTTTCCGGCTCGCTTCAAGCAGCAAAAACAGGCGCGGTTCTCCTTTACTGCTTTTAATCGAGCATCTGGGCTCATTGATGCGAACTTTTGACACTGATCCATCCAATGACTTGACGTTTGGCACATCCAGCACTTGTAGTTAGGCTGTTTATTGGCCTCAGCTGCCGTAATATGACTGACAGATCTTGTACCCTGGCTCACATTTCTAAGTGGCGCCGTTGCCCTCATGCGCGATTTCATTTCAGCAATCATCCATTCCATTAAGGTTTCCAGCGTGGCTACTTTCTTTTCCCTTTCCAACTCACGAGACCACACTTTGCGATCATCCGTACACATTTTCTGCTCAATAATTGCCAGCATATGGTTATTATCCATATCATGTGGGCGGCCAACTTCCTTAAGAGTGTTATAACTCCGTTTTACTAAATGAACTAACTCACAAAACCGTGCATCTTCTTCGCCCCGAAGAGGCCTAAACTTAGCGATATCCTGTGAGATTGTATCAGCGACAAATCGGGGATCTCCATATATGGAATCCAAGTATTCCCATGCGGCATCGTAATCGGATCCAATCCCTTTTATCAAATCCAATGGCTTCCCTTGTAGGCTTGTTCGCAAAAACGTAATGGCATCCCTTTTGCTGTATCTTGACTCCACAACATGCTTAAAGTCCGACCTGAACGTAATATATTCTCTAACATCACCTGAGAACTTTGGCATCTTTGGTTTTTCCATTCTAAACCCACACGCCGTGTTATTATTGTCAGCTTGACCTGCCGCGGCGCTCTCATTAGCTTGGCCATTATCACTAGCCCCTGCCTGAATATTACCACTATATTCAGCCTGACCATTATCAGCTTGACCAGTAACATTAACTCCATTTAGAACCCCAGGGCTGAATTCGCCTATCGAATTTTTAGCCCCTTCCGCTGCTGTTGTAGTGCTTGTTTCATGCTGATTCTCGACGGCCCTTAAGTAATCCTTTGCGCCGAGCTCTAGGCCGACAGCGTTTTGCCGACACTCTTCCATCCATTCTTCTTCGGTTTCGAATTCACCATCGTCATCGATATGCTGTGTATATTCCTCGTGTTTCAGAATCAGATCGGCATAAGCTTTCTGTACTTTCAGTAACGATTCCCTGACTTCAATCGCCGATCGACTACCCTCAACTAACTGAACCAGTGTTTTCCCGTGCCGAGTAACTGCGGCCTTTGCATTTCTCCGTTTGATTTTCGCGTCTTTCTTATCCCCAGACATCGTGTGTTTTCACCCTCAGGACCCAGAAGTAAACCAGAAATCAAATGAAATGGACCATCGGGACTGAAGACACCCAGTAGATTGAACTCTCGATTGAATCATATAAAGAAATTTATTTGATCTGAAACGACACGAAAAGTTTACATGCGTTAGGCAATAAGACAATCATACCACAGGCTTCCCAGACTCTACGTATATTTCCCGCTTATTAGTCTGTTGGGTTACCTGTGGTTTATCGATTAGTTTCATAACGATCTCAGAAGAGTTTAAAGTGCCCCTAAACCCTTTTGCAATGTTTATATATATGAAACTTTGAAAGGCTTTGAATACTTCTGCGAAGAAATGTGTGGCTTACAGAGAATACACTATGTTCTATGCTTGTTTGAAATGATGAAAATTTGACCTTTCCTGACCCATGACCTTGTAAGAAAAAGACTGGGTCGATTCCTGATCTTACGTCATCCAATTCATTCGACTTTGCAATAACTTGAATAAATATTTAGCATTTTGTCTAAAATAGCTGTTTTCTTTACTAAAATCTCTCAGACTGTGTATATTCTCTATAAACCGATGCTGTTGTGATAGAAAGGCGTCATGGACAATAATACATTAATGAGGTGACGTAAGATAGGGAATCGACCCAGGCTTTTTCTTACACGGTAATGGGTCAGGAGAGGTCACATTTTCACCATTTCAAACAAGCCTAGAACATCGAGTATTCTCTGTAAGCCAAACATTTCTTCGCAGAAGTACTCAAAACGTTTCAAAGTTTCATATATATAAAAATTGCAAAAGGGTTTAGGGGCACTTTAAATAATAGGAGATATTGTAGTTGAGTCTACGAATAGCAGTTTCAGCGGTATTGACCCGAACGCCCCACTTCAATGTAATGAAGCGCCATTGAAACCATCATTCTTACACGACACCAACACCCTCCTAAACAAGCACGACTAATTTAGATACACAGTTTGAATAGCGCTTCATTACATTGAAGTGAGGCGTTTGGGTCAATACCGCTGAAACTGCTATTCGTAGACTCAACTACAATATCTCCTATTGCTTCGTGTGAATTCTCTTTTCCGAATCCTACGAAATGAATCTTCAATAATACAAGATTGATACTTAATGAAGTTGTGTGAGTGGTTTTTTGGCGATTTGGGGCCTTCTAAAGCAATTTATTAGGATTCGAAATTTTGACCGTTGGCCGAGGCTCTAAGAAAGTTAACAAGGTAGGCAAGTCGACCTCGCCAAAGCACACACTTACCTCAAAGATCACCCAAAAATCGACGCTTTTCTTCCTCGCTCGCTATTCAGCTTTCGGCACAGGAGGGAATAGTTATCAAGCAACATCTGACCAGAGATTTAGGAAAATCCATCAAATTTATCATCGCCAAACCGCCTCCTTGAGACCCAAAAAGCGCGACCTTGCAATGATCTGTAAGAACCAGAATGACCAAAGCGGTCAAAAATTTTCCCGACCCTACCCAAAACGATGCAAATCACCTTTTTTCATGGGGGACCCTCAAGCGTGAAATTATACTTCCGCTCGAGGAACGGAAACAAATATATCGCCAATCAGAGAGACCATTACTAGGCCTTTTAACGAAACTGGCGGTTACAGGCTAATTTTGAATTTGGAACTCGCGAAAATTTCTCACGTGGAACTGTCATAACACTCGGTGAAGACCCCAGCCAACTGTCTTGGTCCTCTGATTGGCGAGTTCCAAATTCAAAATTAGTCTGTAACCGCCAGTTTCGTATAATTTCTCGCTTGGGGGTCCCCCCATGAAGCACATGGCCTGTTCATGTCAATATCTGACAGCTGTCAAAATGTCAGCTAGTGAAGTGTAACATTACTATTAATTGTAACTTCCGGTTCCGGTAAACAATTGGTATTAATTGTTGGTATTATTTTAAGTATGTATTCATCGGTTAAATCAGCAGTAAAGCTAGAACAGGGCATCACACCCTTTTTTCAGTCGCATATCGGTGTTAAACAAGGATGTAATCTTAGTCCTTCGCTTTTTAATATTTTCATCAATGATATACCAAATTTATTCACATCCATATGCGATCCGGTGAGTCTTGGTGATACTAAACTAAGTTGTCTTTTATATGCTGATGATTTGATACTCTTATCGGAGTCTGAGTCAGGATTGCAATGCTGTCTAAGGAAGTTGGAGTCATATACTCGGAAATGGAAGCTAAAGGTCAATTTGAAAAAATAAAAATAAATGATATTTGGGACACAGGCTCAAAGACGGGTATATCTGACGTCCAAGTGGTTTTTTGGGGACGCTGAACTAGGGTGTGTAGAAGAATATACATATCTTGGGATAACTTTTCACTTCAGAGGTAATTTTAAACTTGCCATGAAAACGCTTTATAATAAGGCGTTACGAGCATATAATGGGCTCTTGAAGAAAATGTCAAACGTGGAGAATGTTCCTGTTAAAGTGTTACTCAAACTTTTCTCTTCGATGGTTGTCCCAGTTCTGTTATACGGATGTGAAATATGGGGCGTGTATTTGCTGGGGAAAATGTCGTCTTTCGAAACCTTTAAGCAAAAATTCTTTAAGATTGTAAGTAATTTAGAAAAATTACAACTAAAATTCTTCAAGCGTATTTTGGGGGTCCATTCTAAAGCTACCAATTTGGCAATTTATGGTGAATTAGGCAGAGTTCCCTTAATTGCACAAGTTTGCTCCCTAGTGGCAAAGTATTGGGTACGCATCACAGACAGTTCTTATGATACCACACTCGTTGGTGAAGCTGCACGAGTTTGTATTCGCTCTAACCATCAGGCTGTGGTATTTATAAATTATCTATTAAATTGGTGTGAACTCAGGTCATTAACTGACCTTAACATACCACTGAACCAGCTACCAATTTTAGGCAGATATCTGAAAGCGAAGTTACGCAACCTTTTTACTAAATTTTGGAAAGACCAGATTCAACAAGGTCGTACTTGTGGTAAACTCCGAACTTTCAGCCATGTCAAGACTAACGACTTCGGGTTTGAAAGATTCGAAACGTTAATTATCGACAGGCTGTAACACGATTGAGAATATCAGCGCACAGACTACCGGTTGAATCTGGTCGTTATACTAAGGTTCCTTATGAAGAGCGTAAATGTACATTATGTAACCTGAATGAGGTCGGCGATGGATGTCATTATTTGATGTCATGTACCCATGAAGAGTTTGTGAAATTAAGGTATGAGTTCTTGGATAATTTGCATAGCCGAAATACCTCGTTTCGTTTGCTTAATACAAGAGATCTGTTTATATATCTTCTGAATATGCATGACGATTCTATTATGAAATTAGTTGCAGAGTATTGCCATTGTATTTTGATTGTATTTAGTAGTTGTACTAGTAATTCTTGAAGTTATCTTGTAGTGTATCCTATGTACCATTATCGGTGTTTTATGGATTAAAGATTATTATTCATCTTGTAATTAGTATAAATGTAGATATTAGTTATGAGAATATCGCGATATAAGCCAGATAAAAAAAAAACTTGTTTAGCGTCCACCCATTTCAATTTTTCCAGGTAGGGAGGGAGGTTTTTTTTTTCTATGTGAAGTTTATTTTGTCTTGACTAGACATTATTCACTCACCTCGTGTTCATGACCTCGTGTTGTAGAAACAAAATGGCGTCGATGTTAAAATATTTAATGCGCCGGCGCATATTTTAAGTGGTACATGTAGGGAATTGGTGTTCGCGGGCGCATTTACACTTTCTAAAGTTTTTTATGAAAAAAAAAATTGAGGTCGGGGACATTTCTCAGGTCGGGCGGGGACGCTAAACAAGTATTTTTTTTATCTGGCCTAACTATCATTAAATGCATATCGAAAAAGAAATGAGTAAGAATTTGAATTATATCAAAGATCTAATTATATATTAGAGTCAGACCAGGTCTAAAACAACAGAATAAGTAACCCAGTCAGAAACATATTTGTTGATAAACAGAGATGAAACTTTGGCTTTAAATATACTTTTTTCTAGAGATTTAATCTCTTTCCAGATTTTTATTCCATTTATGGAAATGAATTTCAATTTCTTGCTTGTGTTACACGATTGTCTGATTGAAAAAATTGTCTGCTTATCCAATTGCCTGGTATTGTAGTGGTGAACATCTGATAAAGGAATAAACATGTCCGTAAAAGTGTTACTTATTCTCTTGTAATATACATCATGCATATAAATGCAGCTACATTGAGTTTGTAGATATCGTCTATGGTAAGCTAAGGGTATTTATTTGATGAAAAAGGGGTGGTGAGTGGCTATTCCATTTGTCATTTAGATGTGAACAAAACAGAGAATGCATGGTAGATTTGTTGGGGAACCTGGGGTGGGGCAGAATGTTTTGCTTTATATAAGATTCCAAGGGATTTGGCGAGTTTGATTTTAACATGTGAGATATATTAGTACTGGATGTTTTTGTATTTTCTTTTTTTTTTTGACAGAAATTAACAAATTGGATTTACTAGTATTTAGGCAAAGCTTAGAAGTATCTGAGATCTTCCATATAAAGTCGAGGGCTGGATGAAAGGTATTAACGAAATCAATAAAGCATTGTAGATCCTGGTTAGGGACTGGACATTATTTAGCTACTAGATCTGCATTGTGGCTTTCCCAAAAAAATGTCACCCTGCAGTTCTCTGGTATCACCGGAAAATTAGTAAGAACTTTATGTCTCTCGTCATTGGGTATGACAGTGTACAGAGTCTTAACATCCATAGTGAATAGGAGCTTTAACATGCACGTATCATCGGAAGGAAATGAAAACTGCTCAAAAATCTTAAGTGCATGGTTATATAGTGGCCTTAATGTAGGAAGGTAAAGCCGGATCAGTGAACGAACGGAGCCATCTGCTTGTCAAGGTAACTTGACATCAATTCAGTAGAGCAGTTACAAGCAGAAACAATGGGACGGCACGGGTTGTTAGCTTTGTGGATCTTAGGTAAAAAGTAAATATGTGGTGTTCTCTGGGAGTAGTAACAATAAGGTTGCGAGTAGCAGGTGGAAGTTATTGTTTAGACATCAAATCTTTAACTGTCTCTTTAACGAGCTTTTGGTTTGCCTGAGTGAAATCTTTTTTGACCCCAGCAACAGAACTGCTGCCGTGCTGGGGTTAAAACTCGCCGAAAAACGCTGAAATTGCAACCATATGCATACACAAATAAGCATGGACAAATAAACACATCCCGTAAGTATTGTGGCTTTTTATTCGATTATTCAATATTAGTTTTGAAAATCCAAGACAAAAAATCCCATACAGATGTTTATAGTAAATATTCCATTTACAGGGAGGGCTTGGGTTCATTGTGGTCCGAGAGAATACCTTATGGGCATATGATACATATGGGTACCGCTGAGAATGCAAGTACTCGATCGGGTCATGGAACAATTAAAGGAAGTTGCGTGCGCTGTAACAGGGTTTTGGTTCCTACTTGATTTGGTTCCTGGTGGAACCAAATCCCTAGGGTTTTCGTTCCAGGCGGAACCGTATTCCTATAATTTTGCATTTAATGAGGCCTATTTCAGCTAGGGATGTGGTTCCTGTCCGGGGTTTTGGTTCCTACCTTTTCTTTTAAGCAAAACAACAACCAAACAGGTGACATAGTCACAGACACAAAACAAATATCACACGACCCTTTGAGTGGTGTGACGTCATCAGTCACGTGATTTTTAGCAAAATCGTTATTTATCTTGCCTCGGTTTAGCAAAACAACAACCAATGCTGTCACATAGTCACAGACACAAACAAAGATCACCTGTCCCTTTGAGTGGTGTGACGTCATCAGTCACGTGACTTTTAGCAAAATCGTTTATATCTTGCCTCGATTTAGCAAAACAACAACCAAACTGCTGTCACATAGCCACAGACACAAAACAAACATCACCCGACCCTTTGGATAGTGTGACGTCATCAGTCACGTGACTTTTAGAAAAATCGTTTATATCTTGCCTCGGTTTAGCAAAACAACAACCAAACTGCTGTCACATAGCCACAGACACAAAACAAACATCACCCGACCCTTTGGATAGTGTGACGTCATCAGTCACGTGACTTTTAGAAAAATCGTTTATATCTTGCCTCGGTTTAGCAAAACAACAACCAAACTGCTGTCACATAGCCACAGACACAAAACAAACATCACCCGACCCTTTGGATAGTGTGACGTCATCAGTCACGTGACTTTTAGAAAAATCGTTTATATCTTGCCTCGGTTTAGCAAAACAACAACCAAACTGCTGTCACATAGCCAGACACAAAGCAAACTGATCACCCGTCCCTTTGGGTGGTGCGACGTCATCAGTCACGTGACCTTTAGCAAAATCGTTTATATCTTGCCTTGGTTTAGCCAAACAACAGCCAAACAAGTGTAACAAGTAACAACTCAGCCCGTCCCTTTAGCAGAAAGGAGGGCATTCTGGATACGTTTTTAAACCGATGTTCAGGATTTTCTTTCGATATTTTAATTTGATTTGAGGAAGAATTTTATTTTGAGAATACGGAAATATTTTGGTATTTCCAATATGATTGTGAGAGTTCACTTCTAAGACCATGAAAACATTCAATTTAATATCAACGTTAAGCATGGCGCTTGTGATTAGCACAAAGATGTAAACGGGAAATGTGCCGCGGCAGCTGACTGCTAGCTGTCAATGCTTTCTAACAGTAACATTCATATTATCTGCCGTGATTAGTATTTTTGTCAGTGTTGATTTCACGCCATGCCACTCAGAAAGACAGTACCGTCTGGCGTCGCGCGGTATGTTGAAGTTTTATTTCTCCCACGCGTTTCGTTTGATTACTACAAACTTTTTCAGGGAGTACTGAACTAACGTTAATCCAACCCCCAAAATATTGTTTTAGCATATTTATTTATCTACGGACTCTCCTGACTCGGGCTTACGTATGTATATATATAGTTAAGGTTAGAAAACCACAGCAAAAACCGTGTTCAATCAATCCTGCCAGACGTTGGATCAAAAAACAGATCTTGATCAGCAAGAAGAAGAAAATATAATAATAAAGTGTCCGAAGACTACTGCAATGCTGATCAAAAACAACGCTTGTCGAGGTTTATACGATATTTCGGCTGGCCAGTACCAGCCTTCTTCAGGTTTATTTTACAGTGGAGGTCACAAATGGATACAAGGCTTATATAAATTGTTAATTACGTAACTATGAGCGGAAATTACGAAATCGATGACATATGTTTTATACGATAGTAACACATAAAAGGAAATTACGAAATAGGTTTGAAAAGATAGTGCAGATACGAGTAACAACCGACAATAAAGGTCAAACGGTGAAATTACATTTCATCACGTCTATTCATTCCGAGTGGTTCGAGGGTTTTAGCTTTATAGATGAGAAATGATTCACGTGCTTTTCTCACGGAATCGCGTTTAGAATAGATGACTTCTAAAGGAATAAGGAGAATGTCAGTACTAGAATGGTTAGGGCTGAGAAAATGTTCAGAAACGGCTGTAGGTTTAGATTTGATATTAGATTTATCTACAGGCATCGTTTTGTTTCTCCGATGTATTGTGAATTACAGTAGTGACATTGAACCATGTAAATTACGTTTTTAGTATTACATGTAATGTGAGATTTGATATGGTGAGTTTCGCCAGTGGAGGAAAAAGTGTATTGATTGAGGCCATGTTCGATGTAAGGGCAGGTAATGCAGTTTTCACCGCAGCGATAAGAGCCGGGTGGCAGTGGAGAGGTGTTAGTAGTGTTAGGTACTAACTGAGCTCTTACTAAAATGTCACTTATGTTATTACAGCGGCGGTGGGCTACTAAGGGAAGATTTTTGAAAATTATTTCGGAACGTTTAGATGAATAGAGAATGTTAGAGTGTTTATGAATTATTGATGAGATGTTAGGTAGTGCTGGATTATATGTAATGATAAAAGGAATACGGTCTGCATCTGGTTTAGGTTTGTTTTGTAAAGCATCAGTGCGAGAAATGTTAGATGCACGTTGTATTCGTGTTTTAAGGAAAGTAAGATTATAGCCGCGTTTGTTAAGATATGTTATTAATTCATTAGTGCGTTTCTTAAAGCTATCGTCCGAAGAGCAAATGCGGCAAAGGCGAAGTGAAAGGCTATATGGGATAGAGTATTTAGTATGACCGGGGTGACAAGACGTTTTAAGAAGGTACTGGTGTTTGTCAGTGGGTTTGGTGTACAAGTCTGTTTCTATAAGTCCGTTTTTAAGTAAAACGTTAACGTCGAGAAATGGGATGTTAATGGAAGAATGGGAAGAAGTGAACTTGATGGTAGGGTGGAGGTTATTGAGATAATTAATGAATATTTTCAGTCGATCCAGTCCTTCGGTCCAGATCACGAAAATACCATCAATATATCTCAACCACGTGTGTGGCTGGTGGGGTGAATTAGATAGTGCGTCACGTTCGAATTTAGCGAGAAATAAGTTGGCGAAGGAAGGAGCCATTTTAGTACCCATGGCTGTTCCATGTATTTGTAGATAGTGTTGTTGGTTAAACGAGAAATTATTCATAGTAAGAATCATGCGTATAAGGTCGCAGATGGTTTCTGTGGGTACATGTTTATTAACGCGGTTACGAAGAAAATAGCGACAAGCATCAATGCCTTCATTATGCGGAATGTTAGTATATAAGGAGGAAACGTCGAGAGTTACGAGCAAAGCGTTACCAGGGAGCTTGTTAAAGAGAGAAAGCGTATTAAGAAAGTCTGTAGTGTCCTTAACATAAGAAGGAGTGGTGGTAACTAACGGTTTAAGATGGTAATCAACGAATTGCGAGATGCGTTCTGTGGGGTGGTTATTGGAGGATATTATGGGTCGTCCAGGGCCGGGTTGTTCAAAGCACGATTAGTGTTAATCCTGGATTAACTCTGCACAAAACCTATTGGTTGTCATGGAAATTAACCCTGGATTAGCACTAATCGGGCTTTGAACAACCCGGCCCAGGATTATTGTTTTTGTGTATTTTAGGTAATATGTAGAAGCGTCCTGGTTTGGCGTCCTTTTGTACGAGGTACTGTCTTGTTTTCATATCAATCATGTTTTCGTTGAACATACTATTAACGTATTCTGTTACTCGTTTCTGTATGTCGTTGGTTTTGTCGGCATCAAGTTGTTTATAAAATGTAGGATCGTTAAGTTGTCGATTACATTCGTCGATGTACCATGTTTTGTCCATTACAACTGTTCCCGATCCTTTGTCAGCGGATTTAATTACTATGTCCTGTCGTCGTTTGAGGTTATATAAGGCTTTACGTTGAAGTTTAGAAAGATTGTCAACAATACTGGTAGGTTTCGTTGTAAGTATGTCTTGTTTAACGGCGCTTAAAAAAGCATTAAGTGCAGCATCTCTGTCTGTAGGAGGTGTCCAAGAGCTTTTAGGGTGAAAAGGATTACGTTCGTATTTGCTATTAGTTTCGTCATAAAAGAATTCAGTGAGTCGCATACGTCGTGCAAATTCGTCAAAGTCAGCATTAACTTCCGACCAGTTGATTAGTCGAGGATTAGGGCAAAAGGTTAAGCCGTGTGCAAGGACTTGAATTTCGTCATCAGAAAGAGTAATATTAGATAAATTAATTACGGCTGAGGTATCAAGAAGTACGTGTTTGCTTTTGTCATGCTGTTTCTTAGTGTTCTTACGTCGGGTCCGTTTAGGTTTATGTACTGTTATGTCGTTGTGATCCGTAGTCAATGGATCTTGGTGGGCTTGTTGAGTTACGGTTGACTGTCGCGGTGTCAGTTATGGTAGAATGATTATTTCTACAAGAGAAAGTTGCACGTTTGTGCGATCTACGATTACGAAGTGTGAGTTCTAGAGATTGAGCCATACAATTAAGCTTATTCATGCAATAGTTAAAACAATATGATCTTCCTTAATAGAGCTTTTGTTTCTTTGTTTCTATGTTTTTTTCTCTGTCCATGTAATTTAAATCTGTTTTAGCTTTATTTGATCTATTTTCTTATATATATTATCGCATGAACTGTACTTGTCAATTTTAGGATAGGCAGTGGTTAACTCGAAAGCTCTGTGCTACTTTAACCACTGTGCACAATCTCATATTTTTCTTCTAAAGTTATCTGTACTTGTAATTTCTTTTCTTTTTTACATACATGTATATAGTCATCTTTTAAAAATGTCATTTGTAACTTTAAGAAATGTGCAAATAAAACTAAAGTCAATAAGTAGTGCTGACTTGTCGTAAATGTTCCTTGTGCTGTGAAAGTTCCTTTTGAAGTGTTTTTAATTTCTTGACGCATTCTTTGGTGAGTAGTTTGAGGTGCATGCGTATGTATAACCACAGATTTCCGTAGCACGTTTGCTATAGGCCCTGTTCAGCCTGTTTATTAGTTCAGTACTCCCTGAAGAAGTTTGTATCTAGTTATCAAACGAAACGCTTGGGAGAAATACAACTACGACATAACGCTGATAGGCGTGTGCTGATCACTGGATTATCAGATAAAAAGTAAAAATATATATTATTATAAAAAAAATGTGTGTCGTACTACTGTATCAACCCATCTGAACCACGGGGTGTTAAAAAATTCTTAACTCAGAAGTGGGAAATTTTAATTCGAAAGTCGGAAGTCCCTTCTCGGCTCAGTTTCGTAAAGATCTAGAGGAGAGCGTAAGCAGTCGGACACATTTTTATTAGGTAGCAAAACCCTATCTGTTCGAATGTTAGCCGAAACGTTTAGCAATCTAAGACCGCCGGGAACAAATTTGCCTTTCACGAATTTCGCAGAGAACATTTGCCGCCGTGCTGCTAAGATTTCAGATGTAGTTGCTGAGCTGCCTAGTGAAAGGAGGCTAGATGGAGTTACCCGGCTTGGTATATAACCGGATATAAAGTGTTACGATTTGCTAAAAGTCACGTGACTGAAGACGTCAAACCTCTCAAAGATCTGTGACTATGTGACAGCAGTTTGGTTGTTGTTTTGCTAAACCGAGGCAAGATATAAACGATTTTGCTAAATGTCACGTGACTGATGACGTCGCACCACTCAAAGGGACGGGTAATGTTTGCTTTGTGTCTGTGGCTATGTGACAGCAGTTTGGTTGTTGTTTTGCTAAACCGAGGCAAGATCTAAACGATTTTGCTAAACGTCACGTGACTGATGACTTCACACAGCTAATAAGGAAGGGTGATCTTAAATTTTGTTTTATGTGGTTATGGTTCTTCATGTGCAGTTTGCAAACATCCTTCTAATGGTGATGAACTGCACTGCAACCCTAGGGATTTAGTTCCGACCGGAACGAAAAAGCTGGCCTTTTGATATATCGGAACCAAAACCCTGAAATATGATGACCCCTGAACCATATCCCCAAAGGGGAACCAAAACCCTTGGGAAATAGTTCCCTATTATTTCGTCGAGCATGCGCAGTAAGAAACAAATGGGATCTGGGTACGAGATTGCAGTTGTATCAGTTGCGAGAATGCCTCAAATGGAATGCGCGACGCCGGCGGTGGGATAGCGCCTGGGCCTGAGCGAAAAGGCCTGGGACGGATATCCAACATGGCGGACGGAAACCAAAAACCTGAACAGACGTATTTCGGTGGAATTGAGGGGTAAGAGATGAGGTTATTCACCAAAAGTCAATGTTGTTAAAGCTGATCAAATGTAGAGCTAACCAGGGGATTGAATCTTACAGTGGTGGGACTTATTCTTCAGCCGTAATTCTTTCAAGCAGTGGAGAAATTGTTGGTCGAAGTGAAGGCGAGGGAACCAATCACTGGGTTCGTATAAAGTCTTACAGAGTTTGCATCAGCTGTTGAATTAATTAATTAATACTCTTTGATACCCATCAAAAAAGTGATAGAACTTTGCTGCATTAGCTCGCTTTGTCAACACGGGCAAGTGTACAATGTATCTGTGTGTCGTACATCTACGTGTCTAGTCTTGTCAACTTTTTCTTGTACTTGGCCTTGGGAGGGCGTGAGGGGGAGCTTGTTTATAATTTTACAGCTCAACTAGAGTCTACAGTTCCATGAAAGTCATTTTTTTGGAGTAATTTGGAGTAATTGTAGAATATCCCCTCCAATAGGCAATATTCTCAAACTTTCATACAAACCACAGGTAGCCCATGCTCTAATAATTTTATTGCAATATTTAATAGCATTTGTGGGGTGCTTCTTGGTGTAGCAGATTCATTGTTTAATTCATTGTTTATGGGGTTAGGGTTCTTTGGATTTCAGGGTATTGTTTTGCTTTAGAAGACAATAGTTTTCTTTGTTTTACGTCATGTGGTGATCTGTAACACCAAGAAACCCTCCATTTGTATGGAATTTTTTAGTCTTCCTTTTTCAACGTAAATCTTGAATAAAATGTACAGGTGTCTTCTTGTGTTCCTTAGCTGGGCAGTGAGGTAAAATATACAAGGACTACAAGGCTGATCTGATGGCTGTAAAATTTTATATTTCAGTTTGACAGAATATAATGAACCTTCTTCAGAGACAGTTTAATATATAAGACAACATTTTGCTGACTGGCTAAGCAAAATATGAAATGGAAACATCATTATTATAGGGTCTGATATAATGAGATATAATATATGGTGATGGTGTAAAGTAATGGGGATTGTACAGTAATAGGCTTAATTATTTTATTTATCGTGGGTGACACTTGACAGTACAATAACTGATAACCTCATGGCCCTCTAACAGTAACTGGTGATCACAAAAAAACTTAAATAATAGTAACAAACTTCATATAGTTAATAATATATTTCATCACATCCATTCATTCCATGACTTTCTAAGGTGTTAATTAGCCTTACAGATAAGAATTTGTGCTCACTTGCTTGTATGGATGCTGCCTCTGTTGTTGTGAATAGTAAGGTTAAAGGTCATTAAATGAGTGTTTGGTTTTGAGAAGCATTAACAGTGGTCCTTGCAGCATTTGTTTTATTTAGTGAGGTAAACCTTTGCTGAAATTCTGTGAATATTATTTTTGGCACAGATATACCTAAGGCACCTGTAAGTGCCTGTTGGCAAGTTTTATTCAAAATTTACTTTGAAAATGGAAGACTAAAAAATCCCATAGATGTACAAACTTAAATATTGCCATTTACAGAGCTTGGGCTATCTGTGTACAAGCCTTCTAAAATCTAATCCAAAAAACAACATTTTTGACACCAAATAATTCACAGAATGAGTCTATAAATACACCTGACCTAAAATGGAGAATTTGAATTTAGTGCAGTTTTTGAGCAATCTTTCGAAGGGAGGGGTATTGTGCAAAGTATTTTGTGCTGTCATTTTTGCTTCAGAATAAAGTAGCTACAGTAGAAGCTATGTATTGTTTATGTTCATGTCAATCTTTTATGTATTACATATAATAATGTAAAGCACTTGTAGAAGTGAAAGTTGTCAGTAATCATAATATTATAATAATTAATTGACCTTGAGCAAAGATGAAATCCTTCCTCTTGCATTTTGTTACCCCGATCAAAAATTGTCAGTATTTATAATTAATGCTTGATTTTAATACTTTATTTTGTATGGTTGCCCTTAGTTAATTGGGTTGCCAGAATGCTTAAAACGAGTCAATAAGATGGTTGAGGATGCTAAACAGATTGCTGGTATAGATGTGAAAACACCTCTTGTATCACTGGTAGGAAATGTGTATTAATTATTGAATTGTTTTTTACTACATTTAGGACAAGAGAATTAAGCATATAGTTCCTGGGGGGGTGTATCCTATATCAAAGTGGTGGAGGTGCTTGATGGGAAATTGGCAAATGACCCCCAAAAGTTATGCATAAATTAGCTGGGTTTAAAAAGCCATTATTATTTTGACCCCTAACAGATACCTAAATATTGCATTTACAAATAAATGATGACAAAGCGCAATGAAGGGAAAGCTATTGCTGTAAGAAATGACTTGTCAATCACTAGAAAATAAACAATATATAATTTTTTTCCCTGGCCTATAGATAAGGATTGCAGGGCACCCCATCAGTTCAATATAGGGGAGTTCCCCTGGGAATATACATGTAGTTAATTATTATTAAGCCATTGCCTTATGTTGGTTTCCTACAGCAAACATATTACTATTTATAATAGCAAATATAAGAGAGCAATCTTATTGGGTAGGGAAAAAATGGCTTCAGTAGATATTGTAGTTTTGAATGTTTGCTAATTCAGCAAAAGTAATTTACTTGTTTAGAAATCTTGTAAAACAAGATTAAGTTAACTCAGGAAAATTGCACAATGTTCTGCACAATTTGTTTTTTGCAGCACAATCTGCCATTTTTTTTGCACAATTTGCCTTTTTTTCCACACCCTATCAGAAGCCCTACTACATTAATAACACACTAACTTAGTTGTGATGTCTTTCCATTATAACTTCATGATACTTATCAGTCAATGTGCCTCCTGGTTAACTAGTGCTGGTTTGATGTGTGGAATGATGCAGGTTCACATGCCAGTTGACCAACATTCAGGGTTTTAAAATATAAACTGAGTAGAAGGTTCTGCCTTTGTGGAACAATTTCATTTTTGAACTGCACTTCTTGGATAAGGATGCTGAATCAGCTAGAGCCATCTCATAGATATGCCAATGGTTATATAATCCCCATTATTACTTATTAAATATTATTGTGTTAATATTAATGCAGAAATTAATAAGTCGAGTTACATGTACATTGTAATTTAAGAGATTGGGGATAGACACCTTTTTGCCTTTTCAACTTAAAAGATACACACTTCATTATTTGTTTACCTTTGTAGGGTCTGTCCCTAAGTGGGCTTGAGAAAAAATACAAACAAAACGAAGCCGTAACCATAATGAAGTCAGAATATCCTAACTGTAGTGCCAATTACCACATGTGTGTTGATACACTCGGAGCCATATCTACGGCATCAGAGTTTGGTGGTATGGTCCTGATAGCAGGTACAGGATCTAACTGCCAGTTGTTGAATCCTAATGATGACACATACCACTGTGGAGGGTGGGGACACATGTTAGGTGATGAAGGATCAGGTAGGTAATGACAATTTGGGGGGGGGGGGGGGGGTAGGGGTGCTTGATTTTTTTTGCTATAAATGTTAATTAAGTGCGGCATGTCCAATCAAGAATAAGACTTAAAGGCATTGCTACATGTATGAAAAATAACATTACAGCTGTTAAATTACATTTTTGTTATATTGGGGGAGGGAGGTGTATGCCCTCCCACTTTCTTGACAGGAAATTGTTTTTTTTGCTATAAATATGGCATGTTGAATCAAGAATAAAAGTTGCATTGTTGTATGAATAATAACATTACTGTTAAATGTGTCTGTTTTTTATTGAGGGGGGGTGGGGTTTGGTGCTCCCACTTTCTTTGACAGGGAATTGCATTGTTTTCTATAAAGTACATGGGCATATCCAATCACAAATAGAAGTTAGATATTTAGAACTGTATTAATATATAACATTTTTAGGGTAACAGGGATGCTCCCAGCTGAATGACTTATTATCTTTGGAAATTGGAATATAATTTTGAAGCCATATTATTTCCATATAGATCTTCCATTTGGAGTTTCCTTTATTTGGTACCAGCACTTGTCTACCTAAAAAGCAGTTTATTTTTATTTTTAGACAAACGTTCATTCCATATAGTGTTCAATAAACAGAGGATATTACATTACAGTGTGCTGAGTAGCGAATGTGAGCCATGCCAGCAAACAAATGTATTACTGTAACAACAAAATATTAATCATGAGAAGATAAAAACTGCATCTGCAAGCTGCATGTAATATTCTGTTTATTATTCACCAAACTATACATTACCTTTTTTAAGCAGAATATAAATGTGTGTGGTTTCACAGTAGTGTAATAATTTTATATCACTTTCATGTCAAACCAAACTCAGTATTTTATAGCTTCATGAATATATTATAATAATAAAGTCTTTGAGATTTGGTACAACATGTGTATACATTGTACTTAAAGTGGGCCAGCCTATGATTTTAACAAATTGATCCCATTTTTATTTTACTTTATTAAATTGTAGTCTTCCCTTAAAGTATTTTTATGCAATTAATAATACATTTGAGAGCACAAATGTTTTTTGTGTTTTGAAGTCAGGCATAATAATTGTCAAAATCATGAAACCATTTATTTGCCATTAAAGATACATTAATGACATGCATGACGTCAAGTGGTTTACACATTGATATTCACAAGAATAAAAATATGGCCAATGGCAAGGCTTCTTTGAAAAATATATGACAGATGGCAATGCCCCTCAAGTAAGACATTTATTAGAATTAGACAAAAAAACACTCTATTTTGTATTATTTATGAAGAGAAATATGGATGTGCAAACCACTTGACATCACACATGTAATTAGCATATTTTTAATGGCATAACAATTGTTGCATGATTTTGACAATTACCTGGTATGCCTGACTTCGACAACGAAAAAAATAATGTTTGCGCTCTCCAAATTTGTTTTTATTGCACGAAATGACTAAGGGAAGACAAAAATTAATTAATTAAAATAAAATAAAAATGGGTCAATTTTTTCACTTCATTAAGGCACTTTAAAAAGTTAATGAAGCCACTTAATTATAATCTTTTCTAAAGGTGCTTTTGATTTTCTAGCATACTGGATTGCCCATAAAGCTGTCAAGACAGTTTTTGATGCTGAAGATGGATTAGTATCTCCCCCATTTGATGTAACATATACTAAACAGGCTATGTTCAACTTTTTCAAGGTATTCATACATGTAGCTCCACTCATACATACTAAGCCCCACCCTCCTTAGTTAGTGTTGCTATGTCCCCCAAGCCATAAACTTTAACCTGATAAAATTCAAAACAAATATGGCAAAAAAGGCTGAGTTTGGTGATATAAT
Organism: Actinernus sp. WN-2022; assembly: GCA_030867875.1. NCBI lineage: Eukaryota > Metazoa > Cnidaria > Anthozoa > Actiniaria > Actinernidae > Actinernus > Actinernus sp. WN-2022. The sequence continues at coordinate 37,209,016 of JAOWCC010000577.1, forward strand.
AGTCTTCATAACAGTTCGAATGATTTATTGATTTCGTACCTTTTGCTGAATTTCTTAACTATTTGCAAAGTAATCAGGTTTGTGTTTTTATCAACTTCGGACGAGCTTGTGGGACAAGATGTCAGCTATACTTTCCCAGGGGAACATTGCTGTGTTCTGATTGGTCTGAACTATTGTTTTATATTATTGATAGGTGTGTTACCAGTATATGTCTTTATTGAATTGTTTCTGGTAGCCATTTAATAATGTCATACGTTTTTGCATAATGTTAGTGTGACAAATATTGTAATTTTATGAAACAGAAATGTGAGTTGGTGCATAGAAATGGGTGATAGTTACCGGTAAATCATTATTGATAATAACGGTCCTGTGAGTGGGAGGTCATGGGTTTGATTCCCCAGGATGTGTCCTTGGACAGAGATGTAAAGACATTGGCCTTGCATGTCTCCTTCCTCTTATAATCTGTAGGAGGGGGATCAACATAAAAGAACCTATTATTTTATGTTGTGAAAGAGTAGGGGATTGTCTCCCAGGACAGTAGCCTGTATTCTGGAGGTACTTGGCAGCCACTCGATTGTAAACTGCATGGCACTCTGTACACTGCACCACATCAGTAAAGACCTCCATTGTGAAGCACATTTGATATTATATACCAATAGAATTTGTGCTATATAAACATGGTTTGTACTGGCCTTGAAAAGTCCTTGAAATATTGCAAGGTCCTTGAAAAGTCCTTGCATTTTTATCAAAACTGCTTGATTTTTTAAACCTAAAAAACAGCCCAAAAACAGTTTTTCCTCCAAAAGATCATTAGAGTGACTGATTCGTCATGCAAACAAGTCAGAGAAAGGGTCTTACATTGGGTCTAAGTTGCATAGAATTGTGATGTCATTAAGGTGTGAACCTGTAGAAAACAAGTCCTTGAAAAGTGTGGATTGTCCTTGATAAGTCCTTGAAAAATCCTTGAAGAAAAAGTACTGAATTGTGTATGAACCATGATAAATGAAAAACCTCTTTTAAATTTGTTGTTATACCAATTTGTTTCAGATTGAAGACCAATATGGGATGCTAGAACATGTGTACCAAAACTTTGCAAAGTCAGAATTTGCCAAGTTTTGTAAATGTGTTGCAGATGGTAAGGACCCATCACATTAGCTTTAATGCAAGGTTGGAGTTTAAACAAAATTCTGGTGATGGTTGCATGAAGCTTCCTAGTCTCGTAAAAATATATTCGTATGTAAAATTATTTAAATTGGAGTTGGAAACTTTGATTAATAAATTTATTGATCAATGTTATTGTTTGCCAAGCTATAAAATACCAGATTTTACATGTAACATAAATTAAAGAAAATTGTTTTACATGGCTATGACATCATACATTCATGCCATGCATAATAACCCGGTAATTTATAGCTCGGTGAATAATAAACACACAGAATATTACATGGCAGCTTGGAGATACGGTTTTATCTTCTCGTGGTGAATTTGTTGCTATACACTTTCACTGCCATATCTCATTCAAAATCAAATATGTTGTTTATCCATGAATTTGAGGCTTATTAGGCCTCTAGCAGATTCATGCTAATGTCCATTAGCATTCAGACTCCACACATGCTAAGTTTCACTACGTTCAATATTCAACTCACCAACTTAATGCACATCATGCATGCTTGCAGATTTTTATGGAGGGAGGAAAACTGGGGGGAAAGCCTCTGCGTATGAGTGAGAATCAACATCAAACTCAACTCAACATATAACGCAGAGGCCTGGGGTAGAACGCAGGTGTGAGAGGTGTCTGTGCTTACATGCTGTGCCACCCAGCTCTCCACTCGACCATGTAATATCCTCTACATTACATTAATGACGAAACTATTTACACTTCCTAAAATTATTTACACTTGAGAATTTTTTTTATTTACACTTGAGAAAATGATTTACAGCTGAGAAAATGATTGACACTTGAGGACATTATTTACACTTGAGGACATTATTTAGTTACATTTGATGTATGTATTTTTTACCAGTCATAGTCATGAAATATCCTTCAGAGTATTCACTATTTTTTTTTTACACAAGGTGCTCAAGATGCCAAGGACCCATTGTGTCTTCACATTTTCAAGTTAGCAGGAATGGATCTTGGACGTCATGTGCGGGCATTAGCACCCAAAGTAGATGAGGTGATCTATATACATCAATATTTCAATGACTGAGCTCTGCTCAGTCTTCACCCATATGCAAAAACACAACAAACTTTAGTGTAAATTGATTAAAGAGCCACACTCAACTGTGCAAACATTTCTAACGATCTGCCAAATCGTTTAAATGGTTTTCAAAATCGTTTAAACGGATAGCAAACGCTTTAGATCGTTTAACGGATAATCGTTAGTGTACGTTTTCCCGTGTGTGGTCACACTTGTTAATTGTTGTTGTTTAAGTGGGCCAGTGAAACTACCACATGGCATGCTGGTCGGTAAGTGGTTTGTAAGTGGTCGGCAAGTGGTCGGTAAGTGGTCGGTAAAACTGTGTCGGTAAGTGGTCGGTAATTGGTAAGTGGTCGGTAAAACTGTGTCGGTAAGTGATCGGTAAGTGGTTGGCCGACCACTTACCGACCACTTTTTTTCGGTGCAGATTGTTCACTTTAGCCTTAATTATCTATCCCTCAGTCCCTTCTCAATAAACCTGGAGGACTTCAGATAGTTTGTGTTGGATCTGTGTGGAAGAGCTGGGATCTTCTCAAAGATGGTGAGTACTGTGGATTTTTACTTGGGTGATGCTACCAAATGTAACATTTTGCGTGTCTCAGGTCTCTCACTCCACTTATCTTCCTATTGCTAATATCTCAACTTACTCTGACCTAGGCTTTGAAGTTATGTCCAATATTTCTAGGAACAACCATGTAGACAAGATTAGTAAGAAAGCCAATCGTTCTCTCTGTTTCATCAAGCGCACTTGCGGTTTCCGTACTAACATCTCGGCTAAAAAGCTTCCTACCTTTCGCTTGTCCGCAGTCGTCTGGAAACGAGAGTGCCAGTCTGGTCTGCCGCCTCTAAACGCAACTCTGTGAAACTCGAGAGAATCCAGCGGCGCGCTACTATTATAAATCCAGACTCGTCTCTTGGAATCTAATTCCACTTTCACTTTCACTACTAGGAAATCTACCAGGGGACCGCTATTTTCCACTAAGAGGGTTAACACGGTAACCTTTTCGAACTCTTTTTTTTTCAACCGTGTCATTCCCCTCTGGAATGCACTCTCTCTTCAAGCCAGAACATCCACCAACCTAGCCAACTTTAGACGTTGCCTGACATCCATTACTGGGACCTTTTAACAGTAATGTCACTAGCTCAAACACTTGTACTAAGATCTACAGATGCCGTCGTTCTTCATGTAGAGACCAATCTCTCTTTTTTGTAATTATTTATTGTTTCCTACTTTATTTATGTATTATATTTCACTAATGTTAGCGTCTAGCATTGTACCTTTGCCTTTTGCCTATATTTTAGTTTTATTTGGAGGACTCATTTTATAGGTGTTTTTCACCTGTTTAGTCTCTCCGCAACAGTAGTCTTTGTCATTTACGTCTGCTACATGTGCATGTTTCGTTTCGTTTTTGGCTTTTTTTTTACCGGGTAATGCTTATCGAGATAATATTTTATTTTTCAATCAACCTTTATTTATATAATATCATGTTTTCACCTCTGCAGGTTTTATAGAAGGGCTTCGGGGTAGCGGCACAGATACGTCCCTCGTAAACTCCTTCACATTGGTTACGCTTACAGAGACGTGTGCAGTTGGGGCCGCTTCCCTCGGCGCTAAAGTGGTAAACGTTAGGCTGCCTGTGGATTATGACAGTATGGTAGATAAATTATTTACTCATTAGTACTAAAAATAATATTATTGAGCGTAGTAGTCTTTATAACTCCCTACTAGCAGAGGTTCCCTTCCTCCCTTTCTTAATTTGTAATCGCTTCGCGAACTGGCAACTTTGATCTAACTGCCATTCAGGACCATGGACGAATAAATTAGAAAAATATGCAGTACGCATGCTTGTGTAAAAGATTTGCTGATTTATATTTGAGTCCGCTATGATATCGATCACCCGCCGACGTCAATCATTAATTTGCATACTAATTACTGTGGGATCACTTCTCATTGGTCAACCCATCCAAGCGTAGTACTTAAACGTATTTTCGTGTCGCTTAGTAATGCTAACGCATGCGCAGCAAACAGTGTTGCGACTGAGGGCAGATTACAAAAGAAATGGGGGAAAAGGAACCTCTGCTAGCAGGGAATTTTTATAGAAGTGTTAAGATCGAGTGTCTGGTAATCTAACATATTTGTGTCGTGTGGTACAGTGTACAATATGTTATGATTGTTCGGCCGATTTGTATAGGATGTTAATCAATGCAGTGGGAACAGACTAAAGATGTTTTACAACAACTGTTCAGTTTCCTGTTCTCTGATTGGCTGATTGCCATTGGAAATAAGAGGACATATCACGGATTGCGTCATTGCCCGCGTCACGGATTATGTGTTAGCGCACTAGAATCACTTTTCTCTCACAATTTCCTTCGTTTTCAAGGCATTTCCTCTTGACTATTTCTCGATTGTTGTTGTAAAAAACAAATTTACGCTAGTTTCTCGTGGTATGGCCTCTTATTGACCACGTGTTGCGGCATCTCATGGGCCAGCGCCTCGTGAAATCCACCGCAATGTTGACCATGCGATGACGCAAACTTGGTAAATAACAGGACACACCACGGTAAACTATCGTCACTTTGTTAAATCTAGAATCGCATAGTCACTCGCACTTGTTTCGGAAATCAGACGCTGATTGGCTGAGAGGCCGGAGTGCTGAGTCAGAGTGGAATCACCACTGTAGGCTACGCTTGCTATTATAACCTAGCAAAATATCAACAAAATTAATATATTATAAAATAATTAATCGGACTAAGCGATTCAAGGAAAGTCACATGCCTGACTTGGTAATTCCACGGAAAATTGCAAAAACTGATGTCGCCCTCGTCGCTTAGGCATGTTGATTTTACTATATCATGAGTCCCATTTGAGATACACAGTGCAGATTCAGGGGACGTTGACTTTTAGAAAGGATCATGAACTTTATAAGTAATAACAATACCACGAAATTCAGTACCTGCCGGAAACTCTTTCAGAGACAGTTCGTTTGTTCCGGGGTCGCGATTGGTAGTTTTCGTACGATTACAGTTTACTTTGCGGGAAGAAGTTAAGATAAATCTTTCAGACTTGCAAACTCCATTTAATGCAATTCTCTTCCTGTCTGTTTGCTCGACGTGCAGTTTTCCGTATTACCTCGCCAGGCTTGTGATTTTCCTATATGATACACCTTATTCAAATCTCACGCCTGCGCGGGAAGAAGTCTGGTAACAATGGTATCAGAGCGAGGCCAGTTGTCGTCCCAAAGATCACAAGCCCATTTTGACGATGTTGCGCGCGCAGATAAATAACAAAAGGCTGGTGAACCAGAACAAGTCTTAGCAGCTCACGTCTATTGTTCTACTGATGCGTGCGCAACATCGTCTAAATGGCCTATTGGAGTCGATCAGAAATATGTTAGAGTCTGCCGTACTGCACTGTTGTGTTGTTTTGTGTCATAAGATAATTCAGGTTATTTTCCGCCATCGACTGTAGATATTTCTTATTGACAAGCTGGCACAACTGGCACAACTGGCCTCGTTTTGATGCCTTTATGAATAAGGTCGATAGGGCTGACTAATGAACTCTTTTCACCTGGTGGCCATCTTGGATTCAAAGCGAGGCAATCCTTTGTTTTTGCCAGGTCGGCCTCGTTTTGACTCCCTCACCACGAGGCTGACCTGGCAAAAACAAAGGATTGCCTCGCTTTGAATCCAAGATGGCCACCAGGTGAAAAGAGTGAATGAAGGGTAATTATTGAACGTGATTTTGCCATATTTATACCAGTAATAAATCCCATAGTTCCCGGGGACTATCCACCATAAGGGGATAAACGTGTAAATTGTTGCATGATTTTGGCAATTTATATGCATCACTTCGACACGAAAACAATAATGTATGCGCTCTCCAAATATATTTTTAAAGGCAAAACTAAATTTTAATACAATAAAATAAAACGGGTTCGGTTTTTCATAGGTAGGCACTTCAAAGCTTTTGTCTCCCAAACTGACAAACGAATTCACCAGACTTTCAGCTTCAAGCACAATCCATTTCAGTCTGGGAATGTGCTCTGCCGTTTGTCCGCGACAAACTTTTTTGCAATACCTTATAAATCATAACTTTAGTGCAAATCCGTTCTATCACGGTGGCAACCTATAACAGTGTAACAAAAAAAAGAAATTTAATAAATTTACTTTAGATGTGATCAAATCAAACAAAGTTTCACCCTGCTTGTTACATTGTCGGGTTTCTTGAATCGCCTCCTATCTTTTCCAATTTAAAATAAAACCGGAAATGGAATGTCTGTATTATGACACTTTACTGCAGCCTGATAAATCAGAGATAGCCGTCTGTGGTCAACACTGAGCTTAATGCTATGCTATTGAAGCTATTTTTTGAGAAATAAGAAGCCGAGAAAAAGAAGTGATACTGTATACTGGCCGAGATCCGAACAGATGACATAATACAGAAATCGCATAGCCTTCCAATGGAGAACTCGTGGATACAGGACTGTGAATTTCATAAAATATCAATCTCCCATGCACGAAACAAGTTTTTGGGTTGAGCTCCTTCGATCCCTGGATTTTTCCATTATCCTTTCCAGGGTTGTTTGAAAAAATAAAAGAACCTCGGACTTTTCGAGGATTTGGTTATTGTTGTTGTAGTGAAATCTTAAACTGAATCCAAGTTGCCTTGTTTTCGCAGCTCGATCCCGGTTTCTGGGAAACTATACCTATCCACCCCTCCCTTGGATATGCATCGTTCTATTAATGATTTACCATTAAAGGTTAGGGTGAAGTGTGGGGGAGAGGGCTAACCATCGAATTTCTTAGGGGGTGATCTTGTGTGAGCATGAATTTTATTTTTCAACCCTGAAATGCGATTTTTTTTTCAGGTAATACATGTTCATGCATTTTTTTTCTCAGCCAACCCTATTTTTTGCCACAAAGCGCATGCATGATTCTTATTTTTGATTGTGATACTTTGTAGGAAATTTATTTGGCAACAAGACTGCTTGCAGGATATTTTTTTTCTGAAAAACACCTTCCCCCCCCTCCCCCTAATAAGAAGTTCAATGATTAGATCCTAAGATCGTTTTGCGAAGAATCAGATCTAAAGGTCAACTTTAACAAAACAAAGATAGTTATCTTTAACAACAATGGCAAAAATATGAACAATTACATATTTTATTATGATAATATTAAACTCCAAAATGTTAAGTCATATAAATACTAAGCGCCTTCGGGAACTTTACACTTGCTAAACAAGAATTGAAAAGGGTTGCCCTGAAAGCACTTTACAAATTTAGGAAAGAAATGGGCGAATACTTCAGAAAATACCTTAAATTAACCATCAAATTATTTGACGCCCTGATAAGTCCAATTCTACTCTCTGGTAGCGAATTATAGGGAGTGGATATAGGGAGTGGATAACTTACGGTAATGTCAGGAGCTAATGGCTCCTGGTAATGTAGATGAGGTTTATTTTTCATTTCAATTTTGTTTAATTTAAATTTCAATTAAACTGGTACCGATATGTGGTTTTGTTTTGACCTCGGAACCCGAGCGTTCATTTGTAATTCGTACCCGATAAGTAACAACGACTCGTACAAGTGTTTGATCACGAGATCAAAACAATGAGTACTGAAGTTGAAAAACGACGCGCAGAGGAGTTTTTTTAAACTTAGTTCGAGGTATTTTGATCTTGTAATCAAACACAAGTACGAGTGTTTGATATGGCTTCTCAAACAAAAATACCATTTTAGAGAAAACGAAGAAGAAAGTTTGGATAATTTATGCAAGTGTTTGATCATGATATCAAGACACGTTCACACTTGTAATATTTTCATTAATTATTTATCAGTTTGATAATATAATTTCATCATTCGAATTATGCGTAGCGCATTCGAATCAGGTAGACATCAACAAATGTCACGAGCGCCATCGACTTCGGCCGGTGCTTCACAATTTTTAATCACTTAATAGTACCACCTAAATATATTTTTGACCATCGCTCTTAAAATAAGTACAATAATAAACTGGATTACGAGGAAAACAGCGGTAAATATCTGAAACGTTTTATCACCCGTGTTCTAAACGCGCGGCTAAATATCGAATGCTACGGTCAACCTCTGGTTTTCTGGGTTGAGTGAGCGTGGTACTGAGTGGTGACCCCTCGTGTTAAAAAGATGGCGGCTATACGCTAGACCACAATTCCTTGCGAGCTTAACACAGTGAAACACGTAGAAATCACATTTTCTCTGAAATGAGAGCTCATAGCTTGTCAACAACTTTTATATTATTCTTTTAAGTTCCAAAACCTCAACCGCGATGTTCTAATTTTTTTGCGCGCAGAGGATTATGGGAAACGTACGAGGCGCCATCTTCGAGTGCGTTCTATTGACCATATTCCAGAATAAGAATACGCTGAATGATCTCAACAAATCGCTTATATCGGGACGTTTTATCCACTGGAATACTAAATGTGTCCTGAATATCATATATCAGCACGCGTTTGTACCTTACGGTAATTTCCAGTGACTATTCTATCTATTTTTATTCCAGAATACGGTCAATCGAACGCGCCTTTGCATCACCGTTTCCACAGGATGTATTCCTTCTTCGTTTTAAGTGTCAGGATTTGTTTTCGTAGGAACGTAATCCTTGCACAGACAGTACTTTCTCAAGTCCGGTCTCGTGGAGAGAATACATCTTGGCTGCACGCCGTACATATTAATTCGACTAATGTCACCCGAGACGCGGAACTGTCCGTCGATGAATCGGACGGGAGCGTCAAACAGACCATCTCCCGGTGAAGTTTGAATCTGAATGTGATAATTACATTCGCCGGACTTGACCTTTCCTTCAGCAAACTTTGGTTTGCGGCCATGGATATCAGCCGAGCCGAGAAACTTCTGAAACTTTGTATTCGCAATCTGTTGATGACTTGAGAGGATTTTATTGATTTTCAATCGATGGCAAAGTGCCGCGCTCTTGTTATCGGAGGACGTTAGGTTATTGATTTGCTCAATGACGACCTGAGCACTTCGCTTGATGTGCTCGTGTTTGGGGTCAGCGGGTTTTAGATTGAGGCATGGGCAATAGTGTTCGGCTACGCCCGCCGTTTGGCAGTCACGTGATTTGGAGATTTTAGTGAACATACTGGAACCACGTTTAAGTTTACTGGGTGGTTCTGGATACTTCAGAATATGTTGCAGTGTAGCGTGTAAATCAAACGGGGAGGTGACGACCTCGCTATTGTGCCTCAGATTTTCTAAGATCTCGGGATACTCCGCTTCAAACCAGTACGGAAAGGCGAAGGACAGTAGCGGTAGACGTTCCTCTAGGCGGCCTTGTAAAGTGGCTCTTGATTCGCCGTACCTAAACCCATGATCTCCAAACACAACCAAAATCGTGTCATTCAACCGATTTTCCTGATGCAAATTCTTTAATAACTGTAGAAAATCGTCCGCGCAAAGATATATAGAGTTTAACGAGTTGTGACTTATGTCGGTTAAGAACGATAAGCCAAATTTAGGTGTTGTAGGATAAGCCTCGAAAAAGGACTCAACGTAATCAAAGTGGACGCGATGTTGGGGTTTGCTGTGAATGCAGTATGGGCTTGTTAACGTGGCTGCCTCCCAGAAATACCGACTAAAGTGGTCAGTTGGCGGTTTATTGAAGCCATGCAGGCGGTAGTTGAAGGCGGCGTACGAGGGGCAGTCTTCGCTGAATAGAGTAGCGTAGCCGGCGGATTTGTAGTTTGCAAAAATCCATGGCCATCGGTCCACTGGCTCGCTGTCTTTATAACCACGCCTTGCCTCTGGCAACTCTTGTTCAAAGAGACCTTGAACAAAACAAAAAAAATAATGTTTCTTCTATGACATGCAGGACTTGCAATACTTTCGTCATCCACTAACAACAAAGAACTTACTTCAGGGTGTAACCAAATAAAGAGGCTCTGGGGAGAAGATATGCTACTCGGATGACGTTAAAATATCGCGCGCGTTCTATTTTGTTACTAATTATTGTTTAAAACAAATAGATTCCATTCTGCCGTGCGTCTGTCCTCTTATAGATGTACAGATGACGTCACAACGTGAAGAGAACAAAGAAGTGCGCCACGAGACGCAGCCGAGACGAGTAATTGATGTTCTCTTCACATTTTGACGTCATCTGTGCATCTATAAGAAGACACGCACGACAGAATGGAGTTTATTTGTTTGATATAATAATCGCAAACTAAAAACTATCCATTCAAAACAAGTTGAGAAATTGGTTGCGCGCGCTCATGACGCCATCCATGTGTGTGTCCTCTAATAACACACGGCTCTTGACCAATCAGAGCGTTTCGTTTCGGATTGATTATTATATAATTGTTAATTACATACCGCTTATAAGCCCATAAGCCCTTGGGCTTTTATAACCTCGTAATGTTTTTTTTGGGGGGAGGGGGCTTATATCCGGGGGTTATATAAGCAGGATAATAAAATGCGTCGACAGAGAAGTACTTTAACGGGCTTCACTTAATATACACAAAGGTTTTGTTAGTGTTCATAATAGTTTTGGCTTTACTTGTATTCAGCCATGTAACTACGATAATAAGCCGTTCTTTCATTTAACGAACCTCTCAACCGGTGTGCATTGCGCACCAAAATGTCAGTGGGCCCCGAAATTCAGATCTCGCGAAAATCTCGCGAAAGAAACAGAATGAATGAGACATGTTAGTCTTTATTTATTACTGCTTTATATGTTGGTGACTTTTGAAGACTCCAACGAATGGCACGATGCTTCGGAGGGCAGATATTTGAAAGTTTCCGGATAATAACAATAGATGCGTGCAATGCACACTGGTTGAGAGAGAGACCCGTTAAGGAGGTAACGAGAGAGATTTTATCTTACAAGGCTGATGGGCCTATGACCGGGGAGCTTAAAACCCAAGGAGCTTAGAACTTTATTTCCCTTGGGTACAGGTATACGTTGATATGTCCGGCTTTCACACCGGTTTACGTACATATACCACTCCTTAGTAAGTACACACTCACTTGACGCTAACCAGTTTACGTATATATACCACTCCTTAGTCAGTACACACTCACTTGACGCTAACACTCCTTAGTAAGTACACACTCACTTGACGCTAACCAGTTTACGTATATATACCACTCCTTAGTAAGTACACACTCACTTGACGCTAACCAGTTTACGTACATATACCACTCCTTAGTTAGTACACACTCACTTGACGCTAACCAGTTTACGTATATATATCACTCCTTAGTACACACTCACTTGACGCTAACCAGTTTACGTATATATATCACTCCTTAGTAAGTACACACTCACTTGACGCTAACCAGTTTACGTACATATACCACTCATTAGTTAGTACACACGCACTTGACGCTAACCAGTTCACGTATATATACCACTCCTTAGTTAGTACACACTCACTTGACGCTAACCAGTTTACGTATATATACCACTCCTTAGTATATTTTCCAACCTTTAGACCTTTAGGGTTAAGGTGAACTGATTGGTTTGGAGAATACGTTTCCGGTTTTTTCCCCAATGAGTTTTTATCCCGGTTCGGCAATTAATTCACCATTTAGCTTCTGTATCATAATAGTCCAGTTCGTATTCAAAAATTACCGCTGAATGCGATGACTACAGACGCATTTATACAGGTTTAGACTCGTTCTCAAGTTAAACATTCGTAAATACCAGCGAGGTGCAAAACGCAAAACTACAACAATACACAGAGTTGTGAATAGCCCACCTTCTCGCTGGTATTTATGAATATTTAACTTCAGAACGAGGCTAACCCTGTATAAATGCGTCTGTAGTCATCGCATTCAGCGGTAATTTTCGAATACGAAACGGACTATTGTAGTGAAGTTATCGTTGTACAGCAGCCATTGTAACTGTCTCATAATTCCAATAAAGATTGCTGGTTTGCTCCCTTCTGTAGTGTACTGTGATATATAGGAAATGTTTTCCATTCGGCTGAGTGCAGCGGTACATTAGGAAGTCATGAGAAGAAACCACAGGGAAAACCTTTGTGGTCAGGTCTGAAAAAGGTATGGAAATTACATATTTGGTCAGAAACAGGGGCATGGTTTTTAGAGACATGTGCATACTCCCTACCCCACTCTACCCTCCCCATCCCAAATCCAGGGTAGTAATTATCATAACCCGGTGTTTATACCTGTCAAAAAGGCAGTCAGTGCAGGAGTAGTTCCATCTCCAACGATACTATAACCCTTCATGAACACAGAACTAAGGTCTTTCTCCAGGTACTCGAATACCCCAGGAAACGCTCGCTGGAAATGAGCTCTTGAGAGCGAATCAAACCCTATCATCATAACATTGACTGGGAGGCCTGCGTTACTTCGTGGTCGAGCGAGAACATCTTGCTTGGGTACCACTGCAGCATGGAAGTCCGTGTGAATTTTTCCATCTTGGGTTTTGGTCTCCACTCGAACGAACTCCTCTTTTACTGGGTTTAATTTCTGATTGAGGTCCAGTGATTTGTTTTCGGCGATTTTGAAGCCCCAGTCTTTCTCGGGGAGACGGAAGATTGGTGAATATGCGGCGCTCATGACTTTGGAATCTATAAATCACAACAAGATTTCCTCATCATCTGCTCAGTTACTCTATTCAGTTACTCCGTAAGGGACCAGTCATTAATCAGAGAGAGGGGAGGGTCGCCAATTTTCATGCAGCAAATTAGAAGTGGGCGGGCGCGACCATAGTAAGCAAGAGGGGGAAATGGGGGGAGGTCAAAAATTGAGCATGGCATTTTCCATTTGCACCAACCTCTGACCAAATAGCCTCTTTAGCAACACAACGGAGGTCCAAATGGACGTGCACATAAAAAAATATTAAACAGTTTCAGGTAAGTGTTTTGGTGCATTACCAGGAGCGTCCATCTCCCATACTAGGTCTGTGAGTCGGCGTATGACCGGATTGAGCTATATTTAGAACAGCTAGATCTCACGGGAGTTCACGTTCCCACACTTTGGGATCCAATCAAACCATAGTCAGGACAATGCAGTGTTAGTAAATCACCTCAAAGAACAATACATCATTCTTAATCTCGATAATTACGGCAAGCATATGCACGCTCGTAGCAGAGTCAGAAGGCAGTTACCCGGGAAACATTATAAAAATAGCACAAACCGGTCATACGCTGACTCACGCGTATAGTATATATCGACGTTCCTGGTAATGAGCTCCTGAAATGAATAAATAAATATGTAAATTATCAGTCAAGAAAACTGATCATCTGGTCAACAGCTTAAACCATTATGAATCGTATTATTCTCACAGGCGGGTTGAAATATGTTAATCATCTGCACAAACCGATTGCATTGATGCGAAGGTTTACGCCCGAAACATCTGGACATCAGCCTATAATATTAGGCAATTTTAATACCTTTATTTATTGATTTTCTCGATGTCAAGTGCCACGCAGCAAAGAGAACTTAGTTCATAGTTAGGTTGGTTATCTTTGCAGTGCCGCGGTCATCATTCAGCTGAATTACCCTTGAATTACGTACCCGAACAGGCAGTGTGTTTTAGAAACCCATACATTATATATCAACCCTGAGATGATATATAACATCCAAGGAACGTAATGTCTTGAAATCCTAGACGGAAACAAACTACGTATATAATATTTTTGGTAGCATTTATCTCAGTGGACTCAAACCGAAGACCTCTCGAATTCTGCCACTTCTCCTTCCCGACTGTTCTATTGTAGCAATCGTTGGAAATGTTTGAGCAAACTGGCTAACAACCAAAATCCTTGCGCTAAAACGTTAACAATGGACTTTCCAAACAACTAACCTTTACTTCAGTAGTGTACGTTAAACCTTTTTCATAATAACTAATTAATCATTATGAGTCTCAAAATGATTATCCTTAAAAACGCATAATAAATATATACTAGTGTTAGGATTCTCTTACTCTGTGCCGTTTTCGAGAGGAATTCAATCGCCCCATTTCTATATTTCGTCAGTTGTTCTCCTCTGCACTGCAGTGGTGATGGCTTCTTGATAAACTGGAGGATGCTGCTGTCGAACGGATCAAACTCCGCCAGCTTGCATCCTTCAGATACGTCGGAAATTAGATAATCTTCAACTGGAACAGCGCACATCTCTAGTGGAAGCTCCACTCCTTGAGCGTGCCTCTTCTTTATATGTAAAGTAAATAAAGTAAGTGACTTTATTAAGTGTTAATATATTTAGCTTTGCAGCTAATTGGGGACACTAGTCCTACGATATTACGTCCTTATCCGAGAATACGTCAAGGTCTAACCGTTTACTATATTATGTAAAGACAACACCCTTCTACTCAGTTATTTTAAGACCCTGAGTGTTGGTCCGGCCGGGGTTTCAACCCGCGACCTCCCGCTCGACAGACCGGCGCTTAACCACTGAGCTAACCGGGAGGCGGTTGAAATACCGTTTGCCCAGAACGAGGAAGAATCATTCTCCGCACATCGCTCTTCGTGTAAAGTTGTTTCGAGAAGGTAAAAAAAAGCTCTTGTAGTTGTCTTCGTAAAATTTGCACAGGAACTTGGCTTGGTTTGCGTCGCGGACGCGAAAGGGAGAGCAATGAGCGACCGTACATTTGAGCTATGAGAAAAGGATGGTGCAATTCTAAGGGACTATGTTCAAGCCAGGGCGGGTTAATGTATGAATTAAGAAAGTTAGGTCGCTGCTTGCAACCTATTGAAGGTTATTTAAAACTTTTGGAATGCTTTGTTTTCGTTCTGCAATGTGATTGGTTCTCGTTGTCTAAGTGCAATGTGATTGGTTCTCGTTTTCTTAGTACAACGTGATGGGTTCTCGTTTTCTTAGTACAACGTGATGGGTTCTCGTTGTCTAAGTGCAGTGTGATGGGTTCTCGTTGTCTAAGTGCAGTGTGATGGGTTCTCGTTGTCTAAGTGCAGTGTGATTGCTTCTCGTTGTCTAGTGCAGTGTGATTGGTTCTCGTTGTCTAAGTGCAGTGTGATTGGTTCTCATTGTCTAAGTGCAATGTGATTGGTTTTCGTTGTCTAAGTGGCCCCAGTTACAGTAGTCTCGCACTGTAAAGATGAACTTTCTCACTTTATTTTTAAATAAAATGTAAGATCTTTTTAATCCCAGGGCAAAGGAGTCAACTAGCCTCCTCCGAAGGCAACTCTAAATTATAATCGGGGGGAAACGAGAAAAAGATGTGAAACCGGGCTTACTGTGGTAAGATAGGGACGAGCAAGGGTCTGAGGACGAAACCGTCGCGTCTTCGCCGCTCCTTCCGGCTTCGCCGATTGCCGGATATGATCTACATTGAAATTCTCAAATGTTTCTGCAACAATGTTTACTTGTTTTCCTCGGTCTTTAAACTCATGTTCAAAAACAATGTAATCGACCACGGTCAACGCACTTCCAAACGCGAAACAATTCGTTGCGCGAAATTTCAAAATTCTTCATTTTCAGTAGACAAAAACACGTCTTACACAAGTGTGTGCCTTCTTCAACTCCACGACAAGCGAGAAGAAAAGAAGGCTCTGCACCATTCATGTTGTTCTCGCACAAGATTCTCGGCGAGTCAAGTCTGTTAAAATCGGTTTATCAGCGCGCGGCTAAATTTTTGTTTTAAACTGATGACCAAACCTGAGCCCACTGCAACAATGGCAGACAAAGGTGACACGACTGAGTGATCGAGTGAGTCTGGTGCGAGACAAAACCGTTGGCGCATGCTCAACTTGAGCGTGTTTTCGTAGTACGAAAACAACACGAATGGTGCAGAGCCTTCTTTTCTTCTCTCTTTTCGTGGAGTTGAAAAGGGCTCTGCTTGCAGGGTAACAAGAGTGTGGATTCTTTAAACATTTAGTTTAAGGTAACACTCATGCACATATATAATCCACACTCCCAACTGATCAAAACATATTATCGTATCTACAATGCATTAAATTGTGCCAGATAGTGCAGGAAAATGTGCATCCGAGAACCTGAAATTCAAAATATGTCCTCACTCCCCCGGTCCTTAGCTAGGCATCGGATGTAGCTGATTCCATTTCTTTGTTCCTTGTTCAAATAAATACTGAGAACCCTTGAGAACTACTTAGTGGTCTTGTGAGAAATCTATTCTTAGTCAATTTGGAAACTGCAAAAATTTGTAAAAAAAAACATTTCAAGCAGAGGAAGAAGAAATTGTTTTTCTTCAAGGTGAAAATGTCCCCCTCCCCACTCCCATCACTTTTCTAATGGTCCCATTCATCGGGTCTATTTCAAAGTCAAGAAAGTTTGTAAACCAGTCAAAAACGTAATATTAAAGTATTTAAAGTTGTACTATAATAAATGTACGAGTGTACAATCTGTGGAAGATCAAATGGTACTGGTAAATATAAATAATTGCAGTACTAGTTGTTATAATAATTGTGATATTTTTGTATGTGTAAGCTTAAAAAAGGGGGGTTGAAAAGTTTAGACTGGTGCTGTTGGGGGGTGGGGGCACAAAATGTTTGCCTCCACCCTTGATTGGGGGGGGGGGGGGGGGGCGCAAAAAGGTTTTAACAGTGACTTTCTCTAATTACCATCCCCCCTAACCATAAATAATGACCACTCCCTTAGCGAGATCTGAATTTCGGGCCCTACAAAATGGCGGAAACTGAGGTTTCGGCACGCAATGCACACTTGTTGAGAGGGACCTTTAAGTGAGCTGACTGACAAACGAAGCTGACAAGCTAATATAATATTCCTCGGTTTGCTTTTGTTTTATCGCCAGTTAGAGCGGTTTTCGATTGAGTGTCGTAAAACTAAATACAGATTCAGATGTACTAGTAGCTTTAGTAACGAACTGAAGACGTTTATAGTGTGACGGAAACCGGGGCCACTTACACAACGAGAACTAAACACATTGCAAAACGAAAATAAAGCATTCCAAAGTACAAATACGACGAATTTCGCCTTCTCGAGCAAGTCGAAATGCTATTGTCTTATACTCGACACTGATTGGCTCAAGTAACCGTAAGTTGGAATGCTTTGTTTTCTTTCTGCGATGTGATTGGTTTTCGTTGTCTAAGTGCAACGGTTACAGTCGCACTGTAAGGGCAAGATACGGAAACGTGCAATTCCCACCTTTACTTTCTCGCTGATTGTTGTTGGTACGAAGCGCTCGGTGACAGCCAATGGAGACGGTTTGGTGGGTGATTCATCGCGATCAGCAGGCGGAAGGTTGGACTGCAGCAATAAAATTATATGACGTATTTGTATAATTTCCTAGAGATCCCAGCGTTCTGATTGGTCGAGAGGCTCTGACTATGTCGTTATCTCCTAATTCCAGCTAAAGGTTAAAAATCGCTGCCAGATTTGCCCAAATTTTGTTGGAAGAAATGGATGACATGAAAGAAATTACTGTTCCTAATCACGCTAAAGGTACTAAACTTGTTTTTTGTTGGAATACAACATCAACAGAGATGTGTGAGTTTATGTTCTCTGCGCACATGTTTAATGACGCACGGCATATCCAGAAAGAATGACAAAAGTTAGTAGACTAGTTCATGCTCGTTTGAACTTTCCCTGTTTTTGGCGGCCAGGATCGAAACCTTGCCCAGTAGCTAATGATAAGTTATAATAATTTATAATATTCCTCCGTTTGCTTTTATTTTATCGCCAGTTAGAGCAGTTTTCGATAATAATAATAATAATAATAATAATAATAATAATAATAATAATAATAATAATAATAAAGTCTTTATTTACAGAGGGTAGCACTAAATAGCAAAGCTAACAAACTTGTGGCCCTCAATAACTGACAATACAAACTAGTTATATAAAAAGCTAAATTACAAAACTATATATAAGATAAAAACGAGATAAATACACAACTTCATTAAAATATTATTATGCTATATATATATACTTTGTGCAATACCTTAAAATATTAATAATAAAATAGAAAATGACAGACTGCCAACTATACAATAAAATGATTTAGAGATTGTTGCTGCCTAAAAACATAACTCCATATAGAACTCTTAAAGGAACTGATAGATTATTTCTGTCTTAACGATAATGGTAGACGGTTCCAAAGCTGGCATGTTGTAACATTAAAAGTCCTTCCTCCCTCAGTCTGTCTATTAAATCTAGGACATACTAAGTTGAAATTAGAGTATCTTGTATGTCGCTCATGTAAATCACTGTTCAATTTGAGTAGATTTGTCAGATATAAAGGCACCTCACCCTGCAGCCTTTTAAATGCGATAAGACACTTAGTTAAGTTAGCATCCTCATAAAAAGGTAGCCACTTCAGCTGGTTAAAAAGCGCAACAGAAGGTGCTTGATGATCAGCATTGAGGATCACCCTCGCGGCTCGCTTTTGTAACTTCAACACTCTGCCTAAACTTACTTTATCACAACTTATCCAGATAACATTTACATAATTCATTATAGGCCTTATCATACTATTATAGAATAAGATTCTCTGTTTGTAAGGTAAACAGCTTCTAATTTTCCTTAAGATACCTATATATACGTTGCGAGAGTTTCTTACAAAGTTTATCGATATGCGGTAAAAAGGAAAGTTCCTCATCAATTTCAAGGCCTAATAGCTTGGCACTGGACACATTGGAGAGCTTGCTTCCATTAACCGTAACAGCTGGTACACAGTCCATTTTAGATTAGGTGTCGTAAAACTAAATACAGATTCAGATGTACTAGTAGCTTTAGTAACGAACTGAAGACGTTTATAGTGTGACGGAAACCGGGGCCACTTACACAACGAGAACTAAACACATTGCAAAACGAAAATAAAGCATTCCAAAGTACAAATACGACGAATTTCGCCTTCTCGAGCAAGTCGAAATGCTATTGTCTTATACTCGACACTGATTGGCTCAAGTAACCGTAAGTTGGAATGCTTTGTTTTCTTTCTGCGATGTGATTGGTTTTCGTTGTCTAAGTGCAACGGTTACAGTCGCACTGTAAGGGCAAGATACGGAAACGTGCAATTCCCACCTTTACTTTCTCGCTGATTGTTGTTGGTACGAAGCGCTCGGTGACAGCCAATGGAGACGGTTTGGTGGGTGATTCATCGCGATCAGCAGGCGGAAGGTTGGACTGCAGCAATAAAATTATATGACGTATTTGTATAATTTCCTAGAGATCCCAGCGTTCTGATTGGTCGAGAGGCTCTGACTATGTCGTTATCTCCTAATTCCAGCTAAAGGTTAAAAATCGCTGCCAGATTTGCCCAAATTTTGTTGGAAGAAATGGATGACATGAAAGAAATTACTGTTCCTAATCACGCTAAAGGTACTAAACTTGTTTTTTGTTGGAATACAACATCAACAGAGATGTGTGAGTTTATGTTCTCTGCGCACATGTTTAATGACGCACGGCATATCCAGAAAGAATGACAAAAGTTAGTAGACTAGTTCATGCTCGTTTGAACTTTCCCTGTTTTTGGCGGCCAGGATCGAAACCTTGCCCAGTAGCTAATGATAAGTTATAATAATTTATAATATTCCTCCGTTTGCTTTTATTTTATCGCCAGTTAGAGCAGTTTTCGATAATAATAATAATAATAATAATAATAATAATAATAATAAAGTCTTTATTTACAGAGGGTAGCACTAAATAGCAAAGCTAACAAACTTGTGGCCCTCAATAACTGACAATACAAACTAGTTATATAAAAAGCTAAATTACAAAACTATATATAAGATAAAAACGAGATAAATACACAACTTCATTAAAATATTATTATGCTATATATATATACTTTGTGCAATACCTTAAAATATTAATAATAAAATAGAAAATGACAGACTGCCAACTATACAATAAAATGATTTAGAGATTGTTGCTGCCTAAAAACATAACTCCATATAGAACTCTTAAAGGAACTGATAGATTATTTCTGTCTTAACGATAATGGTAGACGGTTCCAAAGCTGGCCTGTTGTAACATTAAAAGTCCTTCCTCCCTCAGTCTGTCTATTAAATCTAGGACATACTAAGTTGAAATTAGAGTATCTTGTATGTCGCTCATGTAAATCACAGTTCAATTTGAGTAGATTTGTCAGATATAAAGGCACCTCACCCTGCAGCCTTTTAAATGCGATAAGACACTTAGTTAAGTTAGCATCCTCATAAAAAGGTAGCCACTTCAGCTGGTTAAAAAGCGCAACAGAAGGTGCTTGATGATCAGCATTGAGGATCACCCTCGCGGCTCGCTTTTGTAACTTCAACACTCTGCCTAAACTTACTTTATCACAACTTATCCAGATAACATTTACATAATTCATTATAGGCCTTATCATACTATTATAGAATAAGATTCTCTGTTTGTAAGGTAAACAGCTTCTAATTTTCCTTAAGATACCTATATATACGTTGCGAGAGTTTCTTACAAAGTTTATCGATATGCGGTAAAAAGGAAAGTTCCTCATCAATTTCAAGGCCTAATAGCTTGGCACTGGACACATTGGAGAGCTTGCTTCCATTAACCGTAACAGCTGGTACACAGTCCATTTTAGATTAGGTGTCGTAAAACTAAATACAGATTCAGATGTACTAGTAGCTTTAGTAACGAACTGAAGACGTTTATAGTGTGACGGAAACCGGGGCCACTTACACAACGAGAACTAAACACATTGCAAAACGAAAATAAAGCATTCCAAAGTACAAATACGACGAATTTCGCCTTCTCGAGCAAGTCGAAATGCTATTGTCTTATACTCGACACTGATTGGCTCAAGTAACCGTAAGTTGGAATGCTTTGTTTTCGTTCTGCAATGTGATTGGTTCTCGCTGTCTAAGTCCCCGGTTACAGTCGCACTGTAAGGGCAAGATACGGAAACGTGCAATTCCCACCTTTACTTTCTCGCTGATTGTTGTTGGTACGAAGCGCTCGGTGACAGCCAATGGAGACGGTTTGGTGGGTGATTCATCGCGATCAGCAGGCGGAAGGTTGGACTGCAGCAATAAAATTATATGACGTATTTGTATAATTTCCTAGAGATCCCAGCGTTCTGATTGGTCGAGAGGCTCTGACTATGTCGTTATCTCCTAATTCCAGCTAAAGGTTAAAAATCGCTGCCAGATTTGCCCAAATTTTGTTGGAAGAAATGGATGACATGAAAGAAATTACTGTTCCTAATCACGCTAAAGGTACTAAACTTGTTTTTTGTTGGAATACAACATCAACAGAGATGTGTGAGTTTATGTTCTCTGCGCACATGTTTAATGACGCACGGCATATCCAGAAAGAATGACAAAAGTTAGTAGACTAGTTCATGCTCGTTTGAACTTTCCCTGTTTTTGGCGGCCAGGATCGAAACCTTGCCCAGTAGCTAATGATAAGTTATAATAATTTATAATATTCCTCCGTTTGCTTTTATTTTATCGCCAGTTAGAGCAGTTTTCGATAATAATAATAATAATAATAATAATAATAATAATAATAATAAAGTCTTTATTTACAGAGGGTAGCACTAAATAGCAAAGCTAACAAACTTGTGGCCCTCAATAACTGACAATACAAACTAGTTATATAAAAAGCTAAATTACAAAACTATATATAAGATAAAAACGAGATAAATACACAACTTCATTAAAATATTATTATGCTATATATATATACTTTGTGCAATACCTTAAAATATTAATAATAAAATAGAAAATGACAGACTGCCAACTATACAATAAAATGATTTAGAGATTGTTGCTGCCTAAAAACATAACTCCATATAGAACTCTTAAAGGAACTGATAGATTATTTCTGTCTTAACGATAATGGTAGACGGTTCCAAAGCTGGCCTGTTGTAACATTAAAAGTCCTTCCTCCCTCAGTCTGTCTATTAAATCTAGGACATACTAAGTTGAAATTAGAGTATCTTGTATGTCGCTCATGTAAATCACTGTTCAATTTGAGTAGATTTGTCAGATATAAAGGCACCTCACCCTGCAGCCTTTTAAATGCGATAAGACACTTAGTTAAGTTAGCATCCTCATAAAAAGGTAGCCACTTCAGCTGGTTAAAAAGCGCAACAGAAGGTGCTTGATGATCAGCATTGAGGATCACCCTCGCGGCTCGCTTTTGTAACTTCAACACTCTGCCTAAACTTACTTTATCACAACTTATCCAGATAACATTTACATAATTCATTATAGGCCTTATCATACTATTATAGAATAAGATTCTCTGTTTGTAAGGTAAACAGCTTCTAATTTTCCTTAAGATACCTATATATACGTTGCGAGAGTTTCTTACAAAGTTTATCGATATGCGGTAAAAAGGAAAGTTCCTCATCAATTTCAAGGCCTAATAGCTTGGCACTGGACACATTGGAGAGCTTGCTTCCATTAACCGTAACAGCTGGTACACAGTCCATTTTAGATTAGGTGTCGTAAAACTAAATACAGATTCAGATGTACTAGTAGCTTTAGTAACGAACTGAAGACGTTTATAGTGTGACGGAAACCGGGGCCACTTACACAACGAGAACTAAACACATTGCAAAACGAAAATAAAGCATTCCAAAGTACAAATACGACGAATTTCGCCTTCTCGAGCAAGTCGAAATGCTATTGTCTTATACTCGACACTGATTGGCTCAAGTAACCGTAAGTTGGAATGCTTTGTTTTCGTTCTGCGATGTGATTGGTTTTCGTTGTCTAAGTGCAACGGTTACAGTCGCACTGTAAGGGAAAGATACGGAAACGTGCAATTCTCACCTTTATTATCTCGATGATTCTTGTTATGAAGCGTTCGGTGACAGCCAATGGAGACGGTTTGGTCGATGATTCATCATGATCAGCAGGCGGGAGGTTGGACTACAGCATTTTGAATACATAATTAGGCTGCAGACGTGCGCGGTCGCCATGCACTCGAAATTTGTGTTTTCCGGTAAGAAAATTTGTAGTCTATCGTCCGGTAAGTTACTTTGTTTTCGTGATAAATCTTTTTGTAAATTTGTTATTTATAGGATAATATGGTTATTTCACGATTTTCTATGGAATACCGGCGAAAATTTAACTCGAAATTCATATTATTTTGGTATACAACTCGCCTAAAGGCTCTTTGTATACTAAATAATACAAATTTCTCGTGAAATATTCGCCCGTATTCCATAGAAAACCATGAAATAACAGTAATTATGTAAGTCGCAAAGGACGCACCGGCGTAATGTGCACAAGAACGCAAGACATACGAGACCGGCTAGTAAAAATGAAATGGCCTCCCTTTATATATCACAACTTGTAAATCCTGATGAAGGTTGGATGTGCCAGCCGAAACATTGGGTTAATATAATCATCCCCAAACCGTACAAATCAACCTTGCATCGTTCTATTTAACAATAATTAGACTAGGAGCTCGAAGTGTCTATCGTAGCTCCGAGGCAACTATCAGCCATATAAACTGAGAGCGAGTAGTCAAATTGTTTTAGTAGAACTGAAACAAGAAGATTTTTATATTTGGACGACTTGGCAGCCATTGTTTTGCTTTTGGAAACCGGATTTTTCGCCACTCACTATCTATCACAGAATACATAGCTTAGCCAATCAGATTGCAGGATTCGTGATACTACACTAGTTGGTTTCTACGCGTTTTTATTCGCGCAGCAAACGGATCATCGAAGCGGTCGCCATCTTTCCTTTCTGCTTCCCCCCCCTCCCCCCCCCCCCCATTTGTCATTCGATCCCAGGTCTCAATCACGCTCGGCCAATATGGCGGCCGCTTCTATGATCCGCTTGCTGCGCGAAAAAAACATCATCTACCGCCTGATAGCAGGCTACCTCGTCTGTTGGTCCTTGCAATTTTTGCTGAGTTTTCCTCACTGTTGCCCGCTTTTTGCATTTTTTTTCAAATTTATATCATAAACAACTTCTTAGTCGGCACGAGTCATGCATTTAATATTTTTAATTGTGTTGTTGTGATGAAGTATCGAGAGCTGAAGTCTTGTGTGAAATGTTTGTATGGTATAATTTGTTTTACCAATAAAAAAGAAAAGTAGAAAATCAGAGGTTCAATTAGATTTTAAAATATTGGCTACGGCAGTGGAATAAAACAGTTATTCCTCGATTATAGTTAGTAAAAGATTGTTCTCAAACTATATAATTATCATTGCTTTGCTTTTAAAATCTTTTCATCTTTTTAAATAATATCTTCCTTGAAGGAATCCTGTAAAGAATTGACTCCTATTGATTTTCCTCTATTTTATTTGTGATTCATAATCATCCGATATACAACTCCAATCTGTATAACTCCGAATCCGATCTAAACCCCAATCACACGTTTCCCAACATAACCCCTTGTAATATGATAGTTCTAGCTGTTGTGTAACTAGAGTCCACGTGAGTCCATATCTATGTACACGTGAGTCGCTATGTACATCGCACAGTTCTTGACACTCCCCACCTTGACCCGCTGTCTATACAGTCTGGTCAACAATTTGCTGTCGGCGGATCGCATCAGCGTTCGCCGCCGCAGCCCTGCGCGGTGGTCTGTCTCTATGCACTTGCTGTGCGTCCGCTTGCCTCGGCGCGCATACCCTTCCGTTCGCTGGTTCTGAGACTCGTATTTCTAGTGGGTACAACTTCTGAAGAGGTCTCCGTATTATTGTGCGTCTGCCCGTCTTGGACAGTGTTCGTAAGGTGGCTCCCCGCACCTCTCCATCGCGGCTTCGCGCAAGCTCGGTTACTTCCGCCATTCTCCACTTAGATCTCGGTTGGTCTTCATCCTGTACGGTGACAACTTCCCCTACTGTGAGTTTTCTGCCTTGGTCATCACCCAAACCGCATTTGTGATATTCTCGCAGCTCACTCAAGTATTCTCTAGTCCATCGCTGCCAAAAGTTCGTCAGTAATCGCTTGAGATATACCGCTCTCCGCTGTGACGTAGCTCCATCGTCGTCTTCATCGCTAGTACTTGGATCCGGTAAACTTGATAAACGTCTACCGAAAATCAGATGCGACGGTGTAAGTGGTTCTTCGTCGCATACGTCCGAGTACACATATGTAAGGGGACGAGAGTTCAAAGTCCCTTCCACTTCAGTGACCACAGTAAGAAGTTCTTCATACGAGAGTCGTGCATTCCCAAGTAGCTTGCGCAACCGTCTCTTTACCATCTGGACCATTCTCTCGTAGAACCCTCCCCACCATGGCGCATGCTCCAAGATAAACTTCCACTTGATTCCTTTATTTGCGGCAAATTCTTGAACTGCTGGGTGTCTGAATAGCCTGTCAATGTCCTTGTTAGCTCGTTTAAAGGTTTTCGCATTATCCGAGATAATAGTCGAGGGCATACCCCTCCTTGCGATGAATCGCCGTAACGCCCTTAAGAACGCCCCCACAGACAAGTCCGGTGTTAGTTCAAGATGAATTGCCCTCGATGTAGCACATGTAATAAGGCAGATGTAGCCCTTTGTCATTCCGTTCTCCGTCCGAATATATATAGGTCCCGCAAAATCAATACCGTTAGTTTCGAAAGCCATACTCTCCCTGACTCTATCAGCTGGGAGATCCGCCTGCTTTGGCGCTTTAAATGACACGCCCTCCACACGCTTACACGTCACACACTGGTGCAGTACTCGCTTCACACATTGCCTACCCTTCGGGACCCAGAAACGTGATCTCAATTCCGTAAGAGTGTCTTTCACGCCTCCGTGGAATGTACGCTCGTGACACGCGCGCACAATCAGTTCCGTGATATGACCCTCTCTAGGGAGGAGTACAGGGTACTTAGCGTCCTCGCTAAGGTTCGCGTTTCTAAACCTTCCCTTGCATCGAATGATGTTGTTCTCGTCCTTATACAGTCCGAATTGTTTGCTAAGATTTCCGTAGTTCTTCTTCGTTTCCATGTCTGCTTGTAAACATTGGATCCAAGTCATCTCAGCATCCCTTATCTCCTCCGCCGACAAGGTGCCATTAACAACATCCTCAGGTTTCCGTTGAGCTCGTGCCCTACAGTTGTTGATGAATCTCATCACCGTCGCAGTGACTCTGTACAACGTTGTAACGCTGCTATAGCGCTGGGGATCTATCAAACTTCCAACCCCCTCAGTCTCGGCTTGGTTAGCTGTTCCGACGAGTACCGTTGTGCGTATCTCGCTAGTGTATTCGCTAGATAGCTTGAACGTACTGTCCGTGTTGTCAACATGTGGGAAGTTCTCTTCCCTCTCCTTCAACCAGTGTGGCCCGTGCCACCAAAGGTCGTTGTCTTGTAGTTCCGATGCAAGACATCCGCGCGATCCGATATCCGCGGGGTTCTGAATGCCGGGACAATGTCCCCAGTCTCTCCTGTCCGTGAGTGTCAAAATCTCATTGACTCGATTTTGTACAAACTGCTTGTACTCTTTAACAGATTGAATCCAATAAAGTACGACTCTACTGTCCGTCCAACAGCGAATACTTTCGATGCGAAGAACAGATGATAACGCCTTCCTCACAGTAGCCATAAGTCGAGCCAATATTAGTGCTGCTACCAGTTCCAACCTTGGAATAGACATGGATTTCAGTGGTGCGACCCTACTCTTGGATGTCACGAAACTTATAGCATATCCACTCTCCGTCTCAACACGTAAATAAACAACTGCGCTGTACGCCTTCTTAGACGCGTCTCCAAATCCATGTAAAACCGCAGATGTAATCCGATTGTTTTGTCCCGTAAAATAATAACGATCCACAGAAATCTGTCTTGTCTTCTCGATATCTTGTAACCACTTCTTCAGCTGTTTTGCGCGTGTATCCGGCAAAACAGTGTCCCAATCAAACTTATCCGCAAACAGTTCTTGAAGGAGAAGTTTAAAGTTCAGCATTACCGGCGAGACAAATCCTATCGGGTCAAAGAGCTTTGCCGCAACACGCAACACATTCCGTTTTGTTGGTTCCAGATTTCCCGCAAAGTCCGTGACCTTATTCAGCTTCAAGACAACTGTATCATTTGACAAGTTCCAATTAAGTCCAAGAACTTTGTGCTCCCTTGCAGACTCAATATCGTCCAAATTACCGACGGCCATCTTTGCATAAGATTCATCTTCTTGAGCTACTTGAATGCTAGGCGATTTTGTGTTTGTTTTCAAGATCCCTTCCTGTTCAGCGATGCGTGTAGATAACACTTTATCATTGGACGCCCACTTCCTGAGGTTGAGGTTTCCATCGGCGAAACAAGCCTTGACTTTGCTATATAAGCCAAACCCTTCCTCTGTGTCTTCTCCACCCGACGTGAAATCATCTACATACAATCCAGAGATAGTCTTCTCTGCCAATTCTTGGTTCTCTGGAAAGTAGCCGTAAACATGATGACGTAATGTTGCGTTGAGCAAAAACGGCGAACAATTCATTCCGAATATAACTCTACAAAAACGATACACTTCCAGCTTCGGGTCTTCGCTATTGATGTCGTCGACCCACAAAAATCTCATCAAGTCTCTCTGCTTTTCCTCAACGGAAATGTTCAAGAACGCTTTCTCAATGTCTGAAACGAGACCGACTTTGAAGCTTCTAAACCGCAAAAGAATGTCCAAAATCTCTGAAATCAGAGATGGTCCAGTGTACATGCAATCGTTCAGTGAGGGCAAATTTGCCTTCGCCCTTGAACTTGCGTCAAAAATAACTCTTAGCTTAGTGGTGAGAGCGTCTTGACGAATTATTTCTCTATGCGGTAAATAGTGTATTTCTCCTGGCACCGTATTAATAGAACTTGGTTTCTCTACCTTCTCAATAATACCATTGTTCTCTTGTTCCCGTATCGTGTTGTCATATTGCCGCATGACTTCCGGTTCCTTGTTAAGCCTTTTCACAAGACTGTGTAGCCTACCCAGACTAACGTCATAATTATCCGGAAGCATATCGTGTACTTCCCGTTCTGGGAGCTCAACTTGGTATCTTCCATTAACGAAAGAAATGTTCTTTCTAAACTTCTCGTGCACTGTTTCATTGCTGTCCACTATTCCAATAGAGTCCAAGTTCCATAATCGAGACAACATTCCATCACTGTTTACATCAACAGCCGTGTCCGTATCCGATTGCACTGCCACTTTCAAAACATGTGTGGCCACAAGATTTACGCTGGATAAATGCTCTCCTTG
Source organism: Actinernus sp. WN-2022 (assembly GCA_030867875.1). Taxonomy (NCBI): domain Eukaryota; kingdom Metazoa; phylum Cnidaria; class Anthozoa; order Actiniaria; family Actinernidae; genus Actinernus; species Actinernus sp. WN-2022. The sequence continues at coordinate 37,237,272 of JAOWCC010000577.1, forward strand.
AGCTCCATTGTAAAATGGTCCCGAAAGGACCCATCCCAGGGTTGTCTCACTGGCTGTTAAGCCTCCATTTTCTTCACGCTTTACGTTCCCCGTGAAGAACCTCCATAAATTATCTGCTCCGATAAGAACGTCAATTTCTAACGTTTCGCCATCATTGTTATTGTCCGCTAACTCAAGATCATAAAGAAAGTCGAACTGCTCTGCCGCTTTCTCTATCTTTTGATTTCCGATGGGTGTACAAATGTCGGGCACAACAATCGCCCTCACTTGCTTCTCCGATGTACCCTGTAAATCCGTAACGTTAAACTCCACGCAGTCATAGGACTTGGGGTGTTCTCCCGCGTTGCCAAAGGCATTAATTAACAAGGACTCCCTGCTGACTGTCCGTAAATCCAAGCGCTCTTTAACTCCCTCCTTAACGTAGCTGCGCTGGCTCCCTGAATCAAATATTATTCTCACTCGTTCTCCATTGATATTCGCTTGGGCCGTTTGTAGTAAGACTGAATCCTTAGCCGCAACATGAAGCGTGCTCGTTTGTGAGCCCTGCTCGCTTGTTTGCCCGTGACCCGACGCCATCTTCCTTTTCTGAAGCTCTCCCTTTTTTGGCTGCGTGCAGATGGTCGTGTGGTGCCGTCCATCACACACAAAACATTTTCTAGCCGAACAATCCGCCGCTCTGTGACTTTTTCTGAGGCATATAAAGCAACGCCCCTCCCGTCGCAAAATGTCTTTGCGAGCGGCGACCTCTGTCACAATGTTACATTTAGTTGTTGAGTGTTCAGTGCTTTTGCAAAACGTACAGAACACAGTCTTCCCTCCTTCTGTAGGCGCTACAAGTGCCGCTCCAGAACTGTAGTTGTTTTTGCTCGCTCCGCCATGCCCTTTACCAGCGCTACTTGAATTCGAATCGCTGCGTGCTTGGATGCCCGCGCAACGTTCGCGGTTCTCGATTTCTCCTCGCAAAACCTCCATGATCTTCCTTAGACTCCACTCATCGTCTTTTACTTCCCGGCCGATAAGTAGACGAATGTTTTCAGGTAGCTTGGACATGAGAACTGGCACCAGCAAGCTGCCGTATGACTCGATGGGAACATCTAACGCCTCCAGTCCCCGAACATGAACCTCCATCTTGTCGAAGGCTTTTCTCAAGCCTGTGACATCCGTCGTACTGACTCCTGGAAGATTGAGTAATTCCTCCATATGGCTGCTGATTATAACTTGCTTGTTACCGAATCGTTGGTTCAACAGTTCGATCGCAGCTTTGTAGTTTGCTTCAGTTAGCGGTAGTGTTTGTATAACTGCGGCCGCGCTTCCCTCCAAATAAGACTTCAAGTAAATAAATTTCTCCACATCCGGCACCGATTTTTCGTGAACCGCCATCCTGTAACTGTCCCAAAATGAGAACCATTGCTTGCAGTCTCCGTTAAACTTCTTGATGAAGATCTTTGGAAGCTTCGTCGATGATGACTGAAGGTTGTTTCCGTTGCTCGAAGAATGAGCGTGCGCTGGAGTGGCGCTGGCGGGTTTGTTGGCTTTTGAAAGGACGCTTTGTATTTTCACCAATACTCCGTGCATTCCTTCGCGGAATTCGCCCGCTAACATGACCTCTTGGCCAATATCAGTCTCATCCTCTAACAATTCCAGTATCTCATCGTCAAGCTTTCCAAGAATTACGAGACGCTCCTCCAGTGTTATTTTCAGCTGTTGTAATTTGCTCGAGATTTCCTCATTGAATTCGACCCCAAGTGCCTCTTTCGCCTCGTTGACTACTTTAGTTGTGTAGGCTCTATGCCCCGTCCGTATATTCCGTTTCTTCTTGAGTTCCGTCATCCGGCTCGAAGGACCATGTAAAGAATTGACTCCTATTGATTTTCCTCTATTTTATTTGTGATTCATAATCATCCGATATACAACTCCAATCTGTATAACTCCGAATCCGATCTAAACCCCAATCACACGTTTCCCAACATAACCCCCTGTAATATGATAGTTCTAGCTGTTGTGTAACTAGAGTCCACGTGAGTCCATATCTATGTACACGTGAGTCGCTATGTACATCGCACAGTTCTTGACAAATCCATTGGAGTATGAATACTGAGTAGAAAAACGCGTGGACTGTCACACTCGGATAAAAAATGAAAAAAGGGAAGCAAACTTTCTATCACAACATGGCGCCTTTCTATCACAACATGGCGCCTTTCTATCACAACATGGCGCCTTTCTATCACAACAACATCTATGCATAGAAAATATACACAGTTTGTGAGTTGTTAGTAGAGAAAAAAGTCATTTAATTTTAGTCAACATGTTAAGTATTTCTTGAAATTATTGCAAAGCCGATTTAATTATATGACGTAAAGATGACGTAAATACAGGTATCGACCCAGGCTTTTGCTTACGCGGTCATGGGTCAGGAAAGGTCACATTTACACGATTTCAAACAAGCGTAGAACATAGGGTATTCACTCAAAACCAAAACTTTCTTCACAGAAGTATTCAAAACTCTTCGGAGGTTCGTTAGCAATAAAAATTGCAAACGGGTTATAGGCACTTTAACACATTGAAAAAAGAAAATTAAGCATCCAAAATTACAAATCCTAGAATATCCATACGATGTTCTTCATTCAGAAGACTTGAGAACTAGTCCTCCAAATTTGTTGACTTTTACCAGATCGAATCTCGAGCAAGTTGAAATGCTATTGCCTTGTACTCGACACTGATTGGCTCAAAAAACAGTAATTTGGTATACTTTGTTTTCGTTCTACAATGTGATTGGTTCTCGTTGGAATACTTTGTTTTCGTTCTACAATGTGATTGGTTCTCGTTGGAATACTTTGTTTTCGTTCTACAATGTGATTGGTTCTCGTTGGAATACTTTGTTTTCGTTCTACAATGTGATTGGTTCTCGTTGGAATACTTTGTTTTCGTTCTACAATGTGATTGGTTCTCGTTGGAATACTTTGTTTTCGTTCTACAATGTGATTGGTTCTCGTTGGAATACTTTGTTTTCGTTCTACAATGTGATTGGTTCTCGTTGGAATACTTTGTTTTCGTTCTGCAATGTGATTGGTTCTCATTGTCTAAGTAGCCCCGGTTACAGTAGTCGCACTGTAACGATTTCTCACAGCTTTGTAAGACTTTAATATATTTAAAAATTTAACCATGCGATTTCATTATTCTCTCGGTTGGAGTTATCATGGGCTTTGAAGTTTACTTACTAGCTTCCGACTTACCCTTTTCATCACTGGCTTGTCTTCAAAGAAAGGTCTGATAACTGGATACAAGACAACGCCGCATGTTGCAAGTGCACATGCGCCGAGTACAAAACACAAGTAGACTCGTAGGGGAAGGCGAAGAAGCAGTATTCGCCGTACGTAGAGCACAGCCATGCGAGGCATCTGTATATTAAAAGGGAGTTGAACCCTAAAATCAACCCAACCCTATATATACAAAGATGTATTCGAAAGAAATGAGTACTGCTATTCTACAAAGAGAAAATTAGTTTTCAAATTCGAAAAATAACCGATTGCCCGCTGATAACTCTAGCTTGTGTGGCGGATCACTTCAAGTTTCATTTTATTTTACACTGATTCAAGAATACAGGGATAAGAGACAATATAAGACCAGTTATAAAGGAAAAAGTGATTAGTGCGCAGTTGTAAAGGGAGAAATATAGGAAACATTGGAAAATCTCTGGAAAGCTAAAGAGGAACTCAGTTAGTTATGAAACAAAGAAACAGCTATCCACAAATTAATGCTTAATGTACAAATTAACATTTAACGTTAGCTTGGTCTTCAACGAGGGTCCACAATAGGGGTTCTTAAATCCCGCAATCCCGACATTTTTTCTCTCAATCCCGCAACCCGAAACATAATTCTCTAAAAATACGTTTTAGTACCTTAACGAAATTTACGCCAGTAGTTGCGATAGTTCAATTCGTAGTTGTTTTAATTACGCGTCGGTTTGTAATCGTTTCCCGTTTGTCCACAGATAACCCAAACACTGTAATTGGCAATATTTACTAGCATTTGTATGGGATTTTTTAGTCTTGGATTTTCAAAACTAATATTGAATAAAAAGTGAGAATACTTACAGGATTGCGTTTATTTGTCCATGGGCTGTGTGTGGTTGCAATTTCAGCGTTTTGGGGCGAATTTTTACCCCACACTGTAAGTATTCTTGCTTTTTATTCAATATTAGTTTTGAAAATCCAAGACGAAATATCGAATACAAATGTTAGGAAATATTGCCACTTACAGAGCTTGGGTTACCTGTGGTCTGTCATTATACATGCAGCCTTTTTGATTTATTGACATTTAGTCGACTTCGTTTGCTGGCACTGAGATAAGACAAGACAAATTACCGCCAGAGATTTGTTAACGTCCTCAGTATCTCAGTAGATATTTTTCTTATGGATCGAACCCAGAGCCTTACTGTGCATAAAACTTTAAATGTATACTCTCTCGCCACGCAAAACGTTGCGGCTCTCGACTATTCCCTCAAGCCATATACGGTGTTTACAGTTAATACTATATCTGTTCCTCCATTTCCGTTTCTGGCTCAGTTTCCTCCTCACTACTCGAGTCGTACTCTTCTTGTTCATGGACTTCATGACCTACATGTGCGGTTAGCTCAATGGTTAAGCTCCAGTCTGTTGAGCGGGAGGTCGTGGGTTCAAACCCCGGCCGGACCAACACTCAGGATCTTACAATAACTGAGTAGAAGGTGCTGCCTTTACATAATACAGCCGTAAACGGTTAGACCTTCACGTCTTCTCGGATAAGGACGTAAAATCGTAGGACTAGTGTCCCCAATTAGCTGCAAAGCTAAATACATTGACACTTACGACACCGTTAGGGGCATATACTTCATCGAAGCAAACAGCCTCTCCTGGCTCGACTGATCTCGTATACATGTAATCAGGAAGTGTCCCGGCTCTTGCCATAGTGGTTTCCTGTCTAACCGTGCGCTGACGCACAGAGGACCCATACGCATGAGCCCACTCCCTCATACGCTACGTGTCTTCTAGAGCAATTGCTGCGGGGGGAAGTAGCTGCATAAGAGGGATTTCAGAAAGTGACATGGCGCGTTCCATGATTTGGGATTCATGTAGTAAAATGCGGCCCAATGAGTAGTTTTTTAGGCTTCCTTTACTGCGTTGCCAAAATTCATTGCATAATCCAGCACAATGCACGTTTTCGACATCCAGTGTCATACAACTGAGGAGGTTTGCCGCATTGCATTGAAGTGTTGCTAGGACTTCGTCAAGCCGTTCGATACCACTTTTAAGCATTGCAACCGATTCCAGTCTTAGACGCCACGCTGCCTTGGAGTCCATTGAGAGACTTGGGTAACTTGGGAATCGCATCTCTGATACCAGCCTCATTTTGCCGTAGGAGTAGTAGACTTTTGTCAACTAGTGCAGTTGCTTCTTGCAGACTACATAGAGTGTACGGCTGACGCTTCTCGTGGATAGAGAAGGCTTTATAAATCTTCCCTACAGCAATCATAAATTCCGCTGTTTTGTGGATGGTTGTAAATACCTTGATGCAGTTCGTTTGTGCATCACAAACATAGACGACGTGGACAAATTCTACAGAAAGACCTACCGGCTGATACAGCTCGGCTATGTTGGCCAATCCATCTCTGTTGCCCTCGTTACCGCTCCCGGCAAAAACTTCAACATTCAAAATTTATAATCCAACCTAAACCGGTATATTCTGAGTTTTATCTTCCCTTTATTTTTAAAAATAAATCAGGTGAGTGGGCTTCCTGTGTACGAACTCTCCCCTTTTGCAACAGGAAGCTCAATTTTCCAATTTTTCCGTATTTTACTAGAGATGCTTGGGCGAGTGTATTAAAATGACGACGTACTTTCGTATGGCTCGTTTGACAGTTTGCGAAATTCCCCCTTTCACTCACTGATTCATTGTTCGGATTCAATGTGTCATGTCGCGGCAAAGACCAAACAAGGATTTATACACTGAATCAATATTTGACATACAATGTTTTTTTTTTTTTTTTTGGGTTAGTTTTAGCCGTTTTCTTTCGACTATCCTGGGCACTGCTAGTCATCTTACGTTAGAGTTATATACGTTATAGAGTCGACTTGCATGGAAACTACACGTGCAGACTGCTGTAAAATCTTAAATGCTATGCTAGATAGTTCTACAACTACGTCTCTACAGACCTCTACAATACCCAAAACAAGGGAGTTTACGAATAGAAATATAACTACGACCGGTATACTCACCTGACAGCTTCCTTAACCGCTTTTAAAGTCTTTGTGGCTCTTGGAAGTTCAGCCCGAAATTTTTCTTTTCGCAGGAAAGAGCTGCAAGGGCAACACAATTTATGATATCCACCACATGCCACCTAACGTCACCCGTAACTTGTTCATCAGTGGCCATAATTTAAAACGAGGCTCACGAAGCCCCTACCCTGGATTCCAGAAAAGACCGAGCAGCGAAGCGATGAGAATTAATTAAGGCGGAATAATCTAGTACGAATCTCACTTCCATGCCAGACCAGTGAAATGTTCTTTTGACTAAACCGGTTTTGACCACGTCGGGTTTTATTCTTTTCTCTGATTGACAGATTAAGCGAACTAAAGTAAGACAAATAAGCAGATCGCGAAAATCCCGAATCCCGCCTCTCGGTGGCCCTATTTCCCGTATCCCGCAGCAAAAATCATCTATATCCCGCGTCCCGTCAAAAGTTGAAATCCCGAAATCCCGCCTCATTTTCTTTCATATCCCGAATCCCGTGTCCAAAAAATGCCCAATCCCGCATCCCGTAAAACCTATTGTGGACCCTCTTCAACCGGTTGTTAGTAATTATTAAGTACTTTCACTAGTCGAAACAACAGAGCAACTGGTTCTTACAAGTTTCCACCAGTCTAAGGTTAGTTAAGACGAGAAATGCCTTGCTTTAGAAATCCTTATTTTAATATTTAGACATTGAGAATAGACTATATCGCAACCCCGCCGTCGCAGTGCACTCTGGGATGGATATCTCATTGTTGGGCGGCCATCTTGGATTTAACAATGGCAATTCAGACAACAACAACAACAACAACAACAATTTATTCGTGTCCTCTTAAATATACATGTTAGTTCTAGGTTGAGGAACACAGCTACTTAAAAATAGCAGAGCTAATAGCAGAGTGCACTGCAACGGCGGAGTTGCGATATAGTCTATAAACCAATCAGTTTCTCCTTTACGTTACATCTCTTACTGTGATTCTCTTGTTGGCAGTAACGTTAGTTGATTTTCACCTGTTGTAACCTGTTATGACAATGATATAAATAGGAGTACAAAACTGATATTGCAAAGTCGGTCGCTGAGTTTAGCCTTAGCTGAATAAACTACGCTGATACCAAAGATACTTCCTCGGTCTCTTGATTCCAAGCCCTGGGTGCCAGAGGTTCTACTGCCCTCTCTTCTAAGCCAAAGTTTAGATCGCCTACTTTGGCTTAGAGAGGGCAGTAGAACCTCTGGCACCCAGGGTATTACGTGCCCAGCCAACTAGTTGAGTAAATTCTACCAAAGCTAATCCACCCCAAAACAGAAGTTGTACCCTAACTTACAAAACATTTTCGTTACACAGTTACCAAAGTAGCCGTAAAGCTTTTGAGTTGGTCACTGCTTCAGTGCAAAGTTCCCCACACAGAAGGAAATGCAATCACACCTCTAGTAAAAAGAAAACACAATGCGGATCCGCAATTAGAAGCCGTTGGACAAACTTTACAGAACAAACGGACAAGTTCAGACCGATCAGTAGACGCAACAACTTACTCGCATGTAACTTTTGCTTCGTGTAAATCTTACAACTTGCTTCACGGAACTGTTGTATACAACAAGAACAATGGCGCAGAATCAAACTCATCGAGATAATAATAATGAAAACTAAATTATCTAATTCGTGCAATTATCAAAATGTATTAAAGTTGGGCTTGCAATTTAATGACTTCGCTCGTCCTTCACTCGATACTGCGGAAAAGGCGTTGTGAAGTATTAAAGTAGATGGAGACTGAATCTTTTTTTATAATCAGATTAATCCTGTACGTCAAAGCTGTGAAGTCGACCATTTGACTGCATCGATCAAAACAGCCATCGAGAAGAAAGCAGAGATTTGATATGGTGCTCTATTTTATAGATCATTTAGACGATATTATTCTAACTAGACTGTGAAGTAAAATTAACTGAAGTGCAGGATTGTCTCCAGAACTATTCCTTCGTTTAGAAAAGGCTGCAGTGAAAGACCATAGAAAATTATCTGCATTATGCTTACCTGTTGTGTCGATATCTGCAGAATTTCCGCTATTTCTCTATGCGGGATGTTAAATCCGCATCCACGCCGGTTTTGGTTTCATTGTTCTCTTTTCTTTCGATTTTGGGCCACCTTGAAACCAGACATATAATTTCTGATCAAAGTAATCTTTCGCTTTGTAAGAGGGCGGCTTAAATGACATTATAATCTTGGTGGTTGACTTCAGTCATATCAGCCACGTTTTCATACGTTTACCAGTGCTTAGAGATATCAGAAAAAAGTAATATTTATTGCTATGGAAATAACAGGTTAACGAGAAGAACGCAACAAATAAAATAATTAGATAAAACTAATTTAGGTCTCATTGTTCAATTTAAATGATTTAAACATTTCTAAAATTTACTCATTCTTTTTTTTCTGCGAAATCTTAAGAGTAATGGTTTTGTGTATTTAGTAAGAGGTTTCCGATTTTATAAAAAAAATTCACTGACAGATCAGGCCTAAGTCTAGGCCTCTTTGTATTAAAAGAAAACACGATTAGCCAGAGGCTCGAAGGAACAAAAGGCGAGAGAGCGAGACAGAAGAGAGGAGAGAGAAGAGAAAGGAGAGCCTCTGGTATTATCCGTTGAGAATATCACTTTCATGCGAACATTTTAATTAAAATTAGGTGCAGGATTTGAATCCTGATTGGATAACCTGTCTATTGATTACCATTTGCACCGAAAACCTCTGTCTCTGTTTCCATTCCAACCGAAATGACCGACAATTCGTGTCTCATTTGCACTAATCTACTCATTACATGTCCCGTCTACTGCCAGGTTTCCGGCAGCAGATTTTAATGACTTAAAACAAAATGGCGGCATGTACCGGATTACCGTCCCATTTGGCGTTTTCCATCCCAACTGTTTTTTTGTGCAAATAGTAAGCGATCCTGGATGTAATTTTCTTTATATTACGAACGGCCCAGTAAAACCGGTTTGACGTGTATATATAGAGCTCGTTTTCGTGATTGTCCCTGTATTTACAATTACTTTGCAGCAATTAAGAGACCATCACCATCATGATATATATATCTCTTGCTTTGTAGCAATGAAAGACCAACCTCTCAAACTGCTCTTGTTTTCTTAAAATTTATCGACAATTTATTTATAGCACAATAGTTGTCTTTAAATATTGTGCTATAAATAAATTGTCGATAAATTTAAGGAAACAAACTATATGATTATAACTTCTCCCGCTAAAAAAGTAAATATCAGCATTAAAGACTTAGAGCGCAAATCCTGTATAAAACATCTTGGAATCTTTATTGATGAGAAACTAAACTGGGAACCCCAAATAAAGCATGTCAATAGCAAGATAGCAAAGAACATTGGCATAATCAATAAACTACGTCATTACCTTGATTTACATATGTTAAAACAATTGTACTACACCTGATCTACCCTTATATAAATTATGGATTAGTTAGCTGGGGTAACACTTATTCTTCTCGACTAACCAAACTGTCAACTAAACATAATACATGTATTAGAAGAATTTTTTTATGTTCCAAACCGGGAAAGCTCTACACCTTATTATAATTTATTGGAGATATTGAAACGTAACAACATATACTCAAGTTAAAAACTGCAGTTCTAGCTCATAAAATCCTCTATGATAAATAGAATGTTCCATTGATTTTACAAAATGTTCTTATCCCAGCTTCTCAAATACACAGCTATAATAGTAGATATTCCTCAGGTGATAATTTATATAAACCACGAATAAGAACTAATTATGGATTATCCTCATTTCGATATTTCATTACTCGAGTATGGGCGGAAGAAATACCACTTAATATAAAACAATTAGGGATCTGGAGCTTCAGGAAAGAATACAAAAACCATTTGTCGTTGAAGCAAGCATAAAATTCCTTTATAAAATAATTATAAAAATTGTAATGTGCCCTTAAGCTTATTTAAGATCATATAGCCTAAAAGATAGTAGTAGTATGAACTTGCCTTGATTTGACTTTTTATTATTATTTTAAAGTGCCGCTACGATCAGATTCTGACATATCAATGTTTTTGCATATTCATAAATTAGAGTTCATATATTATTACCAGTTCAAATTGTTTTTCGATACAACGACAGGAAGTCTTATTTTTGAGCTCCGAATATTGACATTACTGGAGGCCGTTCCCTTTGTTCCGAGAACTACCCTCTTCTTTCCGTCCGCCATTTTGTTTTCGCCACGTTTTATTTTCATCATTTTCCCCAGTATCTAGAGCCTGTGAACAGGCTATGAACAACCTGGAGGCATATTTCTACTAAAAATGTCTTCACGTACATAAGAAGAAAGCTATATTTATCTTTGCGAGTTTGGCTACTTTTTTATGTACACTATTTCGCGCCACGAGTTTGTCGTGTTAAGTGTATGACATCACTTCCGTTGAATACTGAGAACGGCTTCCAGTAATGGCGGACAGGATTTTACTAATTGACCTATTGAAGAAGTGGCAAGTCGAAATGGCAAATTTTCGTCGTAGTGGCACTTTATAAACTTAATTTCACATAATTTGTATAAGTATTGTCCTTATATGGCAGAGGCCAACTCGAACGCTCTGCTATTTTGGCCTCTGCACACTTAGTCTTATATGTAACTATTTTTTCATATTCTATTTTTTTCTTGATTTATTACTTTCTATGCTCACATTGTAACTATATGCTTTAATACATGCGGCATTCACTTCACGTTCTTCATCTAATATCCTAAGTTTTTTGGCATTATGCAAATGAGAACAGCCATGCATATTGGAATAGGGTCTATTTAACAATTTAACAATGAGCTCGAAGTTTATACAAATAGTGTGTCCGTCGAGGAACTATCGGCTGATAGTTGCCCGCGGAAATTTGATGTTCTTAAAACAAATATAAGCCCGAGAACGAAGTTCGAGGGCTTATATGCTAGTTTTAAGAATATCAAATTTCCAAGGGAAACTATCAGCCGATAGTTCCGAGACAAACAGTCTATTTGTCGTTATTGTTCATCACAAAATTGTCTTCCGCTCTCAGCGGGCACTATCGCCTGTAGTTTTCATCCGCGGACGACAACTACACGTCACGTGATCTCTTTAAGCCAATGAGCGCGCGCTAAAATTTTGTGGTGAACTATAACGGCTGATAGTTTCCCTTGGAAATTTGATGTTCTTAAAACTGGCATACAAGCCCTCGAACTGCGTGCTTGGGCTTATATTTGTTTTAAGAACATCAAATTTCCGCGGGCAACTATCAGCCGATAGTTCCTCGACGGACACAGTCTATTTGTATATTAGTATAAACCAACTAGTGGACTATTACAAATCCTGCATTCTGATTGGCTACGCTACTATAGGTCTATTTGTGATAGCCCATGGTAGAGAAAAACCGTACGCATTTTCACGAAATAAAAAAAAAAATTAAACTTCAATTTGTTTCTTTCTATTATTTCTACTGTCCGACTAATTAGTTTATACTAAAACAATTAGACCTCTCGCCCTCATGGGCTACGAGTTAAATAGCCCATTCGGTCTGCGGGTCTAATTGTTAAATAGTTCTGAGACAAACAGTCTAATTGTCGTTGTTGTTCATCACAAAATTGTCTTCCGCTCTCAGCGGGCACAATCGCCTGATAGTTTGCATCCGCGGACGACAACTATCACGTCACGTGATCGCTCTTAGCCAATGAGCGCGCGCCACAATTTTGTGGTGAACTATAACGCCTGATAGTTTGCATCCGCGGACAACTATCACGTCACGTGATCGGTTTTAGCCAATGAGCGCGCGCCAAAATTTTGTGGTGAACTATAACGGCTGTTATAACCCATCAAATATTTTCTCTCACGCGTGATTGGTTGAATTCGTCACGTGACCCGGTATTTTCTCTCCGCGAGCCGGAAATATCAGCGAATACACCCCCTGTGAGCGTATAATCGCGCGTGAAAGATAATATTTGAAGCTAGGATGATAACAACAATAACCTACATTGTGGTGTCGAAATATGCCCTGATATTTGTCCTTGGGACATGATCTGATCCTCGAAGTTCACAGTTTCCCTTGAGCTTCGCCCTCGGGAACTGTTCTCTTCTCGGAACAGATTATGTCCGCGGACGAAATATATAAGAGCATATTTCGACGCCACAAATCGGTTATTGTATTTATAGTTTGTCCACAGGCTAACCATCCTCTCATTTTGTGTATTTGTCGTCACTGATATCATGTCTTTCTGTTAATCCATGCAGTGAAATAAAATGTATTTTCTGCTGGTATGAACAGTAATGAGTGTGTATTGTGCTGGTTCACAAGATCTGATACGTCCATTGGGGGCGTTATTGTTGTCAAGCGGTATAAGTAAGAATGTGCAAGTGCACACTTCTCTCTCACGCTCGCGGTTCCTAGCAGTTTATACTAGTGTACAGAGAAGATGGCACTTTAGACGTTAGTGCTGGATATATCACGACAGGCCAATATCTCTGAACAACCTCCTATTCCAAGCCTTCAGCAACCTTCTAGAAGCTATTCAGTGCTATTAGCTTAATTCGACTCGATGAAATGAATATCTTCAAGCAGTCAAAACCTCTCAAGAAGTTGGCAAAAACATCAAAGAGCTGATTTGTGAAAGTCAGGAAATGTAAATGCTAGCAGATAACTAAAGGACAAGGACTGTCGAGCGCGGAAAGTCTAGAATTAAGCTTCGAGCACCAAACGAAGACAACAACAGATGGCGAGATGAAAGCCAAGACCATATGGATGCCGCTTATAATCTTGACGTGGTAAGAGTAAAACAAAAATGTGTTTAAATTTAAATGTTTAAATTAAATTTGTGTTTAAACGCTGAAAGCAACAATGTAGTTTGCGAGTTCTCATGGTTGAATCCGCAAACCGTGAATCCATGCATCTTAACCTGTTGTATCTTGTTGATATTACGAGGAATTTAAGCTGAACATGTTTTACATTCGTTTGAACGCAGTGAATTAGAATGTAAATGCCTTTTTGACTTCATTCTGCTGTGTGTGTTGATTTGGTTGGTTGTTTTACGCGCGCGAGCTCATAATACAGCTCTGGCTTCCTGTGGCTAAGGTTTGTTTACATATAGCTCGGGCTTCCTGTGGCCTATCTCGCAAACTGGGTGCCAGAGGTTCTACTGCCTTCTCTAAGCCAAAGTTTAGGATCGACGAGAAGGTTCGCCCTAGCCTTATCATCGATCCTAAACTTTGGCTTAGTAGAGAGGGCAGTAGAACCTCTGGCACCCAGAGTAAATCAATCTGTGAACCGAACACAAATTAACTATAAAGACAATAGAGCCAAGAACGATTAATAGGAAGGGGCATCTCGTTTATTTGCCGATTTAAGGATATATTTTACATTAGTGAACGGAATGTATAATTTTATGTAGTTTGCGAGATGGGCCACAGGAAGCTCCAGCTATATGAGCCACAGGAAGCCCGAGCTGTATTATGAGCACACGCGCGTAAAACAACCAACTAAATCAACACATACACAGAAGAATCAAGTCAAAAGGCATTTTATTTCACAATGAGCGAGTTTCGGGGAGTTTCCTAAGAAATACTGGATTAACAGAAAGCAGGAGGCCATTAACCGGTCCAGAGCGCCCATCTCCCATACCACGTCTACATGCAGCGTTTTTACAGACCAGGTTATTTTTAGAATGTTTCCCGCGAGTTCCGCGCTAGCCAATCACAAGCGTTTGCGTAATTTTATTTCAAATGATTAATGATGTTGCAGCCATGTTGGTTGACCAAACAAGAGAAGCCTTAACGAGGCATCTTTTGTTTTGGGCTCCTGGCGATGGAAGTAAACGAGCTGTGAAATCTAAAAATAACCTGGTCTGTAAATACGCTGCATCACGAATGACGCTCCGGGTATTGGCTCCTGCAGAAAGACATATCAAACCTGTGGTTTGTAACTACACGTCACGTGATCGCTTTTGGCCAATGAATGCGCGCCACAATTTTGGTGAACTTCCGAGTCTACTACTGAGAGCGAGTAGAAACCAACTAGTAGTTTAAACTGAAACTTTTAACATTGATGACTCGGCAGCCATTGTTGCTTTTGAAAACCGGCTTTTTCGCCACTTAAAAGCTAAGGGAACCGATCTCCCATATTAGGTTCCGATCTCCCATATTAGGTTATCTCCCCATGATAGTCTGCGCCGATTTGTTTTTAGTCTGCGCAGATTTATTTTTAGCCTGCATAAATTACCATTCTATCAGATTGGTTGTTGGTGTCACGTGTCCGAATGGACCGACGGAGAATGTTAACAATATTCTACTTTTCAGCCGGTGTACTTTCACGACATTATATCGGATTACGGTGTTGCAAAAGCATGTCCAATTATTTACGATATTATAGGTTCTATTTCTAATTTCTTTAGTGAATTGTAAACTCAAACTTCCAGATTACGAGTGGCATTGAACAATAATTAAATAATTTTTGAGAGAATTTTAAGGTCGGTACACACGAAGGGACAAGTCCCTGGGACACTACTATGGCAAAATATCAAGGGCACCCAACGGAGTTTTCGGTTAAAAAGCTTTTCGGGAGTGTAAGTTAGCCTAAAACTTTCGGATTTGAAAACATTGTCCCTAGAAAATTGTTTTCTGAAATACTGGCTAGAAAATTTGTTCTCAATCCCTAGAAAATTATAGAAGAAAAGGGAGACTAAAAGGTTTCCCCTAAAATATTCGTACGTCCCAATTCGTCTGATCAATAGAGTCAGAACAGGAAAAAAGAATCCCTAAAAAATTCGTACCTCCACAAAACTTTGCAACATGAAGTTACTTGGGCTAGAAAATTCTTGTTATGTTCTAGACTACTAACAAATTCGTAGGCCGGGAATATTTTGCCATAGCATTTTCGGTTGACGCGATTTCCACCTAGAAAATCCGAACAGCTAATAGCTTTCTAGAATGCGTCAAAGACCACAGTAGGCGCCTTAAAATGGCTAGATAAGCTGCAGACAACTGGTTTCAAACGAATTTTAAAAAGTACTCGTTGGGTGCCCTTGAAATATTCCTGGCCTACGAATTTGTTAGTAGTCTAGAACAGAAACAAGAATTTTCTAGCCGAAGTAACTTCATGTTGCAAAGTTTTGTGGAGGTACGGAGTTTTTAGGGGAAACCTTTTAGTCTCCCTTTTCTTCTATAATTTTCTAGGGATTGAAAATAAATTTTCTAGCCAGTATTTCAGAAAACAATTTTCTAGGGACAATTTTTTCAAATCCGAAACTTTTAGGATAACTTACTCTCCCGAACAGCTTTTAAACCGAAAACTTAGTTGGGTGCCCTTGATAGTTTCGCATCCATCGCCCGTCTTCATGAATTCAACCTCGATTTCAACAAAGGATGGACGTCCATTCTTAAAATAGCATCTTGACGTCCACAGAACCAAAAATAGATTGACGCAGACTATCATAGGGTACGGAGATCCAAGAGTATGTCGCACGACTTCCTTATAAGGATATACGTGTAGAGTCGTACGCACAGGCAGTTTGCGGGTAGTGATTAGTCGGTGGTTACCACACTTCGTCTACATTGTGTAGACTCGGGCAATCGAACCCATGTATCGCAGTGCAAAATTGCAAGTGATGCATGTAAAAGTTGATAACCTAGCGCGACATTCGGCAATCCATGGTTATTTTGATATCCACCACGCAAGCAGCTCTTAGAAAATTACTTTTCATCAAGATATTCAAGTCGGCAGTTACTGATAAAAAAACATTAGATTAACTTCAATCACGTCAAGCTGTCACAAAGTCGCAACACACATTGCGATGCAGCGTTAGTCTTGAAAGGTAACCAAGCCTTAGCCTCGCATGGAGGCTGGAGTTGACCCTGCAGATTTTGATTACCATGCCAACTGGATACAAGCCTCTAAGCTAACTCAACTCCAGCCTCGAAGTCACCAAAGGCTTCGCTACCTTTAAAAATGGCGGTCATGAACTACGAACCTGGTTAACTGGACTATTGATATTTTTTCGTAACAATGACCTCGTGAATTAGAATTGCCTAGTGTACCTATCAACAAATAAATATTTGCAGAAAAGATAAACAAGACCTTGCAACGTTTTCAGTCTTGCTCTTGTAAGTTTCCAGTCCCTAGCAAGAGAAAACATGCAAGAGAAAAAAAAGGCGGTGTATGTCGGCAACTTAGTGCATATGAGCTAAACAAAATGTATCATTGAAATCGATTCTGTCAAGTAAATAGTTGAATAGTAAAATATTTCTTGAATATGCTAATGATATGACGTAAAACATAACAGTAATTATACAAAAACGTGCTGGTAGACATAAATGACATTTTGCAAACATCGATGTTAAATTTGAATCTTATAAGGAGAAAGAAATGACAGAACATTCCCTGGTTGACGTCACTTTAGCATATTCAAAATATAAACCTTTACAACTCAGACGCAACACTAAAATCAATAAATATTTTACTATTCAACAACTAACTTGATGGAGAATCAATTTTAATGATAAAATGGGCTCATATAAAGCTTTGGCAAAGACGAAACAACATGAAACCAGGAAGGTTGACCTTAGCAAAGATACTGTTTTGCATATCAACAACAATGCTACTGGTCAACCTCCCTTCGTGTAAATAGCCCACCAAGGCAAAGTGTGGATGTGGATGTTTGAGAATGCAGTTTTGTATTTCTAACTATACAGTTTTTTTTTGACAAGTTTACATAGCGAGTTCCAGAACTGAACTGCGTACTATCACGCGGTGGATACTATGCTTAGGAAGTATTTTAAATAGGCTATCACTGTGAGACGCATTAATAGTAGCTGTCCGGAGCGGACACAGTTATTATTAGCGCACATGTGGGATGGTTTAAATAAATGAGTGACAAATAAACTGTGTGTATAAACAGCATTGCATATAATTTCAATCAAGCACCTTTAAATGTTTGTAGCCGACTAACAGCCACCAATTGAACATTGGCTCCATACACGAGTAACATCATGACATAGCCCACTTAAACCTGAACGCGAGTAAGGATTGGACGGAAATATTGTACACAGGGTGAATTAGAAACCAGATGATCTTTTTTTAACGATGGCATATTGTATGATCACAATAAGTATGATTTTAAAACGGCTACAAGTAGTTGTTAGTCAGAATTGTACTAAAACCCGGAGCCAAAAAGATATAAAGCCAGGAAGTAGATGAGTGATTGGTTCACCTGCATTGTAATGTATACTTTTAAATACCACTACAAACGCAATTTTTGTGACAAAGCTGCGCCAATAAGATAGGGAAAAATTAGCGCGCTATGAGAACGGCACTAACGATATCTTCCCAACACTTGAAAATAGTTTACTGAACGATTATAGTTGTATTAGTACTGTGTTACTATAGTATGATGGTAATGCGAATATCGCCTCTCGGTTTTCCTTACAATCTCTGCTCTGCGCACATTCTGTTTTTACGCGTTTTCTTTTTACTTTGCCTTTTGGACTAAGGGCCTATTTGCACGATAGGGGAGGCGGGGAGTTTGACCCCCAATGCTGGGGACCAGTAGCATTGTTTTCGATATGCAAAACAGTCTCGAGGGATTACAATACAATGATAGCCCTAGTGCAAGGGTCAACCTCCCTTCATGTAAACAGGTCCTAAATTGCTGAAGAGCCGATTGGAAGGAACATACCGTTACCATGGTTCATACAAAATTCAGTACTTGTTCTTCAAGAACTTTTCAAGTACTTATCAAGGACAATCCACACTTTTCAAGGACTTATTTTCTGCAGGCTCTTTTGGAGGCAAAAATGAGGCTGTTTTACAGTCTTCCCAAACATCCAAGGAGGTTTAAAAACAATTCAAGGAATTTTGGTAAAAATTGAAGGACTTTTCAAGGATAAAACCTAATATGCCAAAATGCAAGGACTTTTCAAGGACTCCTCAAGGCCTTGTCAAGGCCTGTGCGAACCATGTGTTATAGGGGCAGTCTGCTAGTAAGGCCAGATAAAAAAAAAACTTGTTTAGCGTCCCCACCCGACCTGAGAAATGTCCCCGACCTCTAATTTTTTTTTTTTCATAATTTTTTTTTAGAAAGTGTAAATGCGCCCGCGAACACCAATTCTTGTACCCAGACCCCTACATGTACCACTAAGAAAATGCGCCGGCGCATTAAATATTTCAACATCGACGCCATTTTGTTTCTACAACACGAGGTCATGAACACGAGGTGAGTGAAAAATGTTTAGTCAAGACAAAATAAACTTCACATAGAAAAAAAAAACCTCCCTCCCTACCTGGAAAAATTGAAATGGGTGGACGCTAAACAAATTTTTTTTAATCTGGCCTAAACGAGGAATTTTTATTTACCTTCCTAAGCTCAGCCGATGGCAATAGAAACCATAAATGATTAACGCCATAAGTTAGTAAGGGTAGCCTTTCCGAGAGACTATATGAACCTATGTAGCGGCGAAAAGGGAGGGGGAAGGATAGGACGGGCGTACGCGAGAGCGTACGGTCAGTTTGGGGAGCTCTCAGACTTCCTTTTCCTTCTCTCGACTTATTTTGTTCGTAACCTACCGCCTGTAACCGAGGAGTCACTCACACCGCGGCAAAACGTCCCGCGCATGCGCTTTTCGTGAGCCGGTCGCGCGCATCTCCCCAGTTTCCCGCCGAAACTAAAAGAAACAGAGGCAGTCACTCCTATTTCTAAAATTTAAGCACGAACGCGTATTTATGTGAAATGTTTCGCGAAAAACAAGAAAACTACTTAAAAGCTAAGCCTAAGACTTTGACGGGTTGAAGTTTTCTTAATCTGTAATTTACTGTGTGTTTACTAAGCTATAAAATTATTTACTAAAAAAGTTTAAGTCTCGGAAATTTGTATTTGAAACCAGAGCCTTCGTTCATTTGGCCAGCGGAGCACAACATTTTTCCGGTAGGTACTTCATATATAGTCTATTATTATTATTATGTGCTCTATATAGTATTATACGTCCGAAATCAATATTAGAACGAGTCTGAATACACCTGAAAGAAAATTGAGAATTTAGCAGTTTTTAAGTGATATTTGCGGGGTATTCTGCAGTTTAGCCGAGACCAAGTATGAAGTACGAACCGTTTTGCCGCGGTGCGGGGCTCACCACAGATGAGCATTTAACATGAACTGAAAAAAACTGGATTGAAAACCAGAGATATGTATGGCACAAATGTACAATCCTCTGTATTCTTCGTATAAATTCGAATACTGAAGTAGTTTCACTTTCCATGCTCATCGTCCTCGATAAAGTCCTTGGCCTGCTCTATCGATACGGCGTCGATGTGACTCACTTTATTACGGAACTTGACACCGTAAAATTTATCCGCCGAGTCCAACAATTCCGGCCGGAATGTTGTGGTGATGAATTGAGCTTTGCCTGCCAACTGGCGTATCATTTCTATGGACAAAGAAAAAAGTTGAGAAGCTTGCTCATATAACGCACATTACAGGGACCATTTATTTGCTTGCTTTATGTGATGCTTGTCGACAATGTAACACTAATAAAAATCATGAAAAAAGCCAGCTGACACAAGCAAATATTCCTCATCATGTTATCCCCTGATAACAAACCGTTTGCGTCGATTAACACTACATGATGCTAACTCAATCTTAATCGGGTATAGCACGGATTTTATATAACAAGTATAACCTTTAGGCCTGTTCCAGATAGCGAACTTAATACGGTGTTTGAATTAACGCCGCCCCACAGTCAAATAATGCGTCAGTATCTGCCGCACCCAATCCATCTGCAGCACTTCCCAATCCATCTGCCGCACCTCAGTCCTAATTCATCTGCCGCATCTCTTAATTCATCTGCCGCACCTACTAATCCATCTGCCACAGCTACTAATTCATCTGCCGCACCTAATGTCGAACCCTATTAAGTTTGACACATGAAACGTTCGCCGTCTGAAACAAGCCTTATTTTCGCTCGACGGTTGTCGGATAATCGAGATGGTCGCTTTGATAGGTTCCGTTGCAGTTCCAGCTACCACATGCAGCCTTGGTACTTACCAGCCACAGCCTTTCGGAACTGTGGATCCAATGCTTGATCGATTTCGTCAAAGAGATAAAAGGGAGCCGGGTCACACTTTTGTATAGCGAAGATCAGTGCGAGGGCTACCAAGGACTTCTGTCCACCAGATAACTGGTTCATCTCACGAGTCTCCGCTGCCTTTCCACTGAAGGAAACCTGTATAACGATGAATACAGCAAAACGTTGACGTTAAAGCAGCTGTGTCACGGTGAGAGGCCTTTAAATTCACAGGCCGGGCCGGACCACTTTATATTCCGGGGTCGTTCCGACCATCCTCAATTCGCGTGTCACTTCCCACTGCTCCATGTATAGTACTCTGTTGTTTTTTCTCTCGCTTCTACCAGTATTGAGTAGAAACTAGTGTTGTATTGCGAATCTTGTGAGCTGATTGGCTAAGCTACTCACTATTTATAAAACAAATAGATTCCATTCTGCCGTGCGTCTGTCCTCTTTTAGATGCACATACGACGTCACACCGTGAAGAGAACAAAGAAGTGCGCCACGAGACGCAGCCGAGAGTCATAACTATGTTCCCTTCGCGTTTTGTTGTCATCTGTGCATCTATAAGAGGACAGACGCACGACAGAATGGAACCTATTTGTTTTATATAATAATCGCAAAGAAAAAAACTATGAAAATATCCAATCAAAACGAGTTGAGAAATTGGTTGCGCACGCTCATGACGCCATCCATGTGTGTAACACACGGCTCTTGACCAAACAGAGCGTGCGTTTCGGACTGACTATTATGTAATGAGCGATAGATACCAAGTAGCGAAATAGATGTTTTTCAAAAACAAAACGGCGGCCAATTCGTCAAAATCTTCTTGTTTCAGTTTGAGATAGTTTCTCACTAAAACAATTAGACTACTTACTCTCAGTTTCTATATGGCTATTAATCAACCATCGGCCGATAGAAACTTCGATCTCATGGTCTATTGTTAATTATATCACAGTATTTTTAGATAACAAAGAATGTGACATAATTATGAGGAAGGGCAATAATCACCTTGATAGCGACTCCAGTAAACTGATCTACTAATGGCACGGAGCGCTGGGATGATCCCTGGCTACTTTGGCTGTCATCTTCTTCATCCTGGAAGAAAGAAAGAATTGGACAAGAATGAGGAGAAAGAGCGAGGAAGCGGCCAAAGTAGACAGCAAGAGTAGAACAAAAATAAAGAAGCTATCAATGCTTTATCTATTGCCCAGTCACCATTCTACCGACATGCCAAAAATAAGGCCTTAGGAACGACATGAGAGAGAGAGGTTTTCGATAGAAAATCCAAAGTAATAGGTCTTTTGCAGGAAACAGTAAGTGCTGATATATCACTTCAATGACGAATGAATTGCGCTCGTGATACCATGGGAAAGGCTTTACTAGATGACAAACAAACTTCAAAGACGCAGTTTTTACCATCTTGAGTGAAATAAAACTTATTGTTCTTGTTTAGAAGGTTCGACAATCGATTGGAGGTGGAAAATGGCATTTACAAACATGTTTTGTTAATAACACTATCGATCTCGCACTAGTGCATTTAATTATATGAATTAAGACTATTTTGCAACCCAGTACAACCACGTGATTGCATTCCTGCAAAAGGCCCATTTACTTTCGACACAATCGAAAACCACTTACGCCTCTCACTGTACCCGTTCCAACGCCTCTCACTGCACCCGCCCCAACGCCTCACACTGCACCCGCCCCAACGCCTCACACTGCACCCGCCCCAACGCCTCACACTGCACCCGCCCCAACGCCTCACACTGCACCCGCTCCAACGCCTCACACTGCACCCGCTCCAACGCCTCTCACTGCACCCGCTCCAACGCCTCTCACTGCACCCGCTCCAACGTCTCTCACTGTACCCGCTCCAACTAAAAAGATGAAAAGGGTAGCTGACGTTTCGAGCGCTAGCCCTTCGTTAGAGCAACAAAGTATATGATGAGGGTTATGGAAACACCATGCATACCGGTTGTTCTACAGGGTCTGTCTTCATCACCAAGGTTCCTTTGCCGTGGAGGACCAGCTTCTCAAAGACCTCACTGAAGTACTTTGATACCTGTACAAAGGTAAAGTACTTGAATGGTGTAATAACAGAACGTCTTGCCATTGAATTAAATGGGATATGTTTTCAAGCCCTCTCAGAAGCTGACTATAGCTTTGTCCAGTTCTATACTATGGAAATACATTGGAACAGGTTCGTACTGCATCGAGATGATGGAATTACAGGAGTTTTCCAGGGTTCAAAAAGAACATTTTCAGGACTCGACAGATTTCACGAATAAAGTAACTACTCTAGTGTGTGCCACGTTATATACATTCACCTAATACACGTTATCTACATTCACCTAATATGTCTATAAAATTCCAGGAGTAGATGGAGAAAAAAGAATTTTCCAGGGTCCTGGAAAAAAATAATTCAAGGCGTTTTCCAGCAGTAGTGAGAACCCTGTTGGAAATATTCTTGAACAAAGTTGGGCATTAATATTTTCAAAACTATTCAAATATTCTGGAAAGCTTCTAGAAATATGGATTACCATAACGTGGACGAGACCCTGTTTTTCCTTTTGACTGCGCGTTTAGAAACTGGAATAAACTGCGACTCGAGATTCATTCAATGGCCGCTTTTATACTAGAGGCGCATATCTGGGCAAAGAAAACGCAGTCGCATAATGAGTCTTGTGACAGTCTTTACGAACTGAGAAGACGCACTAATAGGCCTTTTGCAGCTAACAGTCACGTGCTGATATAATACAGTCACGTGCTGATATAATACAGTCACGTGCTGATATAATACTTCGTTAACGAATGATTGAGCTCGTAATTCCCATGGGAAAGACGTTACCATGGATGCTGGATGGCAAGCCATTTTTAAAACGCTGTTTTAGAAAGATCGACAATCGATTGGAGGTGAAAAATAGCATTTACAAACAGGTTTTGCTAATAGCAATACCGATCTGTACAATCCTGTACAATCACGTGAATGACTAGCTGCTATAGGCCCATTACTCTTTGCACAAAAACGTGTACAGGCATTATGCGTCTCTAGTATAAGAATGGCCAATGACTGATACAAGGTAGATTTGTAAACTTCGTGGGCACAGTGCAATATTGCGTGCATTGCAAAGGCGAATAACCTCGTGTCCCCTCCACTATAATTGCTGCATACGAAGTTGCACTACATTGCATTGTAACGCCGTAGAGTGCTCACACCTGCTTTATACTACTACAAGCAATACTGCGCATAACTTTCCAGTGTGTCCGTACAATATTTTCAGTGTGATTAAAAAAAAGGAAGATGCATGAATGCCTCACTTGTTTAAACGTGAAGAGGATTGCTTCGTGTTTGCGCTGCTCCAATACGTCCATCAGGTCCACTATAGCCTGTAGGTCCAAAGTAATAACCCATTTTAAAGTTCCTATAAGCCAGTAATAATTTACTTGGGCGCAATAGAGTGTCTTAAACCTTTTTCAACCAATTTGGGGCGATTTATGGTCAAGTATTGCTATAAAAAGCACTACAAATCCTTGAAATGACGTCATTTAAAGGACGTTATGCTAATGAGTTGGAAATGAATTGAGTTGTAACATTGAATTTCTTCATTTATACAGTTGTTTTTCAGGTGTAAGACATTCCATACTTACAATCTTAGAGAATGATCTTTCATTAAGTGGAGCTGACATAAAAACAGAGCAAAAGGAACTATATTTAGTTTGTCCCTTAAATGACGTATTTGAAATTTGATTCCTTCCCAAATGAAATTGACAAACTACAATGATTACTTTTCCTATGTCGGTCATTTTGTTTTCCAGTTTGACTTGTAAATCAAAGATAACTGGCTAGGGCTTATAGGCACTTTAAGCCCAACGAACGAGAGGAAACAGGGCGGGGATTGGTCAAACTCAAACGCTGAGAGGTACTCCAAAAACGCCTGGACCCGGTTGTTCCAAGAAGGGGTAAGCAAAACTCACTAACCCGAGGTCAAAATAACAGATTTAGACTTGGCGCTATGCTATAAAATTACCCTTTCTTCGATCAACAGGGTCCTGGTGTGGGTTGCCTCTCTTACTCTCCCTTTAGAAGCATTCAGAGTATTCTGCTTTTATCTAAAAAAACTTCACGTACTGTTGAGAGTTCGATTTACGCTACACCCTCGAAACAAACAAAAACAATTACAAAACCCACTGCAACTTAGCTTCGGAGTTAAGAGAAAGGGTCGAAAATTTCACAACACGAGGAGACAGTATAGTCCCTTTGCACGTGACGTCATAGCCGCCATGTTGGTGTACAGTTAACAATAGATTCTTCGTTAGCTTCTTTTGTTCTGTTCACCAACATGGTCACCATGCCCTTTGAATCTCTGGGGATTGAGTGCAAACCCTCTATAGTCCCTTTGCACGTGACGTCATAGCCGCCATGTTGGTGTACAGTTAACAATAGATTCTTCGTTAGCTTCTTTTGTTCTGTTCACCAACATGGTCGCCATGCCCTTTGTCATTTGAATCTCTGGGGATTGAGTGCAAACCATCTATAGGAAGCAATGCGGGAAATAGAGTTTCCATATCCGTTATTTCCATACGCGAGAAAAGAGGAGTAATTCAGTCAGTTCGTAACCTCACCCACCTGGTAACCTTTATCGAGCTCTTCTTTTCTTTTCATCAGTTTTTCCTTTTGTTCAGAGAAGTTCACGAACTGATCGAGAGCCTTCTTGTTCACATGACTGTACTTCTTCAGCTCTTCGTTACAATTGTGAAGTTTCTTCCATAACTAATGACATTTACGAATGAAAAAAAGCATTAAAAGTAGTAGCCTGCTTTGCAGACGTATTTTTCACTCTCATGAATTCGAAGTAAATTACTATTTTCTTCGAATTTATGAGTGAAAAATACGTCTGCATAGCAGGCAACATTGAGAGCGACACCAGTAAACCCCAAGTATTTTATTTCCGAATATGGTACTGAAATTGCACAGCTGGCACAACAATTATACGATTTTTTCCCCCATGAATTGTAATAGATAATAATAAGTAATAATAAGTAAATCGCCGTGTGAAAAAGATATCGCCAGACCGTAGATTTCCCGTCTTTGTTACGTAACACTGCTTTCCCAAGAATACGTTGAACAGGCTGTATAACAACAATAATAACAATAAAAAAGGACAACGCTTTATTAGAATTACTGTACCGTTTTCAGTGCTGTCTTTTGGAACTTATCGAACGCGTCTACAGGTAAGGAGCCTAATTCACGAATCTTCTTCATACATTCGTCTTTCTGTGTGAGTAAAATGACAAAAACAATACATATTTAAAGACTGGACAGCATTCAGTCTATTAGGTTATATTTCTACGGCTTTTTCACGTTCCCGTAATTTCTCGTTTCGCCGTATAAAATGCTCTCTATTTCCACCATAAAATAAACACAACCGGTGCATTTAGACGACAAAAAGTGTTTGTTTATGTGGAATTCCGTTTTCGAGAACGATCACTGGCTATAAGCCAATTAGCAATGGAGATACATTTCCATGTCCAAGCTTTCCAACCAATCAGAGTTACATTGGCGTTATATTATGAAGTGGATTTTGGAATAATATTTCAAAAACGGGTTCAAGTGTTTCATCAGTGGTTCCAAACACCGAGAAAGCAATGGATCCTGCGCCCCCAGGAATTTATTGCTTTTGAAGTGTTTGTAATCCCTGATGAAACACTTGAACCCGTCTTTGGAATATTACTTCTCACCTGCTCCAGTCTAACACATGATTTTTTCACACCAAATTATCAATTGCAAAATTTAGTAATTTAAAGTACACTGGTAAGTTTTGTGTTACCTTTTTGACAAGAAGACTTCTTTTGTTAGCTATCTTCTCGAGGGACTTGGCGTCATCTTGAATAGCTTCCAAACGGGATCTTTCAGTGTTCTGAAATGAGAGACAGCAAAGCAAACGGGTTGAAAGTCTCCCCCATATAAAGTGGCACGATGTTTACAAACGTCACAGCTGTAACGCTAATGATCCAAACTACGATTTCAATAAGCCTGTTGAAAGATGCCAATACTACTATAACGGCGTCAAGGAAAACATTGTTGTTAGGTACCTTAAGCAACCACAACGGCGACGGAATGCAGAAAAGTGTTTTCTCCTGAAATTTCGTGTTTACTATTTCCTTTGTTTGCATTTTGGTGCTTTTCACAACCAGATCTTCGACAACTATTAACAGCATGGGGTCTTCTTCATATTTGGGGGTGGGGAGGGTGAGATGGGAGCAATGACTTTCTATGAGAGGGACTATCTACAGGGGGATTATACATGGAGGTATATAATGAGCATGGAGTGGAATTCTACAGTAACTGGGCTGCAATTTTCGCTGAAACTTCAGAACTAGGTACGTGAGATACCACCAACAATCGTACCTTCCACTCCTCTAGTCTGGACTGCGCTTTGGACTTCTTCTTCTCTAGGTCATCTATCTCAGTCTCAAGTTCTGGAATCGACGAAAACTTTAACAATCAGTTTGATCACCAAAAATATGAGCAAAATAGTCAGGTTAAGATACTGAAAATTAAGAAGTTACACAGTAAGCAAACAGAGTGAATTGTGTGTGCGAATGGAGGTCACAGAGGGAAAACTACATCCGTTCCACATCATCTTATTTCGTGTTTGCCATACCGTACCTTTGCAAACTCATTGGAAATTTCGGGAACAAACGTTTCAAGTCACCGTCAATACAACAGTCCAATGTGTTTTGTTTATTTTCAACTAATGAGAAATTAATTTTTTTTATAGTTACATCTCTAGGGTTGTAGATAACAGCAGACGAACTTCGCTTGCTAACTCTACCTAGTTTCACCAGCTGTTTTCCAATGGGATCCTAACCCAAATCTTATCTACAACCCTTCATCTGTAAAGGGGGTGTGTGATGGTGAGAGGTCTTTATATTCGCAGTCTGGGCTGGACAGTTATTGTCAGCGATTTTCATATGAACTCCACTCCTTGTAGCTACATCAACACGGTACAAGGTAAATTCTAACTTGAATCTTAAATTATCAAAGATTGCACTTACTGTAGGCATACATACTGAAATCCCGGACATACTCCGTTGCAGACAAAACGAGGCAGACATTGGTCAAGTCTTAATGAATAATTACTAAAGTGTTCTTTCTTTTTGCCATAGGAATTTTTGCAACCCATAAGAATCGACACTAAAGCAACTTTAGATGTATGTGTATTGATTAGCAGACCTTTTAGTCGTGCTCTAGCTCTCTTGATCACTTTTGCAACCCATAAGAATCGACACGAAAGCAACTTTAGATATATGTGTATTGATTAGCAGACCTTTTAATCGTGTTCTAGCTCTCTTGATCACTTTAGATACTGCCTTCAGATCGGCCCGTCGTGTCTCCAGTTGCTGGTTTTGGTCTTCTATGGATATTTCCTCAAGAGCCTTTTGAATGAAGTAAAACATGCCACGCTTAATAATATTTTCAAATTCTAATATCTTCATAATTCATGGGCTTAAAGGGGAACTGAACCCTATTGAATCAACCCAACGACTTTACAAAGATGTATTCGAAAGAAATAAGTTTTGCTAGTTTACTTCTGTGTGTTGGCGTCTATGAAGAGAAAACAAGTCTTGTGTGGCAGCTCCGTGCAAATTTCCACATTTCGTATGTCACACACAATCACACCTCCGGCAAAAAGAAAACACAATGGCTAGCAATTAGGAGCCGTTGGTCCAGCTTTCCAATGCCAGGGACAACATGGCCAAACTAATTTATTCCCCGTACCTGACGTAACAAATTACAAGACTTGAGTCGTCTGTACATAGCGAAGGCTGTGAGGAAGACAATCAATTTTTCTCTTCTCCGAGTGCAACACAGAGAAATAGAATACATGTAGCATAACTTCTTTCCACCTTATAAATCTTTGTATGGTCGTTGGGTCGACTTAGGATTAAGGTAACCATTAGTTTTACCTACATGTACCTGAGTTAACTCGTTTCTTCTTCGTATGAGGTTGTTATTCAGCTGGTTCTCGAGATCACTCTTTCGTCCTTCCAACTAACGAGAGAACATTAATCAAAAACATTTAATTTCCATCCCTGATATACATACCAGTGTAATAAGACATTAACAGCACGTTCGATTGACCGTATTCCAGTATAATAATAGATGGAAGTCTCTGGAAATCACTGGTTCAGGCATATTTTGTACTGTAAGCTAAAACTCTTGCTTACATAAGATATTCACGATACATTAATGGTGGCTAAAAAAAGCCAATATGAGCGATTTGTAGTGATCATTCTGTGTATTCTGATTCCAGAATGCGGTCAATCGAATGCCCCCTTTAACATTTGTATAAGATACAGGATACCAGAAAATAACCATAAGACCAGGCAAAATGACACCGCAAAAAGGAAACAATGAATGATTTTGTACAAAACGTGACGTGATATGTGCACCTGTACTCTAACGACACATGGCTTTCAACCAATCAGAGTGTGCACTGTTTATTGTAAAGTTTTAAATACCACAGCATGG
The DNA here is from genome assembly GCA_030867875.1 of Actinernus sp. WN-2022. Taxonomy (NCBI): domain Eukaryota; kingdom Metazoa; phylum Cnidaria; class Anthozoa; order Actiniaria; family Actinernidae; genus Actinernus; species Actinernus sp. WN-2022. The sequence goes on from JAOWCC010000577.1 coordinate 37,266,155, forward strand.
TTCATACACACTTCACAATTTTGAAGGACTTTTCAAAGACAATCCACACTTTTCAAGGACTTGCTTTCACAGGATCACACATTAATGACCTCACAATTCTACGCATATCAGACTGATGTTAGACCCTTTCTTTCGTTCTGATTGTTTGCAAGATGAATCATTTAGTGCTGCTCCAACTATCATTTGTAGGCAAAAATTACGCTGTTTTAACTGTCTTCTCAAACATCCAAGGAGGTTTAAAGTTTTTTTTTTTAAACACAAGGCCCTGGGATCATTTCAAGGACTTTTCAAGGACCTTTCAAGGACCTGGGATCATTTCAAGGACTTTTCAAGGCCCATGCGAACCCACACCGCGGCAAAACGATATGCTCCGCTGGCCAAAAGAACGAAGGCTCTGCTATCAAATACAAATTACCGAGGGTTTCAACTTTTTTAGTAAATAATTGTATAACTTAGTAAACTCACAATGAATTACAAATTAAGAAAACTTCAACTTGTTAAAGTCTTAGGCTTAGCTTTTAAGTAGTTTTCTTAGTTTTTGACAAAACAGTTCACAAATGAATACTTTTAAGCAGAAACGTTAAAATCACGGCATGTGCCTGTTGTTTCATTTCAGTTTTCGCGGGAAACTGGGGGCGGCCGCGCGCGGACAAGAAATAGCAAATACGCATGCGCGTGACGTTTTGCAGCGGTGTGATGCGAACCATGCACAGGGCATTTTTTGGAGTAATACAGTACCACTCGAAACCTGTATTCTGATTGCACCATTATACTGTAACTCTATTGTTTTTGTACTGCACGTTCTAAAGATTAGGGTATTTTGTATTGTTGGGTAAGCCAATGCATTGCTGTGGGCTCGTTTCGAGTGGTACAGGCTGGCTCGTTTTTTTAGGCACATACTTCAGTTCTTTTAGCAACTGCTGTCTTCAGTCTCTCCTGCAAGCCGTAGATTTCACGGTTTATTTGATCCACCTGAAACAGATAAAAATACTACAATAAGCTCCAGAACAAAACGAGACTTCGTTTATGCAAATTGCTTTAATCTATATCATACCTCATACGAGTGGGACAAACTACCGCATGTCGATAGCCTTACCGTATAACCGTAATGTAACTTACTGTACCGTAACTCTGTAATTTGATTGGATTAGCACGACAAAAACAATAGGGAAACCATTTGAAAGTCACGGCATGCCGTACAGTAACTGTGCCGTAATCAGTGCCTTAGTTTGTCCCACTCATACGAAATCTGCTCCATTAGTAGCCCTACATGTAGTTTTGATTTCAAATAACGCATTGATACTAACTTCTTTAGCAATCACAAAAAAAGACAGCTTCTCTAGACTTTGATGGAAAAATGACAATGTTTGCCATGTCTGTTGGTTAAGTGTTTATATAATAATCACTCCAAAATGCATGCATGCTATGATTGGTCAAGAGCCATGTGTTATTAGGACACACACATGGATGACGTCATGAGCGCGCACAACCAATTTCTCAACTTGTTTTGATTGTTTGTGAATTTTTAGTTTGTGATTATTATATACGACAAATAGATTCCATTCTGCCGTGCGTCTGTCCTCTTATAAATGCACAGATGTCAAAATGTGAAGAGAACATCAGTTACTCGACTGCGTCTCGTGGCATATTTATTTGTTCTCTTCGCGTTGTGACATCATCTGTGCATCTATAAGAGGACAGACACACGGCAGAATAGAATATATTTGTTAAGCAGAGATTCCACAGCTTCTGCATTCTATTACCTCTTCCTGATCTTGTGTGCTGAGCTGGGACAATAGTTCAGTACCCAACTCATCGTTCCAGGACTTGAGTGAATTATTCATGGCATTCAGATCGGTTTCAAGAGTGGAAAGTTTGCCCTCCTACAAAACAAAAAGTACTCACAGCTCATTTTAGGGTTCTTAGTACAAGCTGGTAACTGGTTGATTTCCTCCGGCAGTTAGGATGAAAGTAGCTGCCTGTTCGTTTGCTCGAAAGCACAAGAATCATACTACCGGTATTTGTCTTAGTTTGTGAAGACAGCTTTTTAAGAAAATGCAGCCGCTTGTTGCCAATTAGGTAAAGTTTAGTTAATATGACGAGGGGAATAAAGATATCGTGGGGGCAAGAAGATACTGAGGGGGTCATTAAGGTATTGAAGTGAAGGTATTGAGGGCTCTTCCATTTTTTGGCCAGTTAAAGGGGACTCTTTAAAAAATACCGGAGTAACAAGGGGGGTATGGAAAATTTTCAATGGGATTTTAATAGGGGGCTACGAACATTTTATGCTCCCAATGTAAATATCTCCATGCCCCTCCTCCTCATATTAGATGAACTTTCCCTTTATTGGTAGTCTGTCCAAACAAATACAGAGATCATGTATCTGCATCTTGAGAATGTCTCAAGTCGCAAAACGAAACGGGTTATCCTCATTAAAAACCAGGCTAAAATAATCAGATCAATTAAGGCATCGTTCCTCATTACCTTCGACTGTAAAGCCTGTTCTACTCTGTCTTTGTTCTGTGTCTTTGCACGCACGTCCAACTTCTGTTTCTCGTATGTTTCTCTGATAAAAGGAAAATATTTCCGACTCTTAATGGGTCACTGTAGACCCCCAAATGATAAACTTTCTCGTGACAAATGACAAAAATAACTACTCAGATTAGCACAGTATACGTATGCAGGAGAAAATTTAAGAACATTTCGATGAAGGATGGCCAAGACTTTACTAGACGAAAAATAGTTTCTAAGAGAAAATTAGGGAAAATTGAAATCGGTTCACTGTAAAAGTAACGGCTTCTAGAATAATCCTTTGTAATAAAGTAAAGTTGTATATTTAATGTCGGTAGCCCCTTCAGTCTAACGAACTGCTCTTCCAGGAGGCCAACGTTGCATAACTTTACCTCCTTCTCTGACAGAGCTTTCAATTAAGGGAATTCAAAGCTATACAAGCTACTCATATCAGAGAAGAGTCAGTATGGATGTGGCGGCCCACGGCAGGTATTGAACTCGGGATGCATGCTCGATTTGCTGTGCACTAACCCATTGTGCCACACACACACACCTAGTAATCCACTTTCAATCTTCTATTGAAAAAGTTTGAAAAGCATATATAACATTCACATGGTATTTCTCTTCGTTCTCAGGTTATTTTTGTAGTTTTGTTTTGAAGGTTCAATTTGATTGACAGTACCCCTTTATATAAACACAGCAACAAATTTAAATGTTTTAAATCATTCAGCATTGCTGTTCCCGTTATCAGGGCCGCGTTGCCGTTATCAGGGCCGCGTTGCCGTTAAGAGGGCCACCTTCGTGTATGGCGCAATTGGTTAGTGCACGACACATAGAATAGAGTCCCGAGTTCGCTTTCTGTGTCGGACCGGCACATCTGCACCGACTTTTCTCTGATCAGAGTAGCCTGTACAGCTTTTAATTCTCTTTCACCATACTCCACATTATGCCCCATTCTCGTTCCCAGTGCCTCCTCAACTAACTGAAAATTCGGAGGAAATGTACATTTTCTGAGGCCTACAATCAGCGAGGAAAATTTTCCCGTTCCCCCTTCTCCTCCCCTCCCACTACTTCCTTTTTGACCTCGCGCCATTCTTCCCTCGTCCAAATATATTGCGGTTTCCCAAATGACCAATATGACATTGCAATCAACACTGTAAAGCCTTTATATGCTTTATTATTAAAAACCTTTATACCGTATAGCTATAGTGTTATTATTTAGTAAATACAACTTTTTTTGAATGTGATTCTGGTTATACATTAGAATTTTTTTTTTTTCAAGGTGTGGGGTGGGCAACTGCATGCCCCCCTTGTCCCCCACTAGCTGCGGCCCTGTCATCTATATACACACCTTGACAATATTAGACTCGTATAATTATGACTCACATTCAGATTACTAATGTCAATTATGTTATAAATACTTCTAATGTAATTATACAAATAAAACTATCAGAACAACTCAATAAAATTGATAATCCCTGCTTCATGATTCAGCGTATGTATAAGCTGGCTAGTATTCTCAGTTTACACTGAGTTCTCAAGGTTAATATTATTGCCACCCATCAAGGAAAAAATCCTGACGTTTCCCCAACTTTTCAGTGCATGACTAGACAACAATTTTCATTGACCATAACACTATTTGAATGAAGTGAAAGTCATTATCAAAACCTATAGCCTGCCCCCAGGGGGTAACACCTGCCATACAGGTATATGCCACACCAAAGAGTATGCTTTTCAAGCTGTTTTAGGTTTTAGTCTGAAATAGGCTATACATTTCGTCTTTTTGGTCTGGAAATAGGTTACGATTTTTTCAGGGAACTGACGAAGGCGTACATTTCCATTTATTTAGCTTGTAATGACAGAGATCAGTACAGGTCTGAAAAACGGTATGGAAAATCTTATATTTTGGTCCGAAATAGGGTCACCGCTTGAAGACCCAGGTGGCGCACCCACCCAAAATCTCAGAGGGGCCCTCAGCTTTACATTTACAAAAGCAGTAGACATACATGTACGTACCCACTGGGTACCTATTTAAAAAAATTATATTAAACTATAAAATTGTCTTGTAATCTTTGCTAATTAATCTATGCATCATACCTCATCACAGCCAATGGATCAACCCAACCTCTCCTTTTTACTGATGATGGATTTTATGTACCAGTGATTTATAGTACAAAGCAAGTCTTATAGCAATATTGAGGACCAGTAGTAAACAGACGTCTTAGTGTGACAAACAAGCCATTTGAATTAATACATGAAATTGGCCAAATATGAGACAGTTTCCCTTTGCCCTGGCCTACATCAAGCACATGTTGGGAGTCTACATTGAACCTAGCCTGACTGAGAATTAACAAGACAAAACATTATTTTAGTCCCACATCCCCTGTGGCTAATATGCCATCCCTGTGAACCTAGGACAAATGCATTAGCAGTGCAGAGATCTTTGCAGGAAATAAAGCATGGGGAACTTGAAAGGCTGGTACAAATCTATCAAATAGAAAATCAAATCATGAATTTCCCATATGAGCTAGAAGTTTTTATATCCCTTTTGAAGCTTACGAAAGTTTATTTATATGACATGGGGAGGGGGGGAGGAAGGGAGGGGGGGAGGAAGGGAGGAGGGAGGAGGGAGGAGGGAGGGTGATGAAGTTATTGACATTGGGAGTGTACAATTGTTGTATCCCTTTCCATCTCTTCAGCTTTTTTATTAGCACCCCCACCCCTGTGGCATTGAACAATCCCAAGCTCAGGTTGTTAATTCTAAGACAAATCTCAACCCTAACCACAAACCTAACCATTGGACGAGTTCACAGGTAAACGACGGGTTCTCACTCACCTAGAGCTAGGGTTCACAGGTAAACAAGAAGGGACTGATCCGTGACCTGACCTGTGAATTGCTCCCTCTTGTAACTCCAGTCACTTTCAAGAGCTCCCCTTTTAACTGACCAAACTATTTATTATAAAGAGCCCACTCAATATATTCACCCACCCCCCCATAAAGTTTCCCTCGTTATACTTATTCAAGTAAGAAGAATTCCCAAGACAGTTTAAGTTCACACAGGGTTTATTCAGTTGTGTTCAAACAATAGTCCTATTTATAGTTCTGGGACCACCATTATAAAGACGGGTTAAGTGTTGGTCAGCCTAACCGATTCCGTTATCCAGGCCGACAGTAGATATATACAAGGGAAAATAACAGTATAACAAACAAGAACTACTGTCAAGGAGGGGCTAAACAGGCGATAAACACCTATAATATCTACGGTGGCCCATAAGTGCAAAACACAATACACTAACTGAAAACACAATACACTAACCTGAAAACACAATACACTAAAATGAAAACACAATACACGCAGCGAAAACACAATACACAAAGCATGGTAACTGGGCACTAATGTTATTACCGCTCAACTATGACTTACACGCCAATTTTGAGTTTCTTGAAAAATGTCATGGAATAAGGATTTCGAAAAGAACACTTTTGAATCGTTTAAATCAATATGGTCTATGCAGGTGAGGGCAGAGTGTGGATGGAGACATTGTTCGGGAATCGGGAATACAATATACAAGAGAGCTGGGTGGTCCGGCTCGCAGCTTCTCGAATCTCGGTTACAGCTAGGTCTAAGTAAAGCCTGGCTTCCCGGATGGGCTGACGATCGTCTACCACGGTTTGTTTACATTGGCTTAGCGAACCAGCGACTGTGGGTGATCGTGATCATGAAGTAGGTAACACGATGATAAGAGTCACACAAAGGCTAGCCGCATTGATTGCCTAGCCTGTGTTGTTTTCGAGGTCTGTGTTTTCGAGACACCCCTATTTTAAACGCGGTTTTCCGGATTAGAAAGTGCTTGAGAACTGAGTAGCATCTCGTTCAGACTCGTTGTACAATTTACGGGAGAAAATGACTTTTCTGTGCATGTGGTATAACGGACCACTGATTTTCCTGTCTTTTTCTACCATCTCCTTAAGATCTTATGGTTATACTACAGAAGTGAGCACAAAAAGTTGCTAAAGATTGTATGGTGTACAAACTCTGTTTTGCCATGTATTATGAGTGCAGCCTTCGCCACATAGACCTAGCTGTAACCAAGATTCGAGAAGCCGCGAGCCGGACCACCCAGCTCTCTTGTATATTGTATTCCCGATTCCCGAACAATGTCTCCATCCACACTCTGCCCTCGCCTGCATAGACCATATTGATTTAAACGATTCAAGTGTTCTTTTCGAAATTCATATTCCATGACTTTTTTCAAGAAAACTCAAAATTGTCGTGTAGTCATAGTTCAAAGAGACGTCGTGCTTCAGCATCCGCCATTATTTTTCAAATTTCTGGCTGGTGCGACTGCGTTTCAAACTGGTAAGCGGTAATAAATATTAGTGCCCAGTCCTCGGCTACTTACCATGCTTTGTGCAGTGTGTATTGTGTTTTCGCTGTGTGTGTTGTGTTTTCAGTTAATGTATTGTGTTTTCGCTGCGTGTATTGTGTTTTCAGTTTAGTGTATTGTGTTTTCGCTGTGTGTATTGTGTTTTCAGTTAGTGTATTGTGTTTTCGCTGTGTGTATTGTGTTTTCAGTTTAGTGTATTGTGTTTTCGCTGTGTGTATTGTGTTTTCAGTTAGTGTATTGTGTTTTCGCTGCGTGTATTGTGTTTTCAGTTTAGTGTATTGTGTTTTCGCTGCGTGTATTGTGTTTTCAGTTTAGTGTATTGTGTTTTCGCTGTGTGTATTGTGTTTTCAGTTAGTGTATTGTGTTTTCGCTGCGTGTATTGTGTTTTCAGTTTAGTGTATTGTGTTTTCGCTGTGTGTATTGTGTTTTCAGTTAGTGTATTGTATTTTCGCTGTGTGTATTGTGTTTTGCACTTATGGGCCACCGTAAATATCAGTCCTCCGTCGTATTTGATTAACGCGGAGGATGACAAGGGTGCTATTGTTGAGACAGCCCATTGTCGCAGTGAATCTATTTTGATTCTAACATTGCCTCGGTTGATCTTTAAGGACACTTATTTTAGCATTCCTATTAATAGTCACGACCGTAGATTTCTACGGTTCTGCTGGAGAAACACAATTTACGAATTTAAATGCCTTCTTTTCGGGTACAGTTTAGCACCGCATACATTTACTAAGATTCTTAAGCCAGTTTATGCGGCTTTAGGATTTCGTCATATTAGAGTTATCTATTATATCGACAATGCTTTAATAATAGGTACATGTAGTTCCAGCAAAGAATGTTGTATGTGCATGAGGTTTGCGATTTATTAGCAAAACTCGGGTTTACGATAAATACAACGAAGTCACAGTTGATTCCATCTCAAGTCATGCATTTCCTCGGCTTTGTTGTTGACTCTAACCTTATGACATTATTGTTGCCTGACGAAAAGGTTAATATTTCTCATTCGTGCCGGCGGCTACTAGATAATCCATCTCCCTCTATTCGAGATGTCGCACATGTAACCGGCTTGCTAGTATCAGCTTTTCGAGCGATTAAGTATTTGCGTTGAGTTATGTATATCAGGGTCTATATATCTAATGGTGCGGCATATGATGAAAAGGTCGTCTTGAGTGATTCGGCTCGTACTAATTTAGAATGGATTATCAGTAACATTCGTCAGCATAACGGGCTGCCCATAGTTTCCCTGCCGGTGGACTGGACTATTGAGAGTGATGTGACATCGGAACGAGTACAGGAGGCCTCTGGTCTTAAAGCGAGCTCCGTATCACATTAACTATTTAGAAACGCTAGCGGCGCCTTTTTTGGCATTAATATATTTGGCCTGTGATGCTCATGGGAAACATGTTCAACTGCAACTTGATAATACATCAGCTGTGTTTTATATAAACAACATTAGGTCTCCACTACTTAACTCCCTGTCAAGAGAAATATGGGCGTGGTGCATGTCAAAGGACATATCCACGTGTCTGGTCTGAGTAATTACAGAGCTGACTTCAAGTCTCGAAACTTTAACGTTTCGGAGTGGAGCTGGCATCCAACTGTTTTTCTGTGGCTTAAACAAGCCACGTTTGCACCAGACATAGATTTATTTGCATCTCGACTCAATGCTAAGATTAGCAAATTTGTATCGTGGTCACCTGATCCAGGTGCATTTGCGTTTGATGCTTTTTCTTTGTCTTGGAAGGATTTTGATGCATATGCATTCCTCCTTTCAATCTAATCCCGAAAATGCTAGCCCATGCAGGTACAGAAGGACCAGGTTCAGTAGTTTCTACTGGTATCACCTGTCTGGCCGTCCCAGCCGTAGTATCCTGTACTGTTACAGATGTTGATCGAACGCCCCATCCTCATGCCGAGGTGGCCGAACCAGTTGCAACTACCCCACACAAGCGTAACTTCACCCTCTCCGGGACCACCTGCAGCTTGCCGCGTGGACGCTATCAAGCAGCGTCTTAATTGTCAGTCCAGGAGTAGTATGACAACGCCTGGCCAAAGTGGTGTGGCTGGTGTAGTGAACGATCGTGTAATATCTTTCAAGCGTTTGCAGCTACCTTTCTGGACTTTCTTAACCATGTGTATGAGGAGGAAAAGTCTTACAGCACTCTCAATACCTACAGATCTGCTGTGTCTACTTCAATAGAGGCCACAACTGGTCAAAAAATTGCTGTCACCATTTGGTCACCAGGTTTATGACTGGTGTGTTTGTGGAAGGCCTCCACGACCAAGGTACTGTACTTTACGTTACTTTAGTCACAGGTTATTTGAAGACTTTGCCGTCGTGTTCAGCCCTTACGCTGAAATAACTTACTCTTAAGGTGGTAACCTTAATTGCCTTAGTTTCGGCTCTAATGTGCCAATCTATTCATTTATTAAGCTTCAAGAACATGAGTGTACTTGCAGACAAAATTGTTTTCAGTATTGAGGGCCGCGCGTTAAGACCTCCCGGCCAGGGAAGAATCCGCTGTTGGTTATTATTCCGATTTTTTTCTGATGACACACGTTTGTGTCCTTATACGAATTTAACTCATTACATAGAAAGGACTACCGTATTTACCCGTGTATAAGCCGCACCCGTAGATAAGCCGCACCCCAAGTTTTGAAGCTTGAATTTAGGAAAACAACTTTTTTTGAATAGAAAATATTTTGTCCGAGTTCATAAACGCTTGTACTTGATGCCAAACTTCTTCAAAAAAAGAATAATCTTTTGTTGGAGTTCATAAACATTCGTACTTGAAGCAAAACTTCATCAGATTGTCATAAATAAATAATCACAACTTTAATTCGATCGAATATGGTTCAACTTGCCTTGTCATTTCTTGTGTATATTTTAACCTGCAGTCTTTAAATCACTCCAGAATTCTTCCGCATTTATTCCCCAATTAACTAACAACAATTCCAAGGAACCACTTTCCTTTAATCGCTAGAGCAAGAAAGGTTTTCTGGCGAAACAATACTGCACGAGTAGGTCAGGTCCACCATCTTGGATTTTCATTAACTAGTGCCAATCTCCCATGTGTAAAATTGCGAAGAATGCCTGGTTGTTTAGATGCCTGCTTTGACAAGCGCTGAGCGTGTTTTGGAAGGTAAATAAGCTTAATCACGTTTCAATATTCACGAAATTCTAATATATTAGGTCTAAGGTAGGTCTTAGAAGAGTTTTTGCTTTAATTCTTTCAAATTGCGTGTTTTTTTCAATGATTATGCTTAAATTGCTATATTATGCGGGTATCAGCGGCCATCCCGAGGGGGCGGCCCCCGGGCAACCCACGGGCAACACAGGGGCTTAGCAGGAGATTTGTAGCAAAAAACATGCCCCACACATGGGGTATTAGAGCGCTTTTGCGTTTTCGTCAAAATACCCCGGGGACATACCCACGGGGTTTGCACGTAATCTGCTGTCTCAACGTTCAGCGGTTTTCGCCACAGGACTCGCTCGATCGATCGACGTTCTTCGATTTCTTTATAGCGATACTTACTGTTTGTAAATACTGACGTCATTTATATATTTGCATATATAATGTGGTTGGCAAAAAACTCCGCGTGTTTGTATGACTTGTATGGGAACTAGCGATTTTGGCCTCACAAAATACATCTAAAGTCTCAATTCTGATTCCAAATCTTAATTCCTTTATAAGACTTATAAGTTAAGAGCATATAAGCTTCGATGAAAGGGCTTGCTTGCATTTTGGAAGAACAAGAAAGTAATTTGGCGATGAATAAGCACCGACCTGTGATATTTTATAAGCATCTGACTGGGTTCACGCTTCGTTTCTGCCAAGCACAGAAAGCAACAAATGTGGCGTGACTGGCCTGTGTGACGTCACAGTAAGTATCGCTATATCCTTGAGTAAGTCATATCATTATCATTCAAATTAAGAGATTAAATTAAGCCATCCACTGTCGGAAGACAGAACAAAGAAATAAAGGATAATATTTGTAAAAAACTATTAAGATTTTTGACACTTCTAAAACGTTTAGCTTCTAATACTTATGTTGCCCAGGCTGCCCCAGGGGTGGGGTTTTTTGTCACAATTTTCTGCCCCACCCGAGAGGTTTTAGCATGTATTTGTCATGGATGCTGTGACAAATGCCCCTGGGTGCCCGGGGGCCGCCCCCTCGGGATGGCCGCTGATACCCGCATTACACGATCTTTCTCTGTTATTTGTTTTACTTTTTCTTCTTTCAGATGAAAACAAATGGTAATTTATGCGAATTTTTGATACCTTTTCTAGGTGTTCCCGTAGATAAGCCGCATCACCGATTTTTAACGATTTTTTTTGGTGAAAAGGTGCGGCTTATACACGGGTAAATACGGTAAGTTGTTAAAGAGACCAGGAGTCTGGTCAACAGTTGTTTATTATTTCCTATTGTAAGCCTTATCAGGCCATTAGTTCCAGTACTATAGCTAGGTGGCTCAAGTGTGTGCTCAGCCTGTCTCATATTGATACGTCTGTGTTGAAGGCGCACAGTTTACGAAGTGCAGTCATTTCCAAGGCTTTATTTAAGGGAGCGCCAGTCTCCGATATCATGAAGCTAGCAGATTGGTCTCGGCCATCTACATTCAACATATATTATAGGAAACCTATAATAGATTCCAACTCAGTGTCATCTAGCATGTTGGTTTTGTCATAGTAATTAAACGAGCCTTGGGTTATTACTCGGGCTGCCTGTGGCAGCACCGAGTCTTAATCTGCAAGCGGTTTTTACTCGGACTGCCTGTGGCAGATCCGAGTCTTAAAATGCAAGCCGTTTTGTTTCATGCAACAAAATTTGGCCTTTTGACCTATGCTGTTACTTTTTCTTTGTTCCCATGTATTGAATTTCAAGTTCACCACCAATCAGATTGCACTGTGCTGGTCACGTGACACTCTTAGGTTAATTTATTAACTATGCATTAATTTGTGTGCGCGTACCTCACGATCGTGACGCTTATAGATTTCTCTTCTCTACTTCAGTGCAGTTGCCATCTTGTGACGGACGGCTCTACACAGGCGTTTGAGGTTCGTTTGGTAGGTTTTATGCCACATTTCGTTTTACAGACACAGAGTATTGAGATCATGTTATTTCGTTCCAGCGAGGATATTGACCTGGCGGAAAGGGTACGTACAAGCTGTCGAAGGATTTTTACTTATAACCATCCACGTCTACTTAACAACAGGAATAGTTATGTGCCAAGGTACCGCATACGAGGCATGGGCAAAGATTGAGTTTTCCAGATTACAGATGAAAGTAGAGAACTTAATGAATCTTAAAGATACTTCGGAGTCGTTGGATGAAGAAACAGAGGTCACACGCAACATGCTTGAGAACATGTTCAACACTTTATGTTATACTAAGAAAACAAAACAAGTTACAGAGCCTGCAAGTTCACAAGTCAATGAAAAACCCCAAGAGCCTGTAGTTTTGGATCAACATATCCTTGAAACTCCAAAAGCAACACATACACATGAGTCAAATTCAAACCGGAATTCTTTAGATTCTTCACGAGGGTAGCCGCAAGACGGCGATAAGAGCTGCACAGGGTAGGAAGAACAGTAGAGAAATATAGTGATAGCTCCATCACAGGATGGACAGGATACAACTTATAATTTGGGACAAATATAAACATACAGTTGAGACAATCATCTATTAGTACTCGGAACCTGCAGTATAACAGAATAGCAGACTAAATTGCAAACTTGTGTTACATGAATAAGTAGTGTTTACAGTAAAAGGTCAACTACTTTAATTTACATACGAGAAAAAACAAAAATATTAAATTACATATATATACTAGGGAAGCAGAGAATGAAAGTCACCGCGCTACCGGCCACTCCTAAAGACTGCTAATATTCAGCTAATAATTCTTCCCTTTGGTTATTACTAAGAGGATTTCAAATGAAAGTGTAGTTCATCTTCAATCTCATGTGGCCCGAGTGAAAGCCCAGATGGGCTCTTGTTACTCGGGCTGCCTGTGGCAGCACTGAGTCTAAAAATGCAAGTCATTATTTTTTATAATTATTTTTTTTATTTTTTTTATTATTCCGTGTAGCAAGCGTTCTGCGCATGCGTTAAAGGTCAAATTCACACCAATCAGATTGCACTGTGCTGGTCACACAACAAGCCAGGTTAATTTATTTACATAATTTAATACAGTAAATCAAGATGGCGGCGGACCCGCGAGGAACTTTCTCTCTAATTTGGAGTCTCATCTCTCAAATGTAAGCCAGTTTAATCAGTGTTTTATTTAACTTCACTCGTGCGAAAGCCTTCCCAACAGGCTCAGGATATTTCAACTGGCGCTATTGTCGGAACCGAAGGACCGCGTTTTTTACCCAGATGGCCAGTGATTTTATATACGACACGTACGACGACCTGAAGCCAGTGAACTGGGGCCAGGATCTGGAAAGCTAAAATTCGAAGAAATAGATATTGGAATCTATAAGCCATCAGCTCGCTGTGCTGCATTTAAAACATCCGAGGAGAACAACTTATTTTGGGTGAAGGCACTTCAAGACCAATATTACGAGTCTCTTAAAAACTGTCAGAGATTTCAATTTACCGTAAGTTGGATGAGAGAGTATTGAGATCAAGTTATTTCGTTCCAGCGAGGATATTGACCTAGCGGAAACGGTACAAGCTGTCGAAGGATTTTACTTATAATCATCCACGTCTACTTAACAACAGGAATAGTTACATGTATGTGCCAAGGCATGGGCAAAGATTGAGTTTCCCAGATTACAGATGAAAGTAGAGAACTTAATGAATGAAGAAACCGAGGTCACGCGCGACATGCTTGAGAACATGAACATGTTCAACACTTTATGTTATACTAAGAAAACAAAACAAATTACAGAGCCTGCAAGTTCACAAGTCAATGAAAATCCCCAACAGCCTGTAGTTTTGGATCAACATATCCTTGAAACTCCAAAAGCAACATACACATGAGTCAAATTCAAACCGGAAGAGACGAAATTCTTGAGATTCTTCACGAGGTTGTTAGCCCGCAATAAGAACTCTCTCGCTGCTTTAATGACCTTGATTTGTAACATGGAGGCTGACCTAACTGATATGCGTAATGAATTCTTACTCTCGTCACATCAAAACGAAACTCAGTCATTTGGAAGACAAATTAGTGCAGCAAGATAATATATACAAGACCGAAATCAAGATGCTGTCATCGCGTATTATTGACCTAGAAGTTGAAAATGGCGAGTTGAAAGCGGATATAATAAAGCTGGAATCCGACTTTCAAACTTAAAAAAAATAATCAAGAATACAAAAAAGAAGACAATGAAAGACCAAGGTCTCCAGTGTTCCGAGACTACCCAAACTACTGAAGCTTATCAGTTTGTTCAAGAGCCATCTTTCTTACATGACAACCCGATCCCTATTCATCAGAATACATTTTCTGTGCTAAATGACGAGAGTTTACAATCACCTGACCGACAACCCACTACTAAAGAAAGGGACCATGAAGTACGGTAGTACGGTTAATTCTCGGGTTCCAAACAATGAATATATGCCTGCTCAAATGCAGTGTGTTAAACGAATAAGTAGTGTTTAAATTAAAAGGTCAACATAGAGAAAAACAAAACTATTAAATTACATATATACTAGGGGAGCAGATAATGAAAGTCACCACGCTACCGGCCACTAAAGACTGCTAAATTCAGCTAATAATTCTTTCCTTTGGTTATTACTAAGAGGATTTCAAATGAAAGTGTATTTCATCTTCAATCTCATGTGGCCCGAGTGAAAGCCCAGATGGGCTCTTGTTGTTACTGTATTCCTGTGTGTTTCTATTTGGCATCGAGTTTCGAACACGCAGTATAAGGGCATAATGTGTAGGATGGCGAAAGAGAATTTTAAATTAGACAAGAGGTACACTTACATTGTACCTTGCAGGATAATTGTAATTCTCCGAGCAATACGGAACATTATGACCTTATATCTACCCACCCGGAATATCGTTTTCAACTTTTACACTGTTAGTGGATGCCAAATATACTCAGTACTTTTGCACTCAAGAAGAAGAGGCCTGGCCTGTCCTGGTACCTGAATTTATACCTGTTATCATTTGCATAACAATGGTTACTTTGGAACGTGGGCGATTGCACATTCGCAAGGAAGTACACAGTATAAGGTCATAATGTTCCGTATGGCTCAGAGAATTACAATTATCCTGCAAAGTAAGTGTCTAATTAAGGAGTTCTGATGAGGAAGGGGGTAAAGTGTGAGTGCAGTTAAATAAGGTTGCTTAACTTTACCGTATCATGGTGCCAAGTGTGCATGCCCATTATTATATCATCTTTAAAAAGCTATGGATGGATGCTTTTACTTAAACTAACCTTAACTGTACTTGTCGTGTTTCAGCCTTCTGCAGTTTGCCAAGAATAACTGTGATTTCACTGTCAGATTCTAGAAAATTAAAGAACAAAGGCAAACGTAACTAATTCTTACTGTGTGACGGCTTTAACTGAGGCCACTTAGACAACAAGTACATCATAGAACGGAAACAAAGCAAAGACTCTAGTTAAAGCAATACAACTCAGTCAATACAATACAGTCTAGTTAAAGCAATACAACTCAGTCAATACAATACAGTCTAGTTAAAGCAATACAACTGATGGTAATTTGAGCCAATCAGGCAGTCTAGTTAAAGTATTGCAACTTGCTTGAGTTTTAATCTTGACTGGTAAAAGGCAGACTATAGTTCTGAAGTATACTGTTAGTCTTTCCAACGAAGAAAATCGCATGGAGATGTTAGGATTTGAAAGTTCTTGTTGTCCTGGTGACAGTAGTTGCACAGGAAAATAAATTTAAAAATACGAGAGAACACTTCCCAACAACTTCTAATGCGAATTTTCTTTTCCAGTTTCAATTTCAACCCTCACCTTGCAGCTTAGCTTTCACTGCTTGAATTTTGACCTCTTCTTCTTCTACCTTCTTGCTACTAGCCCATATTGTTCTCTGAAGATCTAGACGAGACCTACGCGTGTCGTAGTGACCACCTGTAAGGGCACCGCGTCTGCTGACCTGATCGCCTATGCAATAACAGAACATACATTAGTCCTCAAATTATCACTCACTCGAATGATAGACTTTCTTAAAATTCCATTTGTGAGAAAAACAGACTTCCTCAGCTGTAACATGTAACTTTTCACTCATATCAGAAGCAAATTTCTACAGTTTTCCCCTCTCTCTGCAGTTTTCTTTATCAACTATGTTTTACCTTAGAATCTTTGGTTTCGCGATACTTTGTGAAAAGGTAGTGTAATTTGCACTGGTGTTTCAACTTTGCACAGCTCTTAACCAATCAGAATCTACAATTGTTTTGCTGAAAACGAGATTCAAACAGACCTGCTTCTTATTAGGTTGAATTTATGCCGTCTCGAACGCCAAACACAAACTGCCTTCGGCAAAACTAGGGAACCAGGGTAGTTAGTTTCAGAACGTTTATCCTGATTCACGTACATGTATGTCCAGTGCATGTCCCACTCAAACTTCAAACTCCCTTGTTATTACATGTATACTGTATTTACTTGAAAAAGCACCTCCCCCGAATGAGCGGCGCACATGAGAGCAAAAATACTAATAAGTGCCGCAAATTCCCTCAATAACAATGCAGCACTTATTCAAAGCACTTGAGCTCTAGAGCGGCACTTATTCAAAGTGTTAAAGCAAAAATGAAACAGGGCCCCTAAGGGCAACTTGCGGATGGTCGGTGAGCAATTTTGGCATATACTAAAAATCATGTGACCAAAGATGTCATTGTTATGTCAACACCACTACACTGTAAGTGAAATGCGGGGACCCCGCACCATGTCTGTCAAAGTTTGAGCCAGCTGGCATTAGAAATGAGATATGGGCATGTACTTAAAATCACGTTCCTGCACACACGTGCATGCACGAGTTAAAAACGATAAGGTTAGTTTTAAACCATGTTTTTTGCTGTTGTTGTTGTTTTTAGAAATAAAGAGCAGTTACGTTTTATTCAGAAATGTTGTTTTTTAATGAGTTTTAATAAGTGCCTCCCCGATTAAGTGCTGCCCTTGAATAGCGCCGCACCAAAAAGTTGAAAAATTAAAGTGCTGCAGCGCTTTTTTGAATAAATACAGTAATGAACTAGAAAGCCCCACAATACATGTATATGCACATTTAATCTTTTATTATATTGCTAGTTAATTTTGCGAGTTGTGATTGGTCAGTTTGCAGTGCATATAATTTCCTGCACACATTGCACAATTTGTTTTGAATATTTATAAGCCATATAGTTAAACTTGTTTGCTTGGTCTGTAGAGCAGGTTTCAATTGAGTGTCGAAAGTTTTCGGTGATTGCTTTGCGTTTACTTACTTTTCTATTGGCTGTGAAAATGTTTTGTAATCAGTCAGTGAATCAAATTCCAGAGTAAAACCAATCATGGTTTTGGTCCGTCACGCCATCATTACCCACGATTGTGTTTACTTTTCCTCCTGATTGGTTGCTCTCTCTCTTTCTCATGCTTTTTCCAGTGAAACCAATCAGTATTCACTTTAGTTCGTGATTGGTTTGTTGTGATTGCTTTGGTTTTGGTTTTACTACTGACAGTCAATTGAAACCTGCTCTATCAAAAGGTATGGATCCTTGTTTTCTCTTTTTTTTTATGGCCTGCATGGGTCACACTTGGGACACAAAAGCAGGGGGAAATTGAGGATCCATAACTTCTGGTATGTACCAAGCAAACATGTTTAGTAGGGGGGATGTACAGTACAGAAACTTAAAATGTTATAACTTGAAATTTGATAGTTTGAATAGCATTCTTGCAGGTGCAGGCAATGTAAGTGGCTGATTTTGGTGATAACATAAAATCGCAGTTCTCTAAAGTTTCCATACCTTCAAGAGTGATGCAATCAAGGTTCTCAGCCTTTGCAAACTGTGCAGCAACATCTAAGTCACGGCAGATCAGCGTTTTGCCAAATGCTAGCTCCATAGCAGGCTTCATGGCTTCGTTAAAATTCAGTTTAGTAATCATGGGCATTACGTCCTGAAGAGGAATAGATGAGTTAGAAACAATGATGTAATAGTGATTTTGTTACAAATTGTATGCGATGAGGACTCACTCCACAAAAATATGAGTCCCAGACTAAAAACAATCAGTCCCTGAACAAGAATCAAATAAAAGTGTATCAGAACTTTAGTACTCAATTATTGTAATACAATACAATTATTGGTTCATACAAAATTAAAGCTTTTTCTTCAAGGATTTTTCAAGGACTTATCAAGGACAATCCACACTTTTCAAGGACTTGTTTTCTACAGGTTCACACCTTAACCCTTTCACTACTAGAGCGGCCAAAAGCGGCCAATATGAAGCATGTACCTGGGAAAAAATATTGCATCAAACCTAGACATACTGGAAATACGATGTTGCAATATTATTTCAAGGGATGAATAACTTCAAAGTCAGAGCTATAACAGGGATCGCTCGACTCTCCCACGTTGGAGAAAAACGCATTTGTTTTGGAGATCATTCTTCGTTTTTCGCGAATTTTGAGGAGCTGAAAATCAGCTAAAAAAAAACTTCCGATTCGCACTTGAAATCAAAAGCAAACACAAAATAACCACTCAGTCATTACAGTACCTTGTTTAATCTTTCCAACCAGCAGGTTTGTTTGCAGGTTTGTTTGCAGGTTTGTTTGTGAAGCGTGCTATTCTTAATGCTGCACTTCTCTCCGCCATATTTTCCTGCTCCCAGGATTTGAAGGATTTCAGTGAAGAATTATTTCATGTGTCTCAAAGCAGAAACACAACAGAAAAATCCTGTGAAACCCCTCACAAGGCCTACTAAAAGCAAACCAAGTACTTTTCAGCCGTCATCAGACTTAATGATGTACTCAAGCTCTCTGACAGTGGCTTATTTGTCCAAAATTAGAGCACATTTCATTGGAAAACCTACAGAAGAAACCATACTCACCGCCGCCGAGTCCGTAGAATTCTGCCGAATGGCATCATGGGGAAAGTTTGAGCCCTTGGTTTAAAAAGTCAGCAGTATTTAACTAGCCCGGGCTAGCCAAACTGGAACTGAGGGGGGAGGGTTGAGTTAGCACTCTGCATTTCACCAATTGAGCCCAAATGCGTCCAGGAGTGAAAGGGTTAATGACCTCACAATTATATGCAATTTAGATCCAATTAAGACCCTTTCTCTGACATGTTTTTACTGCTGCTCTAACGATCTTTTGGAGGTGAAAACATGAGGCTGTTTTAATGTCTTCTTAAACTTCCAAGAAGGTTTAAAAAAAGTTCGAGGAGTTTTTCGAAAAAAAATCAGGGTCTTTTCAAGGACAAAATCTAATCTGCCAAAATGCAAGGACTTTTCAAGGACCTACATGTACCAGTATTTCAAGGACTTTTCAAGCCCTGTACGAACCATATCATAGCATCATTAGCTACAAGGTGAATTTGCAATTGGTAGCTCTTCCTATCATTTTGCAATTGATTGCCTGTAATCGTGCAATGTCAATGGTGACACAACATAATAATTTTTGACGAGGGTAGTTATTTATTTAGTCTAAATCTAGCACATAAAATGTGGCTGTTTCACATCACAAAATTGCACATAAATTGCACCTTAACATTTTTATGTACAAATAATGCAGAACAGATGTAACAAACTCACTGTGTTAATTACAGCCATATGAAATAACAAAGCTTAAGCCCACCACACACCAGAGCTATCAGCTTAGCCAACAGGCAATAGAGGTTGTTTGCTAAGCTGTTAGCTCAAGTACCATTTCTCAGCACACAGTGAATTTCACTAAGCTATCATCTTAGCTAAGAACCTATAACTACATGTATGTTACTTTGCTGCATGGATGTTGCCATTTTGAACTCATGAGAATGCTGTGCATTTTCAATGGTCAATCGATTACACCAAGCTAAGCTGTTAGCTCTCTTCAGCAAACACAGTGAATTAGTCGCCTCAAGAGAGTAAAATATAAAACATGATAGCTGATATTTTCATCACGGTTAATTGAGGCGAAACACTCAACAAAATTTGCCACACACAAGAGCTATCAGCTTAAGCTGAGGTTGAAACTAATGACATACATGTACATGTAGCTGGTGCAAAAAGTAAATGTAAAATGCACACTCCTGCTTACATCTGATTTAGGGAAGCCAGTTTGCTTGAACTTCAATTTATTTAATGGCATGAAGGTGACTTCACCAGGCATTTTTTGTCTGTTCATGGTAGACAAGATCTGCGCTGCTGTCTTGTCAGAGTCAACAATGATGTGGAACAACCTGAAGGAATGATCAGTTCAAATTATCATGCCATTTAATGTGCCACTACAATCAAATTTTGAGATATCAATGTTTTTGCATATTAATATTGTAAAGTAAAGTTGCTACATATTTCTGTCCATTTTTCCATACAAGAACAGGAAAACTTATTTTTGAGGTCCGAATCTTGAGTTTTTATGTCCACCATTAACACAAACCTGTTCCAGTGACTGAGTTAATTTTCAGTGTTAGCGACAACAACACATTTTGTAACACCTGCATGCACAATTTCATTTCGTTTAATAAAATATACATTTTTGCACAACGAGGAAGGGAATGTACAATGTAGCTTGTTGAAACCTTCAACAACAGTTTTTCAAGTTTTTTTAGTCCAAATGTTATATTTTACTTGAAAAAAAGAATATTTCAATCAAAGGCTTACTTGTTGCCTGCAGTGACCTCAACAGCAGTGAAGAATTTCTCATCACAGGTAAAGTTCTCTATCATAGGGCCATACACTCCCTGCAAGTTCTTTTCCTGCATAATCTTCTTCACTGTCTCTATACCATTATTGATGCCCTACACAGATATAACCATATATATACATTTAACATGGCATACTGTAAGAACAACCTATATAACGTATAGAACCATAGCAGAAGACAATAGGCTGCAGCTGAATGAGCTATCTTCATGGATGATTTTGCTTTAATATTCCTGTATCGAGAGCACAATATTTAAGTTGTGGGTTGGCCAACATGGCAGCTGACACATGATCTGTACTAAGATACCAAGATGTAGTGGATACTGAGATGGCAGTTTAGGGTCAGTTGCCATTTTGGCCAATGATCAGTAATAGCTATTTTGATAAAATGTTGAATATACATGTACATGTATGGTCTAAATTCAATGATCTTGTGTACCAAAGCACTACATACCCGACTAGCTGTTGATTTCAGGTTACGTTCAGCTTTTGTTAACTCTTCTCTTGCTGTGTTAATCGTCTGCTCCATAGCTGCTTCTTGTCTCCAAAGTTCTCTGCAGTTCAACAAAAACAAAAACTAAGTGATAAACTAAGTAATATTGGGTATCCTCAAAGTACCAAAATATTAAATTTCATTTGCATCACCGATTCTTCTTCAGTGAAGACTACAGTAGGCTCTGACGGTGATGATACCCATATCATTACAAGGATAAATTATATACATTGTACAGTGCAACTACAGTAACCAGGGCAACATAGACAACAAGAACTGAACATGTTACAAAACCAAAATAAAGCTTTCAAAAGTATAAATCCTAGCATATCCATGAGATTTTCTTCATTTGAAAGACTTTGACTTCAGAACTAGTCAACCAAATTTGCATGTTATTGTACTGAATCACAAGTAAGTCAAAATGATATTGTTGTGTAATTGACACTGATTGGCTCAAGTAACCATAACTTCAAATGCTTTGTTTTTGTTCTGCAATGTGATTGGTTCTCATTGTCTAAGTGGCCCCGGTTACAGTTAGTCATGCATTAAAAATAGCTTACCAGTTCCATAAGAAGCCTACATGTAGTTAGACAGCACAACTGTATCAGCAATTTTCTTGAGTTTAGATAAATGTGACCTCTCACAAGAAAACGTACACTAACGGATATCCGTTAAATGGGCCAGACCGTTCGTCATCCGTTGAAACAGTTTGAGACATCGTTAGAAGCGTTAGAACAACCGTTAGAAATTTTGTCCATGCCGTTGGAACGGTTTGGGAAAGCGTTAGAAGCGTTAGAACAACCGTTAGAAATTTTGTCCATGCTGTTAGAACGGTGTGAGAAAGCGTTAGAACAACCGTTAGAAATTTTGTCCTTGCCGTTAGAACGGTTTGAGAAAGCGTTAGGACAACCGTTAGAAATTTTGTCCATGCCGTTAGATCAAAACATTCATCCATTAGATCATCATCAAAGGGTTGAAACTAATTAGTTTGCCAATGAATTGCAAAGGCTTGGCCCGCCATCTAGGTTTCAAACATAAACGAACGCGGAGAAAGTTTCACACACGCTCAACATGGCTAGACATCTGTCACAAATGATCAAATGAGAGACAAGTGAGTGACAGATTTTTGTTTAATTAGTCCACTTCCCGCACAAAAGTGACATTGTGATCTTCCAACTTCGGTCAGAACTTCACAACAAAGTTGCTCGCGAAGTTGAGAACTTTGCAAAATGCATCATCGTCTAATTTCCCATCCAGCCTTTTAGTTCGTACTAGAGTAGTGCTTGTGGACCGGGTTACAAAGCATATTCCATAATAAAATGGGATCGAACTTCACCTCCAACTTCCCAACTTCGCGAGCAACTTTGTTGTGAAGTTCATTCCAAGATCACAATTTGATTGACAGATACAAAAGTAATTTGCGTACTTCGGAACGTACTTCCCAAGTTCCAAACAAACTTGTATTGGCAATCCACGCGGCCAAAGTTTTGTGAAATTAGCCGTAAGACCAGTCGTAAACAAAGTGTGATAATATGCAAATTAGCATCAAATCGAAGACATGACATGCAGCGGCTGCATTTCTTTGGGAATGCAAGATCGGATTCTAATCCCGGATCACACAGATATTTCATTACCAAAAGAAACAAAGACTCCAAATGGCGTGAGAACTCCGAAATGTAGTGTCCTTCGCAGCGGCAAACTGGTAAAGCTGAGAAGCGGTATTAAACTTACTATTAAAGAAGTTCACGGCACTCCGCCGGTGTTGTGTGTCAAAAACCAGACAATCGGTCTTCATGCAAATCATAGCTTCTTGATGTCAACAAAATACTGAAGAATCTATTAAGAGGTAAAGTTTATCCGGTGAAATATAAATACCGAACTAGCAGGACGGTGGTGTTTAGTAACGCAATCCTTTCATTTGGTGACCCTTCGATCACCTGAAACAAAGCCCGAGACGCCATATTATCCGACGAACAATCAAAATCAAGTGCAAGCTGCTGTAAAAAAACAATGACAATGTTTAGCTGACCATAATTATTTTTAGTGATGGTCAAGACCTGATCCGTTAGAACGTTTTGTAAACCGTTTGATAGCCAAGACCATCCGTTAGAAGGTTTTGATAAACCGTTAGATAGCTAAGATCATCCGTTAGAACGTTTTGATAAACGTTAGATAGTTAAGACCATCCGTTAGAACGTTCAGGTAAACCGTTAGAAACGTTAGCTTGCCCGTCAGAACGCTTTGGTAAACCGTTAGAAATTTTAGCTTGCCCGTTAGAGCAGTTGGCTTGCCCGTTAGAACGCTTTGGTAAACCGTTAGAAATTTTAGCTTGCCCGTTAGAACCGTTGGCTTGCCTGTTAGAACGCTTTCAATTGGTAAACCGTTAGAAATTTTAGCTTGCCCGTTAGAACGCTTTGGTAAACCGTTAGAAATTTTAGCTTGCCCGTTAGAACAGTTAACTAAACCGTTTGAACGCTCTGTAAAAGCGTTTGCTATCCATTCGTTAGCCGTTAATTTTTGCTCGTTTAACGGATATCCGTTAGTGTATGTTTTCCTGTAAGAGGTCACAAATATCCTTGGAAAACTACAATTATTTATATTTAAACCCTGACACCAGTGTCTTTTTTCCCCACTCACTTTCTTGTATTTGTGAGTTCATCTCTTTTTCTTTTCAGCTCAGAGTGTTCTCGGTTATTTTGCTCTATACTGCTACGTCTTTGTTCTAAGTCATCTGTCCTTTCCTGCAGTGAAAGATATGGGCATGACCATTTCTCAAATCCCAATTAAGTTAATCCAGGATCAAGGGTGATATTTAGTTTCATTTGATAACTCGTGGACAACAGATTTGGGATTAAAAACCTATTGGCCTCTTTAGAAACGAAAAAAAGACTGTGTCGAGTTTGTAAAGTAATGTCCCTCCAATCATAATTTCTCTTATTTTTGCGATTTTTGAAAGCTCACCACATGGTAAATATCCAACGAAACATCACCAAACTCGTTAAACTTACTAATTTTGATGTGCTCTTTCTTGTGATGGAGTTTGTTTCTTGATTAAATTATAATTAAATTGACTTTACAAACTCTACCCAGTCCTTTTTCATTTCTAAAGTGGCCAATTGTTTGATGAGGACCTTACGACTTGTAATCCTAAAAAATAAAGACACCTATTACCAAGAGAACTAATATCCTCAGTTTAAATTTAATCCAGGATTAACACTAATTGGGTTTTGAGTAACTCAGGTCAGGACCTACATATACAATGTACATAATGTAAGTACACTGTACAAACAATATTATTACACAACTTAACAGAATATGGTTGGCACCAGCTCAGCTACATGTATGTCTTTCTAATGTTTAAGTCAACATAATATTTGCACAATCTTGGCATGAAAAAATAAGACCTCTTAGACTGGCTCAAAAACCCACATTATGACGCTGCCTGTACCTTGGCCAAATTGTTCTTTTTAACATCCTGAGTGTAGTGTTTTTGAGTAACCTTGTACTTGTCTAGGATCAGTTCAAACCAAAGGAAAATAAGCCAATAAAGGCACAAATGTTCCAATTGGGTCAGATGGCTGAGGTTCCTATGTCAAGAGATATTCCTCAACAACAAGTGTCATTTACAACCTACAGTATTGTGCAAAAGTCTTGCAAACGTATTTCGACGAATTTCGCTCTTTGTTCTTACGAATGTCGACGAAATTTTCGTTCGAAATTTCGACGAAGAATCGAGCAGATACGCGAAAATTCGAATCCAAAACGAAATATCGCCAACCTGCGAGCGACATTTCGACGATATTTTGTTTATTGTTAAACGAAAATTCGGACCAGGTTATCGAAATATCGTGATCCGAAATTTCGAAGCATACGAAATTTCGAAGAAATTTCGGCAAGCGAACGTGTACAATCTACAATTCTTGCGTGAATATATTTCGTATTTTTACCCTTTCTTTCACCAGGATTAACGCGTGACAAATTCGAATTCATGACAAACAAACACGGTTTTTAAGATGGTTTTGGTAAATACCCTGGGTGGCAGAGGTTTTCTAAGTTTTACGCCGCGGCATATTCTAAGCCGCCATCAAAAAGTCAAGATTCTGTGAACGGTCAGCCAGACACGTCTCATTGCTGACAAAAATACCGCGGTGGTGCAACTTAATTTCCCGGTATTAAAACGGGCACTTTCCATTTACGTGAACTGATGCATAAAGGGCTTTTAATTCAAAAAGATTGCACTTTCCCAGTAGAAGTTTTCTGGTAAGAGTATGGAAGTTTTTTCACGTCTTTCATGACAAACGTTGCTTCGTTAGTACCGCGTAATTTGAGACTGACACGTTCACGCCTGACTGATTGCACGTGGAAATTCAGACTCCAAGAAGTTGAGATAATTAGGACGGCAAACAGTTGCAATGATTTCAGCCAAAACCTTTAACAAGAGAAGGATCTGCCGTAAATGTGAAACTGCGCTGAAGCAAAACTTTATTTGGTGTTATGCTTTGCGCTAAGCGAGTGAGTCGAGCTTTAAAGCGGGAATGTTGTGTAAAAAAAAACAGACAAACATGCCGACAACATGTCTGCTCCGCTTCGGAGAATATTCAAAAAGCCATTTTCTTGGAAACGTTATGCAATGGTTTTTACAAAGATGACTGGAAGGCTGACGGTCTGAATATTATTGTGGACATACAGAAGGTACAGTTTACAGTTGAACACGTTCGAAGTTGGAGCGTGCGATTTAAGTAACATTCCTTTCGTTCATTACCCATCCGGCCTTCGATTCAAACCGGGAATCAAAGCATCAGATTTCTATTCTTAGCCATTATAATGACAGAACTGAAGTAAACTCTGCAGTTGTTGTCCTGTACCGTTCGAAAGAGAGTCGTAATGTTCAGTTAGTCAAAGTCCGAATAAATTAAGTTTACAACTCAGGTTTGTCGAATTGACCGAGTGTGCCGGAAAAAGTACATGTACTTGATCTTTGACGGGCATCGAAATTTCGAAGGACCGACATTTCGAAAGACCGAAATTTCGAAGAAGCGAAGTTTTGCGCGAATATTCGCAGAGTATCAAACGAAATTTCGCACGATCTTTCGCAGAGTGCAGCAAATTTTCGTGCTAACCTGTCGCAGAGCACTGCGAAATTTCGCACAGATTAAACAAAACGCTTTACGAATTTTCGTCGAAATATCGCCGAAATTTCGGCTCATGAAAATTTAAGTTCATTTTCGCCGTAAAGCCCCGAAAAGCCCAGAAATTCGCCGAAAGGTTGTTGCAAGACTTTTGCACAATACTGTAGTACATAAAAAAATCAAATAAGGTTTGACACCTTGGTAAAATTTTGAGAAACCAAAAAGCAGCTGTCAAGAAGTACTGTACCTTAATATCAGCTTTTAACTTCTGTAGGTCAGATCGTAGGCCTTCTGTTTCAGACTGTATTGCTCGTATCTATGCAGAATCAGTAAGTTTATTTAGTAATTTTGTTATTGACTTCACCACTAAAAACTAACTTTTTCAATAGTGCCAAGGCAAACAGGCAGACTTATCTTGAGTGATGTCTCAGTGTGGGGCAATTTAAATCCCTTTAAGCCTGGCCAGCAGTCACAAAGGGAGAAAATTAGTCCTAGGAAAAAGCCACTCTTGCAGCTCTGGTGTACTGCAGGTACAATGTAAGATACTAGGGATGGCAACAGTAATGACAATGGGACATAGAAAAGTGTTTTCTCCTGAACTTTGGTGTTTACTACAGTACTTCCTTTATTTGCTTTTAACTACTTATTATTTTTCGTATCACGGAATTTCACTGTTAACCAATCAGACAACTTGTTGACACTGCCATCATTACGTCAACTGCCCATTGGCGTGGGCCATTTTTGGCTTAGCGTAATTTTTGTGAGGCCATATGAGAAACCATGATGATCATAAGTCGTTGTTGTTGCCAGATACACTGCCAATCGTTATGTTTTTCATTCTGTGCCCTTCATTCCCTTAAGATCTTTGACAGCAAGTGATTGTTATACCCTAACATTTGTGAGAGCAGTTTCGATGCATGTGATACATTGTATCAGATAAGCAGACACAAACTTTATTTGTCCTTCTTTTATACGTAAGACAGATGGTGGAATAACTTTTTCAGTCAGACTACAATAATAATAATAATGAATTATTTATATAGCGCTATTTCCTATAGCTCAATAGCGCTTTACAATTTTTTAACGAACTAATAAAATAAGTATAAAAATACTAATTTAAGATATGATAGGTATGGAAATATATGTACATAAATATTACAAATTTACATTACACTATCTAATAACAAATAAACTATCTAATTATAAAATTTCTTAAAAAGATGTGTTTTAACATTTGATTTAAAACTGGCTACTGAATCACTAGAACGGATAAAATCTGGTAGAGAGTTCCATAATTTAGGCGCGGCAAATACAAAAGACCTATGACCGTAACTAGCTAGTCTAGCTACGTGTACTTTAAGTAAGTTTTTAGAAGAAGACCTCAAGTTCCTAGACGGAGCATATGGCTGTATAAGGTCACTAATATAGGTAGGGGCTAAGCCATTAAGTGCCTTATAGGTAATTAATAATAATTTAAAAACAATGCGTTGGCACACTGGAAGCCAGTGTAATTGCTTCATAATGGGTGTGATGTGGTCATATTTTCTAGTACGCGTAACGAGACGAGCTGCTGAATTCTGAACATTCTGAAAACGGTCAATTAAAAATTTAGGTAGTCCATATAATAGTGAGTTACAGCTGTCTAACTTTGAAGTGATAAATGCATGGACTAGGATTTCAGTATCCAATTGTGATAGGCAGTCCCTTATTCTAGCTATATTACGTAGGTGATAGTAGCATGTTTTACAGACATTAGTGACATGTACTTCAAGGGACATATGTTGGTCGAAGGTGACACCAATATTCCTGGCAGAAGTGGATGACGAGATCCTTTCGGTGGAGACATCGATATAGTCTATCGATGGGCGTGGACGATGGTGAGCACTTAGGATCAAGAGCTCCGTCTTGTCCCTATTTAGCTTCAACTTGTTACGTCTCATCCAGGAATCAATCTCACCCACACAGGCTTGCACACGTGCAACAGCACTAGACTGACCCTCAGGTGTGGGATCAAAACCAGAATAAAGCTGGACATCGTCAGCATATAGGTGGAAACTGAGACCATGTCGTCTGATGATGTCACCTAGAGGTGACGTATATAACAGGTACAGTATGGGCCCAAGAACTGACCCCTGGGGGACACCACAGCATAGATCTTTAACGGCTGACCTTACTCCATTTATCATAACGAACTGCTTGCGGTCTTGGAGGTACGATCGAAACCATTTGAGTACATTGCCTCTAATCCCAAAACGCGTACGCATCCTATCAAGTAATATGTCATGGTCAACTGTGTCGAAGGCGGCTGACATGTCCAGAAGCAAGAGTACAACACATTTATGACTGTCAATTGAGGACAAAATGTCATTTTGCACTTTAAGAAGGGCTGTCTCAGTGCTGTGTAGTCGTTTGTAGGCTGACTGAAGAGATTCGCCCAAGTCATTGACAGT
Source organism: Actinernus sp. WN-2022 (assembly GCA_030867875.1). Classification (NCBI taxonomy): domain Eukaryota; kingdom Metazoa; phylum Cnidaria; class Anthozoa; order Actiniaria; family Actinernidae; genus Actinernus; species Actinernus sp. WN-2022. Next base: position 37,294,917 of record JAOWCC010000577.1, read on the forward strand.
TAAGTGCCCCTCCAGCTGACCCGCAACAGCTTTCTCAATGATCTTTGAGACGAACTTCAGATTCGAGAGTGGTCTAAAACTAGGGTATTCTTCAAAATCTAATGAAGTTTTCTTCAATTTAGGTCTAATCATTGCCTCCTTAAGCTGAGTAGGCATACAGGCAGATTGGAGTGACATATTGATGATATTGGTGAGAGCCGGCAGGAGCATCATCTTGCAGGCCTTGAGAAATTCTGCAGGTATGGGATCAATTTCACAAGATTTCTTTCCGGCGATATCAATCAAACCATCCACCTCCTTCTGAGACATCATCTGAAACTCGGTAAGTTGGACGGATGAAATCCCCTCCTCTGTCGAGTAGGACTGGGTGGCAGCATTAGTTTCGTCCGATAACTCGTTCTGTATGGCAACTATTTTGTTGTGAAAAAATTCAACAAAGTTATTAGCCAGATCTAACGTCGAGGGTGCAGTAGGGTAGCGACTCTCTACCTTCCGATGCAACAGTTTATCTACTGTATTGAAAAGAATTTTCTGATTGGAAACATTATCAGAGATAATGGAGGAATAGTAGGAGGCTTTAGCCTCTTTCAGCATGTTGTTGACAACCATACATTGCTCAGCATACATTTCCCTGTCGACACAGAGCCTGGATACGCGCCAACGGCGTTCAAGCTTTCTACGTTTCCGTTTAGCTTCAGCGATACTCTCGTTATACCATGGTGATGATGGGCGAAGAGTGATCGTGCGTTGTTTCAAAGGCGCATGCTTGTCCAGCGTAGTCGTCAGGGACTGATCATATTCATCGAGGAGATTAGAGAGGTCTGAGAAACTTTGCTGTAAAAGGTTGGACTTTTTAATGTCCTCCTTAAAACTCTCCATGTCAACAGAGCGCAATTTGCGGGATTTGATTTCAGCTCTCTCCAGGGGTGGTTTGTTGAGACGTAACGTACAGTGCACAGCGGAATGATCCGATAGCATTGGATCGCGAATTTCAGTACTGGTCACCAGTTCATCATCAGCCCTGGTTATGATCAAATCCAGCGTGTGTCCCTTCGCGTGAGTAGGGCCATTCACGTGCTGCTTTAAGTTGAACGATTCCAGTATCCTATTGAACTTGATTGTGTCTGAATTGTTCATATTATCCATATGGTAATTAAAATCACCAGCGATCAGGACATTTCCCGGAATGACAACCAATTGTTCAGCAAGAGTACAAAATTCCTCTAAGAATAGTGATGTATTCAGCTTGTTAGCCTTTGATGGCGGCGGTCTATAAATAATAACAATTCTAACGCAACCGGTAGAACACTTGGCTAATACGTCAATATGTTCAAAGGACTTGAATTTACTCTGGGTTTGTTTTTTCACTTGGACACGTTTCCTTAATAGCAGTCCAACTCCACCACCTCGTGAGTTTTTCCGTGGAACATGATGAAAATAGTATCCAGTTGGACAGACTTCCGTGGCAGAGAAATTATCATCACCATTCAGCCATGTCTCGGTCACCGCAAGAATGTCAATATCGTTCTCAACCACGTAGTCACTAAGAGCGAGTTCTTTATTATTTATTGATCTAATATTCAATAGACAAAAGGCGATGGGCACGAAACCTCCCTGTTGTTTTTGTCTTGTGCATGTTATATAGGATAAATTCCTATAGTTCACTCCGCGATTGTATAGCCGAGATGTAACAGCAGATCCATTGCGTGACACAGTTGTAGGCCGAACTGCGTGACTACGTTGAGTGTGCGAAGATACAATGACTGGAATTGATCCACATAATGGAGGACCAGGATTTAGCTTGAAGGTCAAATCGCCGATTAGTTCCATATTAAAGGTTGCAGAGGAATTAGAATAATAAGTGCAAGGTCTTTTGTGTCTCTTCACCGGGCGGCGCTTCTGGAATCCTTCATGTAGAACAGTAGATGTAGAATCCAAACAAGCAAACAATGCAAAATCAGCACCATTGTTCGCGTAAAAAGTACTGTGAGCACCAAAGCGTGTAGTCTCCTGAAATCCATCACAGAAATGTCGAGTTTTCGCCTGGAATTGCAGCTCTGGAGTCACCAGACTTCGACTATGGGGACGTGGATGTCTTAGAAAGTTCCCCAGGAGTTTATGATCCGTAAAGCGACGCCCCAGCAGCAGCAAAATTGCTAAAAACAGAGAGAAACAGCCGACTCGACCGCCCATAATTAAGACACTCTTTACTGTTGGAACAGTCTGCCTTTGAACTTGAGAAAGCTGCCAAATGTCTACCCATTGAAGAAATGTTATCAGAAATACTTACTGAATGAGCAGCTTTCTCTACATCATTTTAGACCTTAACATATTTTATTTTGTCGTTCTTTTAAAATGTATTATTTTATACAATATCTCAGATTTTAGAATTTACATTAGAACTTAAGCATTTTTATATTTACATTTCTCTGGGTGGGGAGGTGGAGACTAGGTACTGTAGGCTCGGTTTCCAGCCGTGGGGGTTTCGGTGAGCCCGCGATCCTCTCCCCACTCACGGCTGGGCGCGTGAGCTGAGACATTGTCGGGTTTTAGGCAATCACAAACTTGCCACTCAAATCCTGTCGCTAAATTGATTTGCATAATTTACATTGTAAACTTTTGAAAGCCGGACCAAAGACTTTCGATTGCTGTTTGAAAATGCGTTTAAATTTGCTCTGGAAAAGTTTGGTTTCGAAGAATTCAAGGATTCACACAAAGAAGCAGTAAGAGAGTTAGTTTTTGGGTGAAGACACTTTGTCAGTAAACGCACTGGCTCTGGAAGTCACTTGGGAGGGGGGTGGTGACTATCTGTTATAGTCTGTTATAGTTAGCTTATATATTTATTAAATAGATCATATGAATAGCTTTATTAGTATATTAGTATTAAGCATTTTATATAAACTGTATTGTATTATTGTAATGAGGGCTACAGGTTTCTTAGTGTTGTACACTATTATGTAATACCCTCTTTAAATAAAGATGTTATTATAATCTGACAATCACTTTATTTGAGTGTTGAGTCTTCCAGCTGTCCATTAGTGGCCTACTAATTGGGGACACTATAACAAAATATTTTGATAATTAAAATATACAAAAAGAAAGTAATTATAAATTTAAATAAATAAAAGATAAACTGATAAATAAATAAGTGATTTTAAAAGTAAATAAATTGGAAAAAGAAACAATTATTTGCAGTACATATAAGCCAAAATAATTTTGGAATTAGCAGTAAATAAAAATTATCTGTAATGGTGTACCCCCAAACCCCAAAAAGATAACAACGCTCAACTTGCACCACTCACACAGCTGTCCTTTCACACAACATTTCTCTTTCAAGGATATTAATTTTATATGGCATTAATACATTTGCTGTTGAAATGCCATATTGCCCGAGTACAGGCTGCATAAAGCCAATTGTTACTTTTCACATCCAAATCTTTGAAAAAGAAGTCCCTTGACATCGAACGAAAGACTCATTGATTTATTATTTAACATTCACATTCTCTATGAAACGTAACATGTACGGTTTTCATGTTATGTTTTTCAGACAAAATCAAAGTCAAAAATTATGTTGGCGACTACATGCATTTTCATGTGATGTGCAGCTATTGTATACTGAAATAAGGCTATTGCTTTATGCCATTGTCCAAGACGTTGCTGTCATGGTTTATCATAGTCCCTACTTTTTATCAAAAACTAGCTTACTGTAGCTATCAATAACATTATATTGTTAAATACTGCTTACCTGAGACTCTTTCTTTGCCACAGAATTTGTCAAGGACTTCATTTCCTGTGATTATAAAATCCAAAGGGTCACTGGTGCCTAGGAAAACATTATTGTGGATAACTGGACCTGATGACTGTGACCAAAAATAGTTGTTATATACCTTTTTAATCCATTTGTCTCTTGCTTCCTTTGAAGAGAATTGGTTTTTTCTTCCCTGCTTGGCATACAACTCTGTTCTTCGTTGTTCACAAGCACTTAATCTAAATGATGGAAATGATATCACATTGATCCACTGTTTGGAAAAACTGCACAATTCTTTTGGAAGCACTTTTTAGTGTTCACTCATTAAAAGTGCCATTAATATGGGCTGGTAGCCAGTGAAAACCGTCAGCTAGTTGCCCATTTCCAGCTGGCTACTTTCATCTGCCACTGCTGATTAGGCTACTAAAATAAAACAAACAGATGCCTACTTTTCATTTACAGTTGCTTAATCCAAAATTTATTGAAAGCCCTGCACTACTGTGGAGCAATTTCATATACCCCTCTAAACTGCATACATGCCAGTTTGCATGCAAACAGATTTGCATGCATGCCTGCAGACACATCTGCATGCACACATAGAGAAAGTTCATGTATGTGCATTAAAGTGCAAAAAAGTGCACTGCACATGCATTGTCACTATGCATGCATGCACTGTCACTATGCATGCATGCAGACGTATCTGAATGCATGCCTGCAGACACATCTGCATGCACACATAGAGAAAGTGCATGTACATGTATGTGCATTAAAGTGCAAAGTGAGTGCATGCATGCACTGTCACTATGCATGCATGCAGACATATCTGAATGCATGCAGGCATACAAATCTCTTGGCATGCAAATGGCATGTATGTGTGTCTGCCAATTGTGTTTGCCATGCATACACTGCCACTGTACATCATATGCATACATGCATGCACTATTACCTACATGTAGTTCTTCAGCTGGACAATAGCTTGTGGAAACAATCACTACTAGTAATAATTAATTTTAAATCTAGTGAGTGAGAATCAGACAGTGGTTTCTGGTTATGTTTTTGGTCGAGAAAAATCAATGTTTAAATAACAATTTTTTTTGGGGAAGAAAATTGGTTACTCAGCTTGTATCAAGGTACACAAACTTTTGTCACAACACTTGAAATTTATAAATATTAAAGTGCCCCTCAATCCCATATTTTATTTTATTTTTGAAAAGAGAAGGTAACTTTGAATAATTATGCAGTTTGTGTTAATCCTAGATTTTTATGAGCATTGTATACCCGAATCTGATGACAAAGCACCACCATTAGACCTGTTACAAAAACCGGGGATGAGTGACGTAGGTAACGGAAGACGTTCACTAGAAGTTAGTAAACATATGGTTTGTGTTTGTGGTCGCTCTGTGGAAAAAGCCTTTAATAGTGTCTAAAACTCCACAAATTCAGCTACATGTACTTCCAACTACTTTTTGTAAATTTTGACAACTGAAACATATGCTCTTCCTTCATTTACACTGTGAGACCCATAATTCCCTGCAGCTTTTTAAATTATCATAATTATCTTAGTTTTTAAATTACCACAACCTTCCACTTCCTGAATGGTTTTGACTTCTAGTCCTACATGTACATGTATGTTCTATCCAGTACACAGTGAGTGTCTGAGTATTAGACATGTTTGTTGAAATGACCAACAAACAATCACAAGCCTTGTGATCAATAATTGTAGGCAGCATAATACCAGGCAAATAATACTTCCTAACGATTTATGAATACAGGTATTGATTGAGAAGTTATATAAAAAACTGTGGGTGTTAGACCGTATTAACAAAACTTAAAGTGCCTATAACCCCAAATTTGAAGTATTTTTAATAAATTCTTTACATCCTTCTTATCAATAATTCGAAGAGAAAAAAAGGAAAAAAGTAAGAGTTCGACCTTATTTCTGGGGTCAAACATCGTAAAACAACCCGATTTGGGCACCCTGTCCCAAATGGCCGTCAGCTGGAGTCTGGAAAGAGCCTGGGAACGAAACCGGAAAGCAACGTCATAGTAGTGAGAGAAAGCGAACAACCAACAACAAAGACAGATAAAAACAGAGCGAACCGAGCGAATAACTCGATTTGAAATGCCAAACAGATGTGTAGTTGTGGGCTGTAGGAATGAGCCAGACTCAAAAAAAGGATAGCTCTAACACAAGATCCCGTTTTTAAGCGATGATCGGCCAGAAGCAAAGAAGAGAAGACGCCAGTAGTTGAGGTTCGTGCGAACAAAGCGAGCGAAGTCCCTCCAAGCCGGAAGACTTTATAAGATTTTCTTTAGTCCCTGACTCTACGCGATGACTGAAGTCGGATGAATATGGAGTTGTTCCTATTCCATCAGTCCATGCCATCGAAACCGATAAGCCATTCTCCGATTTTGGTAAGTGCTTTTGTATTTAGTTTGGCAAATTATACAGTAGCCTTTGTGTAGCGCTTTCGTTTCACTCCATTCCGGGGAATGGAGTGAAACGGAAGCGCTACACAAGGCTAGCAATACAGTGGAACCTGCATGTATAAAGAAGTGCTGAGGGAAAGGAAGAAAACTTCATTATAACCGGGTTCCACGTACTGAACATTAATTTCACCACGAGTGTAACTAGTATAAGGGCAATGACCGTGAATAAATCAGACCTTCAGTTTTAATGTATTTTAGTACGTTGTTTGTTTATGCACAAATATTATCAACTTTATTCAGTTGATACCTGCACCTATGCCTATGGACACCATGCTTAACGAGCAGCCAAGGGCAGAAGCAACCCAGAAGAGACAACAAATGAGGACTGTTGTAGATGTTCCCCCTACAGCTCTAGGCAATTCAAATTGTTTTGTATAAAATATTTTTCCACAAAAGAAACTATTCAAATTCTGAAAATATTCAAACAAAATAGTCTGTGCTGATCACACCTTCGGTGTTTGTCCTTCAATAACACCTAGCTCTTGCTCAAGCAGTGCATTTACACCTATCAAACTGTTTCCCATGTCATATGTATACTGCTTGTTTAGTCTTTTGAGACTAAACAAAATATTAAAATACCAGCTGGAAACGTATAATACACTGTAAGTTTGCATTTGAAACGAAACCAGTGCTTTATTTACCATAAACCAATATATTATACACATAACTTAATAATAATTGTTATTTTTGTACTTTAGTGCCAGAAGTTCCAGTTCCACTTGCTGTAAGGCCAGAAGTTCCAGTTCCACCTGCTGTAAGGCCCACAAAAACCAAGGCAAAACCCCATTGCTCAGTGTGCAAGAAACCTATGAAAGGGCATAAAAGTGTTGTCGATTGTCCAAAGAACAACCCTCGTACCCTTAGTACAGAGTGAACCAGAAATGTCTACCAGCTATCTTAGTGATTTGATATTTTACCAATGGACAATCTAGGTAGCAATGTTATACTGTCAACTTTCATAGACTAATAATCACTCTGACTTGTGACCAGCTCAGTGAAATCGATTGCCCTATTTCATTATGATGTCACATCAAAACAAATAGATTAAAGCCACCATTCTTATTATATTGGGAAAATTGGCCAATTTGAAGAAAAGCGATCTATGGCAGAACAACTTTATTTTGTATGTCTATTGTTAAAGTATGAAAATATGTTCATTATTTTACTTGAATAATGTATATTTACACAGTTTATTAGTCATTTTTGAATATTTGCTTTGATTATCCCACATGTGTATCAGATCATATGAGAATCTCTGATTCTCTGATAATGAGTGTCTGGCCCGAACATCTAAAGTAATGGTCTCTCACCATGACACATGACAGTCCCTTTAAGGTTAGGCCAGAGCATTGAAAACATGTCCATCTTGTAAAAGGGGTCAGTCAGATTTTACTGTTTTCCAATTTACTACTCAAACATTTAAATTTTAATATACCGGTAATAATCCTATTTTCAAAATTTGTGTAAAATTATATAAAGGATCACAGGGTGCGATGTACGACTCTGGTAATTTACTTTGCAATTAAGCTTCCCAATTCGGACCAGCACCCTAGAGCTTTAGGCTACTAAACCCAGCAAGCACACTGCTTATTTTTATTTGTCGTACCCTGGAACATAAAATTTGCCTGTATACAGTACAAATAAAATGTATAAATCATAGTGATAGCAATAAACCATTGAAAAAAATACTGGTAGTTATGAATGGCAATATGGACATACATGTAGGTTAATAGCCCGCATTCGATATATGCTTCACTTCTCACACAAAGGTTGTGGGCATAATTAAATTCATTATTGTTATTTCATTAATCACTGCACATTATTCCCCAGAGCCTTGTATTGAATCATTTGTATGTGACCAGTGAAGCCTATATCAAAAGTGGCCAATGGCACTGAAAGTTTGACTGTTCATTGTTGTTCTCCTTAAAGTTTATATAAGTCATGAAGTACTTCCATCTTCTTCAAATCCAGTGAAGGTTTCTTTCCCAGCATTGAATTTTGTCCTGATTGTGTCATATGCACATGCTACGTAGTAGAGGAATTCTATTGTTGCCCAGATAACCGTAGACTAACTGGATGTACTCTCTGTATGAGACAACTCGTAGAAATCTGTAAATAAAGAAGTTTATATGTTAGTACCAATTGTTTGATACAGTTGAAGCCCTTTGTGAAACTGCCCTTGTAGGTGACCAGCTCCACTCAGAGACCACTCTTGTGCTCTGTAGTAACCAGCCACTCTCGTAAGTGACCGCCACTGTCTTTTGATTTTTTTTTTTTAACCTCTTGTAAGTGACCACTCCAGAGACATGATCCCAGACTGTGCAATGAGTCTGATTGCAACGAGTCAACTAAATATAAATATGGTATGTAATCAACTAAAGTCGATTGAGGTATGCTAACCGCCATGGAAAGCGAGTAGCAGCTGACGTTTCGAGCGTTAGCCCTTCGTCAGAGCAATATATAAATATGTACACTGAGCTTCAACTGTATTAAAATTATTTTTATTTAACATGCACGATAGATCAAAATTTCAAAATACTCTGATAAACCTTCCACTTTCCTGGTTGGACTAAACACGGAACTGTGCTCATTGATTTCAATTCATACCTTGGTTCATTATTTAGCATTATTAATTCCTGGTATAAATATTTCCTTACATATTAGTATGCAGGGGTGGATTTAGGATGTGCCATTGTGGGATGTTTCCCGCTAAAACATATAGTTGGTGCATGTTTCTCAATTGAGAGGGGCAAAAGTGGTGCACACTGAATTTCCACGAACTGTAAAATATTATCAAACAGGTAAATTCCGAAAAGGGTAAATATAAGAGGAATTGCGATATTAGGAAACTGTTAATCGTATCTTCATTTATAGCGATTCTTACAAGTAAAGGCTTATATGATTGTTGCGATTGCAAGGTCAAGGATCACTTGATTCTTTTGTTTGGTGTGAATCAAATTCAAAGCGTAACTTAAATGTGTTGAACAGAAGCATCCTGCAATGTTTTTTTGGGAGATCACGTCCACGGCAACGGGAAGCCCATGAAGGGCTATGATAACTTATTTTCATTTTGGACAGTTTAACTCACCAGCTTTCCCTTGGTTCGAGGCCTTCCAACCGATTCTGGAGGTCTCTTCGTCTGTCCTCTGCCTTTCTTCTTTCCTGGCGATAGTTTTCTTCATCGGCGAGTGGATCATCCGGTCTCTCTTCGCCGGCAGAATCTTCTGCTTCAAGCTCATAGTTCATAAAATTTAGCTTGGAATTGTCCGATGAACAACTGTCTTCAGATTCGGAGCCTTACGAAGACATTTTGTCAAAACGTACAGCAGAAAATTACAGAACTTGCGACGCAAATAAGAAAGAACGAACCAAAAGTACATGAGAGAAGCCTTTGTCACGTGACATGGCTCCCTACTATGACGTACCTAGTCCCAGACCCCACCAAGTCGCTAAGCTGACGGTAAAAGTTCACGGCTCTCATCTTTGAAAAGCCGTAAAAAAAAAGAGAAATGCTTTAAAACCATTAATTTTTTCGGGAAGTTGCATAGAATACTTCTAAGTTTGATCTGAAAGCGTAACTTTTTGGGGGTTATAGGCACTTTAAACACTCAAAAGCAACAAATCTCTTGGGTGCACCCCTCAAGATCCAATTTTGCTTTCTTGTATTTTGATACCACAAAAACCTCGAACTTGTTTTTGATATAATGTAAAACGTCAACTGCATGTTTTCTACGTTTTTGAAACACTGACATTTTGTAGAAAGAAGACAACCCTTAACTTCGGTTGGATGACATAATTATTTGTTTAGATTTGAGAAAATTATAATTTTATTATCAAATTTGACAGCAATTTTATGAGTACATAGTCTGTTATTTGCTGTGTGGTATCCACGCAGAACATCTGAGAAATACAGAGTGTATGATTAATAATCTGCATGTGTGTTATTCCTTTAAAATGCATGCATGCTGCATGCATGCAGATTTGCTTTCCTACAACTCGACTGCATTTGTACCTGTAACAGATTGAGGGGTGGTGAATGGTAAATTCAAGACTTTCCTAGATGCAGCGACATGTTTTTAAAAATCAGCCCAGGACTTTAGGCTTTTAATTCAATTTTAAGACTCCTGACATCGAAAGAAAAGGTACTGAATTGGAAAATGAAACTTCAAGACCGATTTATAGATTCCAAGATATAGAGATTTCATGACCCAAAAATTCAATACCAGAAATTGAGATTCCCAGATTTAGATACACATGTACCGTAAATGATATAATAAACGCAGGGGGCGTTTATTAAATTTCAAGGGTCCGAGGGGGGCGTTTTAAAAGATAAGAGGCGTTTAAAAGAGAGAGGCGTTTATTCTAATAACTGTAACATGGTAACCTAAATACGGTATTATAATAACCTAAATGACAGAGCTTTAGCAGACTATCAAGTCCGTCCGCTGATAAGACGCAACTCTCACACCGGTGTTAATTAAGCAAGATAAATAAATTGATTGATTGTATTGTACATCTGTTTCTATTAGACAGGGGGTGTCTGTTAGAGAGGGGCGTTCAATACAAACTTGTCAGCTTAGGAGGCGTTAATTAGATAGGAGGCGTTCACTAGATCGGGGGCGTTTATTAGATCATTTACGGTACTCTATATTTTTAAGCACCATTCGCCACCCCTAGAATGCACCAGTTTAAGCTTATACATGTAATCCTTAAATGTACTGGCTTTTGCATTCCTTGTTGTGATGTTTAATCTAGCTTTTTTAAACACTTTTCTGTTCTAATTACAAAAAGTAAAGAACAAAAAGAAAAAAAGAAGAAAGTTATAACACTGATGGGCAATCCAAACAGTTCTATTGTATTCACTTATTTTGGGGTCATGGCTCAAAATACTTAATTCACCTTCGACAGGATATTGTGATTACACAGATTCGTGTTACATGCATTTAATAATTAACTAGTATAGAGTTTTATGAGAATGTACGCGTGATTATAGTCATTGTGACACTTACGACAACGCTATATTGTTCCTGTTTGACGTTATATTTGTGCTTTACCAAATTATATTTCCCTCAGTCAGTTCGCAACTATCTCAGCGGGGTCAGGTTACTTCACATTTCGGTCTGTTTCAACTTTCCATTCTATGACACTCACGAGCTTAAACTCACACTACGAGGTATTGACAGGTTAAACAAGCACACGCCAGTCCGGGCCCCTCCCATCACACCCGAGTTGCTTCGTAAATTAATAATAATAGGAGATATATCTAATACCAAAGATGTAGTGTTTTCTTGTGCCTTTTTATTCGCCTTTTTCCTATTTGCTCGTATCTCTAATCTCGTGCCGAATTCAGCTTGTGAGTTTGATCCTTACAAACACCTTTGCAGAGGAGACGTTGTCCCCTTTTCCCAAGGGTTACAAGTTACTTTCAAGTCGTCTAAGACAAATCAAAACGGATCAAGACTGTTGACTCTTCCGCTTTTGCATATTCCTAATTCAATTCTATGACCCGTCCGCATGTTTCAGCGGATGTGTGCCTATCTTCCGGCCATCAATTCGGCTCCGGCGTTCTTTGTTGATAAACGTTCGCCGGTCACTAAGTCTCAATTTGTTTCGGTTCTCAGGGCTCGATTTCATTGTATGGAGGTCCCTGATTCAGCTCGTTTTCGAGGTCATTCCTTTCGAAGAGGGGGTGCCAATTGGGCCTTTCACACAGGCGTTCCGGGTGAACTTATTCAAGTTTACAGAGACTGGGCACCAGATGCCTATAAATGTTATCTAGAAATTTCCATGGATGCTAAGTTACGCGTAGCGCAAGATATGATCTCCTCCTTGGAGGATCTTTAGTCGACACAGACATTTTTCGTTTGGTGGTTTCGCCGGTCGAGAGGTTTCCTTTGGAGTTGATTGAATAAACCTTGATCTCTTTGTGCCAAACGAAAGATGTCTGCCTTGTCTTCTTATTTACACAGTAGTTGGTTTTACTTAGAGTGGAATTCACTTATTTTGGGGTCATGGCTCAAAATACTTAATTCACCTTCGACAGGATATTGTGATTACACGGATTCGTGTTACATGCATTTAATAATTAACTAGTATAGAGTTTTATGAGAATGTACGCTTGATTATAGTCATTGTGATCCCCATGTCAAAATAGAGGCGGGACAGAGGTGGGATCCCACCAATCCCAGGTGGGATCCCAGGTGGGATTGGCGGGATCCCATGTCATCTGGTGGGATCCCAGCTATCCCGCCTGGGATGGTAAGAAATCCCACCCGGGATCCCACCTCTAAAGCCGGGATCCCAGGTGGGACATATGGGATCTCAGGTGGGATGGTGGGATCCCAGGTGGGATGGTGGGATCCCACCTATCCCGCCTGGTATGAAAACAAAATCCCACCTGGGATCCTTACTCTAAAGCCGGGATCCCAGGTGGGATGGAGGGATCCCAACTATCCCACCTGGCATGAAATAAAATCCCACCTGGGATCCCACCTCTAAAGCCGAGATAGCTGATAGGATCCTGGCATTCCCATGCAGCTATCTGTCTGGGATATATATGACAACAAAATCCCACCTGGAAAGTAAATTACAGCAATCAGTACATATATTTTAATATATAATTTCCAATGAAATACCAGTGTATATACACTACTATAGTGCAATATCATATGAAGACCACATGAAAAGGCTATGAAACTATAGGCCAACCTATGAAATATCCCATGAAATATTTTCATAGCACTTACATGTATTATGAAGGTTTCTTTTCATAGACCTATGAAAGACTCAAAGGCTATACAATTTTATAAAGGGAAATATTATCCTATGAATATAGTACCCTATGAATTGTTTGGCTTTGAATTTTACATCCTATGAAACTTAGAAATTAGTATAACAAGACGGGAGGCTATGAAATTAAGGTACTATGAAAATACTATGAAAATACTAAATCTTTTCATAGGATGTGGAAAGTTATATGCAGCACTTGCTTCCAAATTTGCATGAAGCTAGAACATTCATGAACACCCTAATATTAATGGTAAAAAAATATTGTTGTGTATTTCACAAGGCAAAGTTTGTTTGGCACCTTATACCACCTGACAGATCCATGTCCAGAGGAAACATATACGCCCAAACAATTCTTGACAGAACAAATTGGAACTCCAACCAATAATAAATTGGCTTTCAAACGATCTAAAGTTACTTACAGAAGCGCAGATTTCATAACTTTCTCCGAGAAATAGGAACGTTGATGACTGGCTGAAACATTACAAGATTTATACAGAAATTAAGTACAAGTTGCATGAGTTGGCAGTTTATTTAAACTTGATGTCTACGAGGTACATGCTCAGCAATCGATCGAGTGGACTCGACTAATACATGTATAATAATTTCGTTAGAAACAGCAAAGTCCTGATACAACTCATTGCTGGTTGCACTATAGGTCAAGGCTTCATGCAACCAGAAAAGGAGAAGAAAATATATAAGTTGGTGTTTGCGTAAAACTAATATGAAAACTGTGAGAACCAGTTCAGTCCCAGCTAACGACTTACATGCTTTCCAGGCAGACACAGCAAAACAGATGAGGAGTTAGTTGACCAGTTCATTAGCGTTTAGATTCCTTGAATATATAGCCAGACCATTTCGCAAATTAATCCTCAGATGAAGCACTCCCGCCAGCTCAGCTTTGGTAAAGTTCTCAACAACAAACAAAGATGGCGGCTGTGAACTGATCCCAGGATGCATTGCTTATCTAAAGACCACTGACCTGAATTGTGCGGGCACATCACGCCATTTTCAAAACTTGGCGGCAAGACATGCGATTTCTTGTATAATATGGCTTCCAGACTGAGCAAAGGGTTTTCAAAACACATGGGAGATAAGAAAACTATAAAGGTAAGATGTGATCATTCAATTGTTGTGGATTGTAACAAGAAAAGGGAATATAGCGCTTGGTTATCATACTTTTAGTTCAGCTGTAATGTTTGAACGGTTTCTATCATGTCTCGTGCACGTGGTCTGCTTGTAGTTGTTTCTTAATATCTATTTTCAATGACGAAATCCATACAAAAAGTTTACCAAGTTTATGTAGAGTGAATCTTTTAGTTAAATTAAGGATTGATCGAAATCTTGAAGTCATGGAGTACTACTGTTCGAAGAGAGTGAAATGTCTCACTTTTAATTTATACTGAGTTTATACAACAAAGGTATAATATTGCTTTTTATAAGTGAAATTGCACGTGTTTATACATTGCAATTCAAACAAATTCAATTCAGTCAATACTTTAAGTTCTTCTGTGAATTAGTGGACATTGTGCATGTGAAAGTTCACTTTATAGCTACATGTAGGCCTAGGGGAAATACATTTTTTTTAACAGTATGTGCATAAATAGAACACTGTACTACAATTTTGGAAAATAACTCTTGCTACGTACATCTCGTATTCAATAACTTATAACACTCTACTTTCTTCCATCATAGGCAGAGCGGATTCGGAACAGCACTTTGTCACTTGATCTCGTGCAAGTACTTGAACAAGGAGAGGTCTATCGATTTTCAGATCAGATCAAGTACATTAGCTAGAAATTGTAAGGATTAAGTTTTAGTGAGCCAGTGCAGTAAGAGACCATGAAATATAATGGACATTAAATACAATGTAATTTATAACAGCAAGTTTGGTAGTTTGCAATTAAAATTCTGCCATGTTTTTTGGTAGAGGACTTTTATTAGATTTTATGTTACCAGTCTATAGCCAGGGGTTTAATCATACCAGAATAGAGTATAAACAGGATTTTATGGTATAGGCATAACAACCATTTCAGCTTTTCTGAGCCCTCATCTCTTTATTAAATTGATTGAAACACTGGCTACTGTAAAAGCTTTCCTATTAAGCTTTTTTTATAGGACCCAGCAACCCTAGTATACATATGCATGCATGTACATAGCTATAGAAGGTCCTATGTCATTCACTATATAATTTATTACCTGCCAATCATGTTAAGTATCTGCTATCTCAATAGGATATACCCGGTATGTATATTTTTTCTATAAATTAAAGTTTACATACCAGTACAACATATATTATAATGCAAGTGAGAAAATGTGTTTATTTCAATGGAATATTTTCATAGGTTGACTTTCCTGAAATGAAAAAAAATCATAGTATGTAAACAAAACATTTCATGGAATATGCTGGCTTTATAGAGGTAGGATCCCGGGTGGGATTTGTTACATCCCAGGCGGGATAGCTGGGATCCCGCCAATCCCAGGTGGGATCCCGCCAATCCCAGGTGGGATCCGGCATTTGCATGGGATGACAGAATCCCAGGTGGGATATGTCTAATAATCCCGGGCGGGATGGTGGGATCTCGGGCGGGATGGTGGGATCCTGGGCGGGATGGTGGGATCCCGGGTGGGATTTGTTACATCCCAGGCGGGATAGCTGGGATCCCGCCAATCCCAGGTGGGATCCCGCCAATCCCAGGTGGGATCCGGCATTTGCATGGGATGACAGAATCCCAGGTGGGATATGTCTAATAATCCCGGGCGGGATGGTGGGATCTCGGGCGGGATGGTGGGATCCTGGGCGGGATGGTGGGATCCCGGGTGGGAAGGCGGGATCCCGGGTGGGAAGGCGGGATCCCGGGTGGGAAGGCGGGATCCCGGGTGGGAAGGTGGGATCCCAGGTGGGAAGGTGGGATCCCAGGTGGGATTGTCTGAGGCGGGATCCCAGGTGGGATTGTCTGAGGCGGGAATTGTCTAATAATCCCGGCCGGGATCTCACAAGATCCCACCTGGGATCCCAGCTGTAAAAAAGGCGGGATCCCAGGTGGGATAGGTGGGATCCCGCCTTTCATTTTTACATGGGGACACTTACGACGACGCTATATTGTTCCTGTTTGACGTTATATTTGTGCTTTTCCAAATTATATTTCCCCTTCCCTCCCATCCATTAAGGGTCGAGAGGTTTCCTTTGGAGTGCTAGCCATTGTAATCTCTTGGTCTACATACTTCATTGAATAAACCTCTCTTTGTGCCAAACGAAAGATGTCTGCCTTGTCTTCTTATTTACATAGTGGTCGGTTTTACTTAGAGGGGAATTACCTGGTTGTACAATTCTCCTCTTCTATTCTGTATTCATTGTAGCTCGGTAGCAAACTGTCCAACTCCTGCTGTTGTTGTGCGATTGTTCCTTGTAGTCTTTCTAACTCTACTCTGTACTTTTCCTGGTAAAGTAAATTTATTTAGTTCATGTATAATTAGCATGAATAAGGATAGTGATAGAAGGGACACATGGACTTTTATGGAGGATGGAAGGAATTAATCCAGGCAAGAATTTAACTTTTGGGTAATGGATATGTGTTATTTTCTTTTTGGTGGTATACATGATTCAGTAACCCTCCCTTCCTCCCCTCTTGTGATGTCTGTGTGGTCAAAAACATCTGGTGCTTACATGTACATTAGACAATTTGCAAACTAAACATATTCATTCAAAATGTAAATAAGCATTCCAAATCCTGCATATCCATATATTTTTCTTCATTTGAAAGACTTTGACTTCAGGACTAGCTAGTCTATCAAATTGGCATTTTACCAGATGGAATTTCGAGCAACTTGAAATGCAATTGTCTTGTACTGGCCACTGCTTGGCTCAAATAACTATAAGTTAGAATGCTTAGTTTTCGTTCAGCAATGTGATTGGTTCTCGTTGTTTAAGTGGCCTCAGTTACACTGGTCACATAGTAAGCTCTCTAATATTGTAGATCAATAACACATGTCCTTTTGTTACCTTGGTTGCAGCATCATCTGTTGCATTGTTCTCCAGGTCCTTGATGTCTAATTCTAGTTTAGTTCTTTGCTTAATATGATCCTGGCACTCCTCTTCCAGCTGATGTTTCTCTGTGTTTATGACTGATTCACGCTCACTTAGTTCTCTCAGTGACTGGGAAAATTTCTAGATATGGCAACAAGAACAATGCATTGAAAGTATTGTACATGAGTACCAATGTGCAGGGTTTTCAATAGAAGCCGACGAATCTCGCCGGGCATTTTACATGAAATCACCGCCTACTTTGATTGAAAAATTCCCCAAAAATTAGATATTTGCGCCAAGGGAGCTCAATGCTCGCCGCTTACTCTTCAAGTTTTGCCACTTACTTCAAATGTTATTGAAAACCCTGAATGTGCATTGGGTCATTCTCTATTCAAAGTGTTATGAATTACATTTAGATGTGAATGAATGGATTGAAGTATAAACTTTAATTGTGATAGACAATCCTTTCACATTTCCTATTTATAAATCACAGTTATGGTGATTTGGGGAGTTTAACCTCCAGGGCATGGTTGTTCAAAGCAGGGGTAACTTTATCCATAGGATAGTGCCAAATCTGTAATAAAATTATTGTAATCTGTTTAACCCCAGGTTAGCAATAACCCTGTGGTAGCGCTTACCCTTGCTTCAAACAACCAGACCCTGGGTAAAGTTGTTGCTGTTTGTTGGATTCTTTTTATGTAGAGTTGTTAATTGCAGAAGCCAGAAATAACCAGTGGTTTTCACTGCCTGTCATCTGAAATAGCATGTACATGCAGGTAGCATGCTGTCCTGACTTGTTATTCAGAGTTCTCATAAATCTTCTTCTTACTTAGCCATGTACATGTACATGTATTTCTCTCATATCTGCTGCCTGATAAAACATATACAAATAAATGTATTCCTCATGGCACTTTCAACACTATACAATGTACAGATGTACCTCTATCTTGTCACTAGCAAGTGTCGCCTCTTTTTGTAGATCTCCTGCTCTGTTTGATTCCTCTTGTCTCATGCCCTCCAGCTGTGATAAGCAAATTAATATTGATAAAAAGGTGAGCAAGTCTGGAAGAATGAAGAACTGATTTAGATTGAACAATTCAAGTAATGTTACTCTTTACATTGGGATATATAAGAGAATATTGCATTTTTAGAATGTTTTAAACTTATTACTTACTTCATCAAGCTTTTCTCTTGTGTTTCGCAGTTCTTTATCATGAATTGTATATTCCAAGCATCTACAAAGGTCAAGCAAAAGATTAGCAACCATTCTTGTTCAAAACAAGGAATAGGAGTATAATCCATACTGTACATTGTACATGTCATGGGAATCCCGAATCGTCAAGTTGGACTTAGAGTTACAGATAACTTATTACGCTTATTTCCTATTTTCCCAAATCAGTAAAAGTATTTTCCATTCAATTAATCAGAATTTAAAGGAGTTGGCTTGTTTTTAGTTTCCCTTATTTGTACTCTATTTAAATTTTCTTTTTTTGTCTACAAGCAAACTATCCCAACCTCCTAATCAACTTAGTATTCCAGTGCTCAAATCAACCATACCAGCCATTTTAAGTACTGTACCACAGTAGCAGAATTCTATTAATAAACACTAAATTGACAATATTAAGGTAACCCGTCCAAACCCTAATCCTGAGTTTATTCTCATCCTTCTTCAAAACTGCCATGCATCATCGCCCTCTGTCTGTAATGGTGCTAAGGCCCCTGAAATGCAGTCTTTTAGAAATGTGACTAAAGCGAATGTTTTGGCATTTAATCAGCCTGATATTAAGCTTCAAAACGTAGTACAGGATTTAACTTATGCACATCTAACCATGAGCTGACAAAATTCTCATGTTAGACACTTTAGCATTAATGTGCATATATTAGCCCTATATAGCCAGTTATCTTCGTGTACAAGCGATATCAAAGATAACTGGCTACATGTATATAGGGCTTATATGCACTTTAACATTCTGTAAGCCCCCCTCCCCTCCAAAATATATATGTAAGCTATACAGTTATGTGCTGCCCCAGTGGGTATGGTTTTCGAGCTGCTTTTGTCTGAAATAGGGTAATGAATTTCACATTTTTTGTCTGGAATAGGGTATGATCTTGACAGTAAAGTAAAGTAATGACTGCACATTTCTTGTATTTCTCTTGTTATGAAATAGAGTACATGTCTGAGAAAGGGTATGGAAAATCTTATATTTTGGTCTGAAATAGGGTCAGGGTGAGACCTGGGTGGCACTCTCCCACCCAAAATTCCTGGGAGTACCCCCAGCCTCCACATCAAACACCTGCTAGAGCATGACATGCACACATTTCAGTGCAGTAATGGCATATTTGCGTTACATATTTCATTATTTGAAACTGACCCCCAATAAGAATCAGCATTGCATCGGTTGAAATATTAATTTTTTTAAACCAAAAAGAAACAACTTGTCTCTTGAACTTAATATGGGCAGAGTGCCTCTGGCAATTATATTTAATTGGCCAGCTTAAAGTGCCTATGAAATGAAAATTATTATTATTCCAATCTGACAAACTAACAACCAAGATGAAAAAAAAGTTTTTCACCTTGTCGAAACTTACCGGTAATTTATCCCCTTTTTAGCCTGGAAAGTTCAAACGAATGTGTTGACATTTATGGTTCAGATTAATTTTCCTCCTGTCAAAACATGTAAATTAGGCCAGTGATGTAAATACTATTGATATCGCTTTTGTTTTCAAATTCTTAACAAAATCAACTGCAAAGGTATTTATGTCACAATTCCGTCCCAGGCCCCATATAATTTGTTGCATAAAATGTGGCTGAAGCTGCACACGGAAAACTGTTTTGCTGCTTCATTTTTCCTTGCCATGAACTCTTTGTTAGAGTAATATAATGGTAAATAAACTTCTCTAAAAATATATGAAAAAATACATTTAATTTAATTTCATACACACTTTAACCTGAAACAGAGATCCAAGGCTCCATCCAGTTTATTACAAGAATGCACACATCGAATGCATTTGTTTCTCCGAATAAAATATTAAAGCCTGGTTTTCATGAGTGATGCAAACAGAAGCACAAGCCCTTATTTCACAGTGAAAACCAGCTTGACACAAGCACAAGCACAATCACAAGGATAAAACTTTTTCCTTTTTCTTATGATTGCAATTCTGCATTGTGCTCATGAAAATGAAACACAGCACAAGCAGAAGGGAGTCTTTGACAGCTAATTATTGTGTGTGGCCAATCAAATACTTGCCCTAGGTTCCCTCTCATGTACACAACATGCTGTCATATTGGCCATTTCACAAAAAGAGGTTGAGAAACTAGTGAATATTGTGTTTATTTCATGGTACTTTGTTTTCACTTGAGACATGTATTTCTTGTGCTTGCACTTATGCTTGCACAAAAAGATAAAGTATTCCCTAAGATAAAAAAAATATATTGCCAATAAACACTTCCTTAAATTTAGATTAACTTTTTTCTAACTCTAAGTACAACTTGATGATTTTCTACTCAAGTGTCACAGCCTCCCGAAGTAACACGGACTAATATCCTTTAAAAAAAGTTAAGATTAAGCAAATAGGAGGACCTATTTAAATGTATATGTTGTAGGTTGTTTCTAATTTCAGGTTGTTTTTAAAATGACCTACATGTAGGTTGTTTCTCATTTCTGGTCATTTTTTAAAAAACCTAGGTTATTTTACATGTAGGTCATTTTTAAAACAACCTAGGTTGTTTCTCATTTTTGGTCATTATTTTTTTTAAACAACCTAGGTCATTTTTATTTAAAAAAAATTGCTAGGCCATTTCGACATTTTTCGTCTTTTAAATGTTGGATTAAACATTACATGTGTCTGTTATTTAGTGACTTAAACCTAAATACCCAAAATTATTGATTGTAGCTCTTAAAATACCCAAAGTCAGCAGCCCTTGTTGACAGTTAGGGATTTTTTTTAATGTAGGGTTAGGGTTTTTTTTAAATGTAGGGTTAGGTTTTGGATTAATTAATTCACAGGAGCATTGAAGAAGGATTATACTTGTCTGTTGTTTAGTGACTTTATATAGCTCAAAACACCCAAAATTATTGACTTCAAAGTAAGTGAGCAGCCCTTGTTGACGGTTAGGTTTTTTTTTAAATGCAGGGTTAGGTTGTGGATTAATTAGTTCGCAGGACCATTAACTCGATTTTAATATAATAGTGTTAGGAATGAGTTTGCTTGAGTGGGGTGTTAACTGGCTTTAATAAATCTGCTTGTTATTGGCACTTGTTCTGCATGGAAACTGGAAACTGAAAACATAACTGTTAATAACGTTTTGTGTTATTTCTGTGTAAGTCCTCGATCATTTATCACAGTGGTCAGTGTTTTATTCCATTGGAAAAGCTGAGTCTAACGAGTACGAGCCAGCTTAACTCCAAGATCCCCTGCATTCGTTACTTTAATACTGAGATACTATTTAGCTCTTGAATCGTAAAAATCTTCTTCTAGATACAATGTTAGAGGTGATGCGCTTTCTTTTGTCTTTATTTTAGGTCAGTGATTACTCTAACTCTAAGTCGGTTCGGTTGACACAGTTTGTTTCGAAGTACGAGTGGGCCGTAATAAAGTCAAGAAACAAAGTATTTTTCTGGATTTAGTTTCCTTACTTCCCTTGAGTTGCTGCAGCTTTCACAAAAGAACGCAGAGTCAATTATACAAACTTCATCTGTGTTACAGTTTCGTCCTGGTTTAATGTCGTCCATACAATGTTTTCGAAAGATGTTTCAAAGTCCGATTTTGTTAGTAGTACGCATGCACACATAACGAGAGGGACTGGGTTCGATGATTAGTCACTTGGAGAATAAATGATGTGTTCAAATCAACAAGAGCTTTCGTGGCATAGTGCGATAATCCACTGGATTAATATCTACCAGGCGTTCCTCATGATTCTGGTTAAGCCCGACCGGGCAAGGTTAGTAAGTGAATGGGTGACCGTCAAGGTAAGTGGTACAGTACAGTAAGGTGTGTCAGGGGGGACAAAGAGAAAATTGAGGCAGTGGGAAGGGAGGGGAAGGAAGTAGAGGGGAGGGGTGGGTTGTCAAAAAGTATTTTGTAGGGGAGGGGTGGGTGATATATATTTCTTTTTAAATCCCCCCCCCCCCCCCCAAAAAAAAATCATTGATATTCCAACCTTGAGAAACAACCTAGGTCGTTTTAAAAACAACCTGAATCGAGAAACAACCTACAACATATATACTCATAACTTAAAGGGGCTCTTCAGTATTGATAACAAGCACTCGTACACAAAAACATGTTGGACACATACCGTCTTTCTCTATCCCATTTTTGGTATGCTTTGAGTTCCTCTTTCTCTTCTTCCAGTGTATGTAGTCTGTCTTCTATATATTTTAACAACTCTTCTATCTTCTCATTCTTGTTCTCTGTAAGGAAGAGAAAAATAATTATGTGTAAGGGATGCAAAAAGTCAATATCATACCTGTATACTGTACATTACTATATGTGCATAATGGCAATAAAAACACTTTTTTTTCTTCTTCAAAGGTCCATGCAACTTTTTTTAAGTGACAGTTTGTCAATAATAAGAGTGGATTTTACTAGTCACACTTCAAATCTAGATAATTTGGTGTAATTTGGTCTAATCTGTTCATTCCAAGCAATCCTTTCACAGAGCCATCACAACCTGGAAATACTGGAGCCTGAACACCAAATACAATGCACCCTTATAAAACAGGTACAATTTATGGACATGTACCCACCTGAATCTTTAAGAATCTGTTTACTTTCTTCTTTTCTTTCATCATACACCCTCGTACCTGCAACCTCTCTCAGCAACTTAAGTCTTTCATTGTCCTTAGCAACAGCAAGCTGGTTTATCTGAAAAAAAAAAATTATTATATAGAGTCAACTCTTACCTTCTGTTCATCCCATTATTTAAGGACGCCTCATTGTAATGACAGGAGCTGAATTAAATCTTGGCAAAAATCACCACAGAATATTGAATAACTGCAATTAATATGGACTCTTGTCATTAGGGAAAGCAAAATATATCAGTCCTAATGCTGTTGGGGCTGATTGTATTCTAAGGAACGTTTTTTTAATTACAGAAGCTGAAGGGCAAGTAAGGTTTTGAAATGTAAATGGTAAAAATCTAACTGAGCTACTTAAGAGCAAATGAAAGGAGAATTGATCACTTTCTGTGTTAAAAAAAATATTTTTTTGGGGGGAGGGGACGGGGAGAGATTCTTAATTTTGTTCAGATGTTATACTGAATTGGTAATACATACAGTAATGGTCGAAAGTTTGTTAACATTTTTTGCTTGTATCGTGCATGTAGTTTGTTGAGACTGTGTACTACACTCATTTGAGTGTAATACATGCATAGAATAACACGCACTTGTATAACTCATTAACAGAATAAAATTTGCCTGGGGAATACAGGATTGACTACATGTATTTCGTCAAAGTTTATTCCTGCGAAGCTCACACTTCAATGTTCTGTCTTTTTTTATTTGATTGTTTGTTTGTTTAACTTCCAAATAAAGCACTCTGCGGTGCCGAGTAGTACGCCAAAGTTTATTACCGCAAACCTCACAGTTCGATGTGCTGTCATTTTTTTTATTTCATTGTTTGTGTTTAACTTCCAAATAAAGCACGCAGCGTATGCCAACTACTTCGCCAATGTTCATCCCTTCCAGTTCACACTACGATGTGCTCTCCTTGGTATCCGGTCTTTTCGGCCCCAATATTAAGTCGATACTTGAAGAGTCCGCACTTCCCGTATTGTCACACTTCCAATTTGATGTGTTGTCTTTCTTATTTAACTTATCAGAAACCATTCAACTGCGCCATATTAAAAGTACTGGTCAACTACATGTACGTACTATTTCTAGAACTTATTTAGAAACCATTCACAAGTGTGTGTGAATGCCAGTTTCTATGAGTTTATACGTAAACTACAAACTAAAGTTGAATAGTGACTCAGCACTTCCCATGTTGTCACAATGTGTCGTTGTTCTTTAATTCAACTGAAACCATTCAACTGTGCTGCTGGTCACTACTTTCATTTCTAGAACTTGTGTGCTAGAAACCATTCATAAGTGTGTTTTAGAAACGCAGTGCTGTCTTTAGAAGCGAAGGACTCTAACTTTCTACAGATACATGTACGTTTGGTTTATTAGGGTTTTTCATTTCAGCTGTTAACTTTGCGGCCGATATTATGATTCAAATCGGCAATTAAAGTTTTTCGGATCAATGTTAGAAAATCTGTATTGCGTTTCACTGATGTGTATTTGCCAAGCAAATTCCCCTTAAACTTTGCCATCAGTATTAGCTCGAAGTGTGAAATGAAAATAAACGTTTTAAGTGTGCTGTTGAATAACCGGAGACAAGATGGTGGCTTCAAGTATAAGTTATTTTATCCTGTGAGCAGAAGTTTCTCATCTCTTTACCTTTCATGTACATTGTACAATGTAGAAACCTCTGCTCACAGGGTAAAGTTATGAGTCTTGAATTGTTTTTATTTTCTTGATTCTCAAAGATTATTTTGAAGCATTACAAACAACGTTGTTGAATAAGAAGACAACTCTTCATTTTGATAACTGCATAACAAAGAAAATCTACAATCAGTTGAGTGGTAATACATTCATGTAGTACGTGCATGACACTCAAATGCATGTAGTCAATTAATTTACTACATGCAAACTACATGCGTGTTTCGCACATGTTTATCGCATATAAAGGTTAACATACTTTCTGCTGGTACTGTACATGTATGTCACCCTCTAAAAACAACATTAACAATAACCAAAACAGCAACAAATTTTGTATAAATTAATTCAAAAACACATTTAATCAAAAGAAACAAGTCAGTCCTACATAATAACATCTTTCGTGTACAATGTAAATTGCTGAACATCTTACCCGGCCTTGCTTTACTATGTAATATGGATTACTACGAGAAAAGCCAGCACTTTCCAAGAGGTTCATAACATCAGTCTTGGTTACATTTTTCTTGTCCAGGAAATATTGGTCCTTCTTGGCACCAATAACACGTCTTAGGTAAACCTCATCTTTCTCAATCTGGAAAATGCAAATGATGCATGTCGATAGAAAGAGACAGCAAATTAAGCAGCCTATCTATGTGGAATCCCTGAACAATTAGAATTTTAAAAAATACTTACAGGAAGCCTATTGTCACTGTTATCAAAGATGATCTCCACAAATGCAGACACAACTCTTGGGCCTGTACCCTCCTACACGTAAAAACAAGAAAATAGCACAGTAGTTTTGTAATGTCATATGACTTGTGAAATAAAAAGTTGAGGGACTTAATTAGGAAAAATACTTCTTAAACTCATGAATAATTAATGAGTTCAGCAGCCAATCAGGTCATCCCATTTTGGTCAGGTGCATGTACCTTGATATCCAATGAAACCACACCATGTTTTGATATCCAAACACGAGTTAAACCCTAATAGCTATCCAAATACTACATGAAGAACATGATGTGTTTCTTAACTCTTTCAGGTCCGAGCCTGTAAATATAGGTCCCCTGAGACCTATATGAGAAAAAAAAAATTGTATCACATCTAGACATGCTGGAAAGACGATGTTGCAATATTATGTGAAGGGATGAATGGCTTCAAAGTCAGAGCTATAACAGGGATCGCTTGACTCTTTCACTATGGAGAAAAGCTCATTTGTTTTGGCATTCATTTTTGTTTCTTAGATTTTCACTAATTTTAAGGAGCTGAAAATCGGCTCAAAATATCCTTCCCATTCGCACTTGAAATCAAGAGCAAACACAAAATCAGCACTCGGTCGTTACAGTACCTTCTTTAATATTTCGAACCACCAGGTTTGTTTGCACAAAACACACCAAGCGACTGTGAACTGCGCTATTCTTGTCACTACATTTCACTCTACCACATTTACCTGCTCCCACCTCCAATTGCATGCTGGGTAATGGACAAAAAATTCACAAGGGGTCCCCCCTCTGGGACTCCAGTAGTTTTTAAAAAAATAAGTCTTTCACCCCTACAACCAAGAGCGGTGATTTGGACTCAAGCCGTTGCTTTAAAGTGACAAAAACACATCCTAATAGGTTGAGCAGGGGTAAGACTGCATATGCCAACTGCAGGATTTCAAGGATTTCAGTGAAGAATTTTTTCCTGTGTCTGAAAGCACAAACACAATGGAAAAACCCTGTGAAATACCCTCACAAGGCCTACTAAAAGCAAACCAAGTACTTTTCAGCCATCCTCAGACTTGATGTCCTCAAGCTCTCTGACAGTGGCATTTTTCTCCAAAATTAGAGCACATTTCATTGGAAACCCTACAGAAGTTGCAATACCTATCGTCAACCAGTTCGTAGAATTCACCCGAATGGCATTGTGGAGAAAGTTTGAGCCCTCGGCTTAAAAGGTCAGCAGTATTTAACTGCCCCGGGCTAGCCAAACTTGAACTGAGGAGGGAGGGTTGAGTTAGCACTCAGGATTTCACCAATTGAGCTCACACACGATCGGACCCGAAAGAGTTAAAGGGATACCAGAGTGAAAAACACACTTGGGCTCAAAAGCATCTTTCAGATGTACTTTGTTCAGAAAATGTATTAAAATTTGATAAACATTTTCAGAGTTGAGAACGAGCCCCTCAAAGTTGGCGCCGTGAAGACCTGGGCACTGCCATCTTGTTGACATTAATTCCTGTGACATTTTTTACGTCACTTCGTCCCACCGAAGTCTTGCGGTTAACTTGTAGCAACTTGTTTTCTTTGTATAATTTTCACGCGCTCGGAATTAGATTAGATTTTCATCGATATGGCAGAGCAATTTCGTACTAGAACAAAAATATAATGAAGACGAAGCGAATCTTTATATCATACCAGTGTAACACTAGCTCGGTAGTCGCCTTTTGTTGTTCGTCTGATATTCTCGCCTTCCACATATATGCTTTTCCTCGTCCTCCCAGTCTTCTGAACTTCTCTCACAATATCGTCGTCATCATATTTTTGTTCTAGTACGAAATTGCTCTGCCATATCGATGAAAATCTAATCTACATGTAATACAAAGAAAACAAGTAGCTACAATTAACTGCAAGACTCCGGTGGGACGAAGTGACGTAAAAAACGTCACAGGAATGAATGTCAACAAGATGGCGGCGGCCAGGTCTTCGCGGGGCCAACTTTGAGGGGCTTGTTCTCAACTCTGAAAAAGTTTTATCAAATTTTAATACATTTTCTGAACAAAGTACATCTGAAAGATGCTTTTGAGCCCAAGTGTGTTTTTCACTCGGGTATCCCTTTAATCTAAATATCCATGACACTTGAAATTTACTAGTTAATTAAGTCCCAACTCTAGCTTTACACAAGGAGAAGTAAAGGAAAATATACATGTATAAATAAAAACCAGCATAGAAAGACTGACAAACCCTTAACCTCATGAATGCTGACTACTTCTAATCTGACATGCCTGCACTATTCAAAAGAACACTTGTTGAAATGAACCAGACAAAATAACAATACAATTGTAGCAAGCCTTGTGATCAATGACTGTATGCAGCAAAATACCAGACAAACAAAACTGTGACCTTACACGGGAAAACGTACAATAACGACTTTCCGTTTAAACGGGTAAAATAAACGACTAACAAACGGGTTTTCAAGTCGTTTACACGACTTTCTAGGCCGTGTAAACGAGTTGGGAAGCCGTGTAAACGAGTTGGGAAGCCGTGTAAACGACTTGGGAAGCCGTGTAAACGACTTTCGAAGCCGTGTAAACGACTTTCGAAGCCGTGTAAACGACTTTCGAAGCCGTGTAAACGACTTTCGAAGCCGTGTAAACGACTTTCGAAGCCGTGTAAACGACTTTCGAAGCCGTGTACACGAGTTGGAAAGATAGCCCAAAAAAGCAAACGGCTATATAAAACGTTTACAATCATGGCTTGGCTTGCTTGAGTCAAACGGTATAGAATCATTTGAATACACACAGAGAAACCCTATTAGTGCCACGATATTTATTAACTTGCAAAAAACATCATGGCGTTCAGTTTCTAGCATGTCAGTAAACTATTCGGTCTATCGGGTCTCGCGCAATGGATGATCACTTTTAGAGCTTATCCTGTACGATAATTATTCACAAGACTGTCTTTTGTCAATTGCTAGGGTTATTTCGGTTTCAGGAGTTATATTCTAGAAGAAATCGTCAGTTTTCAGAGCATTGTTGGAGCTGTTTCTTCAGCCTCGTTTCCGTGCCGTGCCGTGTCTTTATGTCGCATTAGTTTCTCCTAAACTATTTGTCCTAATGCGACCAATTTTTTTCTTTTGCATGACCAGGATCCGTTTTCTGTTGTGTGCAAAAATGAGAACATTTGGTAAAGGATTTCATTTAAAAAAATTCAGAAAACTAACTGATACCGACTTGTGCAAGAGCAAAATGTCGAAGTTTCAAATGTTAGCGTATTTTCACGAAAGCCGTAGCTGTTTCGAGCGCTTTTGTAAACTGTTTGGTCTATCGGCTCTCGCGTAGTGAAAAATCATCGCTTCAAACGTATTACAATTGTTCACAAGGGTATCATCTCTTAGTTGAACGGGATGTTTTGGTTTCAGGAGTTACATTCTAAGAGATTTCATTTGATTTTCAGAGCTTGGTGCATAGAATTTCTGTCGTAATGACAGCAATTGCGTTCAGTTTCTAGCGCGTAAGTAAACTGTTCGGTCTATCGGGTCTCGTGCAATGGATACTCACTTTTAGAGCTTATCCTGTATGACAATTGTTCACAAGACTGTCTTTTGTCAATTGCTGGGGTTATTTCGGTTTCAGGAGTTATATTCTAGAAGAATTGGCCGTTCATTGTCTCCTTCTCAAATTATTTTTCGTTTGACAATAAGGGAAATATTTTCGAAATGTCGTGATATTTCGCCTTGGCATTCGAAATTTCGCGTATCTGATCGATTCTTTCGAACGAAAATGTGCCTGAAATTTCGGCGATATTCGTAGGAACAAAGAGCGAGATTCGTCGAAATACGTTTGCATTACTTTTGCACACTGTAGTTCACCTAAACCACGGCGACTAAACGGCCTAGCCGAGAAACGGCTTCACAACTCGTTTGCACGGGCAGGAAAAAAAACGACTTTCGAAGCCGTGTACACGAGTTGGGAAGCCGTGTAAACGAGTTGGGAAGCCGTGTAAACGACTTTCAAAGCCGTGTAAACGACTTTCGAAGCCGTGTAAACGACTTTCGAAGCCGTGTAAACGACTTTCGAAGCCGTGTAAACGACTTTCGAAGCCGTGTAAACGACTTTCGAAGCCGTGTAAACGACTTTCGAAGCCGTGTAAACGACTTTCGAAGCCGTGTAAACGACTTTCGAAGCCGTGTAAACGGTTAACAAACGGCTTAGCACGCTAAACGGAAAGTCGTTATTGTACGTTTTCCCATGTAAGGTCACAACTTCCTAATGATCTATGAATACAGGTATTACTTGAGAAGAAATTTCCTTGGGGATGCACCCCTTGGGATCCATTGCTATCTCAATGTTTGGAATCCCTGATAAAACACTTGAACTTGTTTTTGAAATATCACATGAAGAGTAGGACAATAATTTTTGTTTGTTTTTATTAGTTAAAACCACTCTCAATATTAAAAGTTAGGACACTTCAGGAAATGGATTTCTTGCTGGCTGAGCTTGCGAAAGAGGCAAGAAAAGAGGTTCTCATACACTAAAAAGGGGCCTGGGGACAGCTAGCATGCTGCAAGTCATGTTACTCATTTTCTGTTTTCTTGCTATTTGAGGAGCAGCAAGTAATATATATTGCTTTAATCTAAAGACTGCTGACCATGAATAAATTGTGCAGGCGCAGCACACCATTCGCTTTCAAAAGCTAACAGCTTCTTGATGGCAACTGGATGTGCAATCTCTTATTATATCTATAATTTATACCTAGGAGATTAGAAAACTATAAAGGTAAGATGCGATCATGAATTGTTGTAGATTGTAACTAGAAAAGGGAATTCAACCGTATTTAACTGCAGCAATGATGTTTCGGCCCTTAATCATGGCTTCAGCTTCATATAATCTGACATACAAGCTTATAAAGTTATAAGCTTATGCTCTTCGCAGGTAACCAAGCTCTGTTCCTGTTTCATTGTGTTTACTAGAAATATGAGAGAATTGAGAATAAAATTCATTATCTTGCTTCCCTAAGTGTATCAGTTCTTGTTGTCTGTGTGGTAACATACAATGTCATGTACATGTACAGTACCGCCTGGAATTATTAAAGCATCGGTCGTGGTTAAACCGCGGTCATTGGATGCGGTTTTACCGCACTATGGACGAGGCTTTACCATGGTCAAACTATTCACAGCAGTGAAAGCCACGGTCAAAATCCGCGGTCAGATTATTCACCGCAATGAAAGCTGCCCACACGAAATTTTTGGTATGTTTTTGGTATGTATAATGTATGTCTCGGGTACTTTATAAGTTGGTCTAGTATGTTTTTGGTATGTCATCTTTCAAAACATACCAAAAACAAAGCAAAGAAACATACCAAAAAAGTACTCTATTTCGTAAAAGAACTTGACATACCAAAAGCATAGCCTCGAGACATACCAAAACAATACCTAAATTGGGGAAGGAGAAGTGACATACCAAAAACATAGCTTTATAGATATACAAAAAGGGTACTAATTTTGATCAAAGAATATGACATACCAAAAGCATAGCCTGAAGACATACCAAAACAATAGCTAAATTGATAAAAGAGAAATGACACAATGGCATACCAAAAACATAGCAAAGAAACATACCAAAAAAGTACTCTATTTCTTAAAAGAACTTGACATACCAAATATCCTAAAGTGATTCTGAAGCAAAACATCAACCAAAAACATGAGCAATGAACTATGGGTTATTAGTGTTTTGTTGAAGTGTGATCCTGGAAGTTACAAGTCACATTTGGAAAATTGTATTTGGCTGACTATCAGTCAAACAGTCTAGTCTC
Source organism: Actinernus sp. WN-2022 (assembly GCA_030867875.1). Taxonomy (NCBI): domain Eukaryota; kingdom Metazoa; phylum Cnidaria; class Anthozoa; order Actiniaria; family Actinernidae; genus Actinernus; species Actinernus sp. WN-2022. The sequence continues at coordinate 37,325,958 of JAOWCC010000577.1, forward strand.
ATACAAAGCTTCCACTGCCAAGGCTCAACTAAATTTTGATTGGTGGTCAGCTAAGTGCAATTTTTCAAACAAGACTTCAAACTTCCAGGGTCGCACTTCAACAAAAACAGTAATTATTGTTAGGTTTATTTAGTATGCCCTGGCTAATTCAAGTACCAGTGTATAATATTTTGCAAATGGAATATACATGTAACATGATTCCAAATGAGATACATGTATACGTACAAATTAATAATAATTACATTCATTATTAGAACCATGCATTGGCTTACAACCAAACCTTATAGAACAAGTTTTTATTTCAGTGCCTGTTTCTACGGAGGATCTGTGATTCAGCAGTCTCACATTCATTCATATTGAGACAAATACCTATTTAATTGGTCGCCATTGATTCAATAGGTCTAAATATGGCCATATTGAGACAAATACCTATTTAATTGGTCGCCATTGATTCAATAGGTCTAAATATGGCCTAGCTTGCCTTCTTCAATTAAATAAATGTTTAAAATATTGGATGTGTGTTCATCACCTCTTACTCAAGATCCATGTAAGAATCATTCACAAGTGAAAGTGGAGAGCCCAAATTACTGTACCTGCAGAGCTGTGCCATACATTATAATTTATATTGATGTCACATGGCAAATATGGGTTCGACTACCATTTCATTTTCTGCGGCAATAGTATCAGTTATGAAGTTTGAGATGTTGTATGAACTCACTTTGAATGTCTCATATGTTTTCTTTTAAAGTTCCATTGGAGTTTGGATGATGAACTAGAAAAGTAGAAGGAAAATTCATGTCCACACACAACACATACAGCCAGTAGGCAGTACCATAATTCGATTCACCATTCCAAATATCCTCCGACTCTGTCACTGGAATCGGTCCAATACTTCACCATATTAACTTAAATGCATCACTGGAATGTTAAATTCTTGAGTGATCGGTTTTCAAGCCTTGATCACCTTGATTTTCAATGCACTTTGGAATCCATGTCCACATTTGTATAACAGTTAACTCCAACTTTTCCAAAATGGCTGCCAATAAGGCTTCATTGCATCATGGGATGTATTGGTGCATTGTGGGATTGATTTGCAAGGTTCGCATTGCATTGTGTATTTTGAGCGCGATGTTTATTTTACCAACGGTTTTCGGTGCAAAGTACGTGCAATCTCTGCACAATATCTGTATAATATGGCTTCAAGAAAAGGCAAGCCTTTGGAGCAAGCCTTAGAAGACAAATGAGGTAAGATGGGATCATTAAATGTATGTGATTTGTATAAAACGGTGGAGTGAATCAACCCCCTTGTAATTTGAGAGAAAGATGCATGAAGAGGCGGCCGAGAGGTTTAAATTTAATAGAACTTCTGGTTTCCACTGGGTACTAGCCTGGGAAACCAGCCGACTCTTATCGCTCCCTACTCGCGAAAGAGACACTAGCATTTACGAGAAATGATAACTTAATTATCAAGTCAAGAATAACTTAACAGTTAAGTGTGTCTCGACTTGTCTTGCGTGAATATGCCCGCCACGCGCCAGGAACCCATTGCGTGATAAACAGAAGAGCGAAATTTAGAGTTAGTTTTCTTGGTGTATTAAAGAAACCCGAATTTGTAGGGTTCCCTGAAAGTATACAAACTAAAGCAACACTTAGAATATTTAGAACGAAAATACTCACAAGTACGCCACCTATATATTTAGCGTCTGGGAGGAATCGAAACAAACCCTATTAACCCTGATTAGCACTATTACATGTAAACGCCACGAGGGAGATTTCGCTGCCGATGATCGCTTAGATCGACTTAGAGTTAGAACTTTTATTGCTTTTCTCGTTAGCATACACCAATGTTACTATATATGTATTGTATTGTATAGCCTATGATTGTATTCTTAAACACTGCTCACTCAGAAAATGATTTGAAATTCAAATATTCGGGTTTCTTTATATCGTGCTGAGGGATTCTTATAGTGACTCGATTCCTCCAGTGGCGTACTTGTGAGTATTTTTGTTCTAAAAACTTCTAAGTGTCGATTTAGTTTGCACTTGCAGGGAACCCTACAAATTCGGGTTTCTTACACCGAGAAAATACCCACTCAGATCTTAATCAAAAAATATTTTTTAACTGTTGTAATGCATGAAAATAAATGTATAGGTATTGTATTTAGATACACTTCATCTCAATCACATCTTTAAATTTAACAGAAAACCGAAACTGCAGACAAGATTGTGAATGTGCAGAACTCGCCAACAAAAGGCAAAACATTTACCCTCTGGAACCCGGAGTATTAAAAAATCAGCTATCCATGCAATCCATACTTAATTATTATAATTTATATGTGAATGCTTCTATAGAATTAAGCTTACATTTTTCATATTTTGCACAACCTTAGAACTTGTTCACAAAGTGAGAAAGGTAAGCTTATTTTTGCATGCACTGTTTCATAGGAAAAAAAGGTCAATTTAAAATCTGCAAGGGCTAAACAAATAGAGATTACTTAATAGCACATATGCGGTGTACAGGTTTTTATTCACGAGGTGTGAAGTTTGAGAAAAACGAACGAGTGAGTCTTTTAGCGAGTGAGTTTTCTCAAGCTTCACAGCGAGTGAATAAAACCTATGCAAAGTACTTACATTTTTATTTGCTATGCTGTTATCTGTTTATTATGCATCACAGAACAATAAATGATAAATAATATGTTTAATTCTTCAACGGCTCAAACTAGCTAAATGCAGTTGATAATGCATGTTGAGTTTTGATAAAAGTGTTTAAAATGTTTTCAGTCAGATTCAATGCAGTCACTATAAGATTCAATCACATAGCGACGACAATGCTTTGTTGAACTTTTGAGAAGTAGTCAGCAATGACATCTCTGTGTCTTGCTAAGTGTATTTTTGTTATTTTGTTGATCTATAAATTCATCTAAAGAGCAGTCACAAGAAACAAAGCAAGAAGAGCCTTCACAACCGTCAGCCATTTTTCAAAAGCAAACCGAGAAGCCATTTGAGTGCCATTTACATGCACACATGAATCTCATTGGCTGAGTCGCTGTTTTCTTGTTGCTGATTGGTTATATTTTTTACATGTGAAAAAGCTATATGTGATGGCCGGTGATTGGACGTATCACTATAATTTCACAAGTGAAAATATAAGATATAGATTTTTACACAGGCTTTATGCAATGAAATTCTCGTAATACAGTATGTATAATAAAGTAAGCTTAATAATAGATAAAGTAATCAATAATAAATAAATTGTTTTTATTTCTCAAAATAGATATAAATCACAAATATTTTCAGCATTAAATCGTAATGAGGAATCCAACTGGCAGGTATAATGGACACAGTGATACTACATTAACATTAGGCTTGCAACCAATGTTTTCTTTTTCAGATGATTGAGCTCATTGGTGGAAGTGGGATTTACCTTTATAAGAACCAGCTGCTGTAATCCTGTGGAAACTGATGATCAGAATTAGGACTCAGCAGAATCACATCAGGCCTTATTTAAAGACTGGCTGCAGAATTTAGACCAGGACTCAGAACCTAATTTACACTTGAATTTATACACCTTATTCCAAAATGGCCGCCCTAATTTGCATATAGCCAGAAACTTTTCATATTTAGCACAATGAATATCACCATTTATTAGGATACACCATAGAAAGCAACATGGAACAGTTCGATACTGTTGCTTCGAATAGCTGCAAATATACCTGTATTTTCAACCTAGAAAAATCATGAAATCGAGGCAATAAGGTCCACACTCATCTCTGGCCATATAAAACTCTGTAAATTGAAATCTCTGTAAATTGTTTGTTCCAGCATTCATTACGTTGTTCTTTCCATGAGATCAACGTAATGAATGCTGGAACAAACAATTTACAGAGATTTCAATTTACAGAGTTTTATATGGCCAGAGATGAGTGTGGACCTTATTGCCTCGATTTCATGATTTTTCTAGGTTGAAAATACAGGTATATTTGCAGCTATTCGAAGCAACAGTATCGAACTGTTCCATGTTGCTTACTACGGTGTATCCTAATAAACGGTGATATTCATTGTGCTAAATATGAAAAGTTTCTGGCTATATGCAAATTAGGGCGGCCATTTTGGAATAAGGTGTATTTGAATTATTAAATAGTCATTCAAGATCTATGACATTGGATATATTCGAAAGCAAAAATATATCATTTGATTTCATTTGTAAATCTAAGTTGTTTTATATTAAATTTACTGAGTGCACTCTACGAGAACAATCCAATTTAGGACTTAACCATGGATTCTTGCACATATAGAACTGGAGGAGATAAAGTGTATTTTTTTGTTTGTTATAAAATTAATAATAATTAACAACAAACTTGAAAGTATTAAAAAAATGTAAAAATCAAAACTTCAAATTTAGGTGTGTCTTGGGCACATTTTTATACAATTTCAGGTATGATGTCAAATATAACTAAATCAGATTTCTAATACTCATATTGTTAGTGTCTAAACTAATACATTGTCTAAATAAATAATATAGTGAGCTTAACCTAATCTTCTAGCAGACTAGTACACATTTTAGAGAGCTCAAATAATTGTATGTTTTAGGTATGCCAAAACTCTCCAATGGGTATGTTCTTGGTATGTCACTTGTAAGTTTTGAGTATGCTAATGTATACTTTAACTATACCCAAGACTGCAACATACCTGAACATACTTTTGAAATATGCGATTGAGGTATATTTTAGGTACTTCACAAATAGTATGTTTTAAGTGTATTGTTGGTATCTAAATTTTGTTCCAAAAATGATACTTTATGGTACTTTTTTGGTATGTCTGAGATACCTGAACCATACCAGTAACATATCTTTGACATACATATATGGAACATCAAATGAAGGTATGTTCTAGGTATGTTATGCTTTTGGTATGTTGGAATGGGTATATGTTTTTGGTATGTTATTTATATGTTTTGAGTATGGTAAAACATACCTAAAACATACTAGGTAAAACATACCTAAAACATACCTAAAACATATATTTTTTAATACCTGATTGAGGTATGTTTTAGGTACTTCACAAATAGTATGTTTTAGGTATATTGTAGGTATCTAAATGTTGTTCCAAAAATGATACTTTATCCTACTTTTTTGGTATGTCTGAGGTACCTCAAACATACCAGGGACATATCTATGACATACATATGGCACAGCAAATGGAGTATCTTCTAGGTATGCTCTACGTATGTTTCAGGTATGTTACTGATATCTTTTAGCTATGTTCAACTATACTTTTGGCAAACCTTAAGCATACCAAAAACATACCAAAAATTTCGTGTGGGTGTGGTCAAAATCCGCGGTCATGACACAATACTACGTATAAGTTTAATAAAACATACAGTATTTACCCATGTATAATACGCGCCCATGTATAATACGCACCCCAGATTTCGGGCTCGTTTTGGAGAATTTATATTAAATTAATTCAAAATCGAAAAAAGTAAAAAAAAAAAACAAATTTCGCGAATGCAGACGTCCAAAATTAAAATCATTAGACAATATGTCGCCAGAGTGTCAATGAAACACTGACTTCCGAGCGTGAGGAAAAAGACAACAGGAAATAAATTCTACTTTAAGGTATGGGTATACGTTAGAGGGGTCTCCTGGGGAAAAAAATTGTGTCGCGCCACGATTTACCGTACGGGGTACAGTTATATATCATTTTAAAGCTCTAAGATTGATTTATCTGATGATTTATCTGATGTTTTGATTACATTTTAGTTTGAGTTACGGTTTTTAGACCTCAAAGTGAAAACTACTGTGTTTACTATTTCAGCTCCTGTCCCTTTACATGATTGTGCACACGTCCAGACTTTATCGTATTTCAGTTATGAATAGATGATCTAGCAAAACGTGTCAGCGATTTTTGATATACATGTATTTAATATTCTTAGAAATATCAATTGACAAAGTTGAAACTCGCATTTCTTACAAAACTAGGACACGAAATTTATTATAAAATCAGTTTGCAGAGGAAAATCGAAATTCACTGACACGGTTTAGTAGATAACACAGTTTTCTATTATCACCGAAAATGTGAGGTTATTTGAACAAAACCAGTTGGGCTAGAGCTTCGGGAAGCTCAATATTATTCCTGAAAATAAAGTCCTAAAAAAGCCGCTGTAAAGATTATGTGTGCACTTCACGGTTGGGTGACAAACTCCGCCTCCTACTTGAAAGCCAATTACGTTCAGCCAATCAGAAGCTACCGGAAGCTGATAGCTTTTAAACTCTTCGCGGAAAGCCTGATCATAGTTATTATTATCGTCACACCGTCTTGTTTACGGGATTCTGTAAACCCAAAATACTAAGCGCCTTTGTTGCGGCTGAATGTCCTCTCCCAATAGCTCGAAAGGCAAGCGTCGATGCTCGATTGATTTCAAATAGTTTTCCTGCTTTGTTGCTCGAGTAAAAGGGCATTTGTAACAGCATACAGTTTTCATTCGAACACACAAAGGTCAACTTTTTACACAAGCCGTAGCGACTTCTTCACATGTTACTGGACAATGGCAGTCCTTGCAAACCATCGACTTATCAATCGCCCGATTCAAGAGTTCTCTGTCCACTACTATGTTATTCATTCTTTCCTCGGAAACCTCTTCCACGGGCTCGGTGTCCCAAAGTTTTATTGCGGAGACACTCGGTTTTGGAGTAAGCTTATCGTCATCGCCCTTTGTCGGTTGTTCGTACCAAGAACCTTTGTCGCTTTCCGCCAAATCTTTTTTTTTTCCTGGCGAAATTCTTTCCCTTTAGTCTTTCGACGTTTAGTGATTTGTGTGTTCTACCAAGGGCAGTTTCGTTTTCCTTTCCCTGGATGTTTTTGACTGTTTTTAGGCATTGTAGCGTGTAGCGAGCGCGCAGTGTTGTTGTGGTTTGTAACTATGCCGTGTTGGCGGCAACGCGGCGCGCCGACTACGTAATTATTCATGAGATGTCAATCACTTTTCGCACGCTATTAATGGCAGCAAATCAAAAAGAGCGTTTAGTGGTATTAAAAAGCAGTGATCCTGTAATTTTAGTTTGTAAAAATAAAGTTCATGACCATATAATACTGATTTTTCGAAAAACACGAATTCCATGATGTTGAGCCATCTAACGTATACCCATACCTTAAATTGATTTATTTACATCATTTACCGATATTTACATGTACACTTAAGGTAAACTATTTATTCTTTTCCCTGATCCCATTAACCCAATCAGAAAAAATATCAACCAGAATGCCTAGGACTAGGCTGTCCAGAGACTACTTACATGCAATAGTGCTTGACGTTCCTCCTGTCTAAGGTTACTAAATTCATCTGCACTCAACACAAACTGGATAGCTGCAGGCATAAAAAAAAAATTGTTTACTCTGGTGACAAGTTGTATTACACCTGCAACAATAGCTTTCTATGATACAATGTACATATCCTGATACAGTTGTCGTGATATGATACAGTATACATGTCTTGCTCGACTCTTGGGCTCAGAAGTCTGTACAGCTGACAAGCCTAATTGGTACTTTTTTGTAGCATGCATGGTTGTTTTGTGTCTGCCAATGATCTTAACTATAAATTTGGTGCAGCACTGCATGGCAACACTGAAGTCACTTATATTTCTCATCAGTTTGTCCAGAAAATCGCTGTGCATAACAACTAAAAAGTTTGAAGACAGTGCATGAGTACTAAGACAGTAATTTTCCATGTTTGTTGGTTCTTTATGTAATTGTATTGTAAATATCACAATATTTATCAGCAGGATACAATATTTATCATGGCAAGGAATATAATATTGAGATTCAGTGCATCGTTGTAGGTGGCCCCAAAAATTAATAACTTTGTTAGTCCCTAAACCAGCAGGCCTGGAGGTCTCATTAAACAAATAATAACTTTCTAAAAATTATATACTTAATATTAAATGGTTTAATGAAAAATGTTTACTTACCAAAGAAGAAATTACTCTTGCCAGACCCATTGCGGCCCACTAGAGATAAAAAAGTTTAATGGTTTCAAATTGGTACTATACTCTATTAAAAAAGATATTTAATAATACATATGTATGATTTGACCACGACCATACACACCTATAACATTGTGCTTGGGGCTAAATGGTTCAATAATGGTTTGGTCTCTGTAACTTCTAAAGCCCTGGATAATAACCTATTGTGGATAAAAATATGACAGTAGGGGTTTTATTAATCTTAAATATTGGCATACATGTACATGTAATAAAAAGCACTAAAAGTTGCTGTAGACATACATTGTACAAGAGGAATAGTACTACATCCACTGTATGAAAAATATTGGACCACAATCCCTTGCAACAGTCAAAATAACACATAAATAAATCCTCTGTTCTCTTCAATGAGTGTATTGGCAACAGCACTTGTACTAGGTTTCGAGATTTAAAAACTCTAGACCACGATTTTATAACATATTTTAAGATTTTTTTCTTGCAAAAGATTGTGGGTAAAAGTACAAGCCATCATCTTTTTCTGAACTGTGGATTTAACCCATAGACGAGGTATAAATTATGTCAAGGAAATGCAGCAAATGTTACCATACTGGCTTAACTATCTCCTTCCATACTTTGCCTCTTCAGGGAAGCAACATTTTTGTCTTCAGGTGTCTGAGAAAAACCTCAGTGAAGTGAATGAGCCATTGTAGTCAACTGATCAAGAGATATATGTATTTTATCATTTGACGATTGATTTCTCCTTGATTGATGGCTATCAAACCAATCAGCTCAGAGAACCGAGTGTGGACGAATGGGAATGTCAAAATAACAGGGTCTGTAGCTGCTGGCTCTTCTTTCACTCCCTCCCACCACAGGAACCCCACACTTTGTAAGCAAAAACACTACTGTAACATGCATGCATGTGTTTTATTGTTTTGAACTGCTTGATTGCTTTCATTGCATGCTTCAATCTATATCATATGGAAGTAAAGAAACCTTAGCCATGTACAGTATTATTCGAGGCTAAATGTAATTTAGGCATGGTTAAAGAACAAGTGACTACTGGGGGCCCTGTGGTGTGCTCGCATGGCCCTGGTGTTGGTTTCATCTGGGACCATGCTTTTGTGTTGTTGCTTGTGGCTTGGAGTTCTGCTTGTCAGTTGCAAGTCACTGTGATTGCTCATGTGACTATCACTTAACCCCCTTTGCCACTTGCAAATCTCAGTCTATTGGAGGTGACAGTTGCTTACAACAGCTCCTTGGTTGCTAGTGTTTAAGCCCATCATTTGTTGGGCATTCAGGACAGTGTGGTTAGTGCTCTGGGCTGCAGACAGTCCTTGTTTGGCTCGGCTCGTCTCAGCTAGTCTGGGCTGTTCGGTTGCCAGGGTTACCTGGCAGCTGAGCTCTCGAGCACTGTTGCAGCCTTGGGCACTAACTTCCAACTTAGAGTATTATCATTATTTTGGTCTTTGTTCCATTTGAAGTAGCTGGTTATTTAAACTATCATAACAGCACTGTGCAGTCATTTGAGACATTAAAAGCATGTTTCTTTGGCTTGTGCTTTCAACATTTCTGTCATGTTCTCAAGTGCCTGTTGTGTTTTATGAGTTTATAATATAAATAACAACGTTATTTCACTGGCTACTCATCATGCTTGAATTTCTTGTAATGCATACTAGAGCATTTTCTTTTCACATAGATGAAATTTCATATTATGAAACAAATAGACGATTGTTCTCCTATATTTTCTATAACAAAATAATGCACGCTCAAGGTCTTGAAAAACTGTGGATGCACAAGCAGAACATGAGTGCATTTAGCAGCTTTTCAAGACCTGGAAAGTTCATATTTTGTTATAGGACATAGGAGAACCATCTTATATTTGTTAAATAGGCTTAGGCTTCTTTATTTGTAAAGTATATTTGTCAATTTTGCAAGTAGAATGCATATACATGTAGTGACCTGTTATAATTAGTGTCTGTATACAAACACTTAAAAAGATGCTAAACTTTCCTTTGAACAAAAAGGAATGAGCTATAAATTAATGTAATCCCAATTACAATGTATCAAGTTAACAATAGTAGGATCCCCATAGGCCATACTATATTATATAGCCTGGCTTAGGCAGTTTTATAAAGGGTTGAATGAATCATAATTTCAATGGCAGCCATATGTTTTGCGACACAATTTTGCAAAATATCGAGAACAGTATACGTCTGAAAGAGGTAATTCCCTCAACTTTTCCAAATGAGACATATTAAGAATGAATCTAAGAAGTTTTTGGAGAAAAAATGACTCAAATTACGGATAAAGAATAAAAAGAAACCACAAGTTTCATAAACTTGACCTCGATATTCCAAACCTCAATGGCTTCAACTCGAAGCTAACTTTCGCTCGCTATCCCTGCAAGAATGTCAAACTAAACACATAATTAGACTTACCTGTTTTATATACATCGTTTGCAGAGGGTTTAGGTGGTATCAGGAGGAAAAACTATGGGGGGAAACGCGACCATAAGCGAGAGGTTTCTTCTCCTGTTCATTCATGTCATGGAAGGAGCCTTTGGTGATTTTGGCGGGAGACATTCAGTTAGTTGCTGATTGGTGGAGAGGTTGTGTGGAGATTCACGCTAGATCCAGTCCCCAGTCCACCAAAACAGGCGACGGTTAGCTTTCCAGCTCCAATTCACGTACGATGTGATTAATTGTGGTTGAAGTTCGGAGCTGAAGTTTAGCAAAGTTCGCTAAATGATTGTAAAAATTCGTAGCCATCCTAACGTCTAAGTCCCTGGGGAAGAACCAGAGCAAGTTTTGGCGTGAGTAAGTGCGTAGAACATAACACATTTCAGTTTAGTTCATGGCAAACATGGCTGCCATTGACGTGTTTCCAGCCCCATTGAATTCAATCATGTGCCTTCTTTGGGTCTTTCATTATTTATACTGGCGTCGTGATCTTATTAACGCCCTAGTTTCATTTGCCCACTACTTAAAGAGGTGTTGTATGAGACGTTAGCGTCAAAGCAGTTTGTCACTTTGTGCATCGTCACTACTTTATTTACGTTGTGTTAGGTTTTTCATTTAGAATTTCCCAGCTGTTGAAATTGAAGTTATCAGCATCGCTTTGGTTTGTTTACTATTTCCTTTGTTTGAAAATGGCAGTTTCGTTCCATGTCTTTCATGATTTTTAAAATAATGGGTTGCACGTACGTACATGTACATACACGTGAACCAATTATTAAGCCAATGCCATGGGCATGGTTTTTTTTTACATTGATACTGAGAAATTATTCAAGATTTTACTATGTGCGATATTTTTGGCATCGCGTTTCAGAAGCTTGTGTTGTGAGATAACGTACATGTATCAGTCAATTTCAAACCTGTGCATGCAACTACCAGGCATTTGAACTTTTTAGATTTTCATGATCAGTTGCCCAGCTCACTACCATTACCCTGCAGATATATAGAAAAGCTGGTCAAGTGCCCCACCATTTTCTTCTCCAGGATGCCCCACCATCTAGGCCATGATCGGAAAATGTCCAAAATACATCATCAATGACTATTGATCTGAGGCATTAATAAATTAAATAAATCCAACTTACCCTTGAAAATATCCTTCAGACCTGGAAACTTTATTGCAGTACACATGTCAAGACAATAATGTTTAATACCCATATGAAATGCCCTAGCCCCTACCCCCATATTTGTTTCACTAACCTCAGCTAACTTACTACCAATTTCCTATTGGCACAACGGTAGATCTAACGTTTTTTCTTCAAGGCAATGAATGGTACTATATTGTAGTAAATATTAGTGATGTTCTTCCAACCCCTATGGTTTCACCAGTACAAAACAAGATCTACCAGTCACCCTGGCATCATGCTGTTCTGCCCTCAAAAATGTAAAAATGTAACATTTCAGATAAAATATAATTTATTTTAGTATATAATCATTATTTAAATGGTTTATGTTATTGTATAGATTATTGTATTATTGTTATTGTATAGATTTTGTATATTTTTCATCATAGGCCTACAATAATAATATAGCCGACTTGCAGTGTCCCTGCCCTGTTATGAATTATCTTTTTTTTAATGGTGAAGCAGAATAAATAAAATGCTTGTCCCTAGGGGCCTTGATGTTTATCAAATGCCCCACCTTTGGGAGTAAGTGTTATGATTGAGCTCTTAACAATCTATCTTTTTGGGCTGACCACAAATTTACTTCACAAATTAGAGGAGAGGAGATATAAGCTTAAGGCCATATATTGCAAATAAAAAAAAACAGGTTCATCATCCAGATTTTTTAAAGAAAGGAGGATGAGGCTGTTTTTATTTTCTATATTTTTTTATCTTTTGTTTTTACTTTTTTCTGACATTGAAAATGACTTGGTACGAGTTAATTTTAGCATGTTTGGGCATGTACATATAGTTACTGTGTGGTGTTAGAGCTTTCCTGTCGCTTTTTATAGCAGCTTAAGTTCATGTAGGAAATCCATGATATTTCAAACTCGATGCTTAAGTAATAGATAAAGAATGAGCAGCCGATCTTTATCCGATTTACAAACTCGAGCTGAAAGCGAGAGTTTGTAAATCAGATAAAGATTGGATGCAAATTCTTTATCTTACTTATCAAATGTCTAGATGTATAGAGTCATGTTTTCAGTTATTTTGGCGATACAACTTATTTTGGCCGAGAAAATCGAAGCCAAAGTTTATGTAAATCAGGACGAAATCTGTATCAGATTTAAAGATCACTTATCGGTCGATGATTTCCTTTGTTTTTGCTTCATGAATTATGAATGAGTTTGATAATACCAAATAAAAGAAAAAAGGAATCAGCTTCAAAAAAGGAAGAGGGCAGGGATGAGAAACATGTTTAACTTTTGACTTGGCCTAAACTGAGCTCAAAGCTTTATGGAATTGTACATCATTTTATGTGTTTTGAATAGTAAGGAATTTATATTGCATGGATGTTGTCTCATGAATGGTCATGAGGGCTCTGTACATGATTTAATATTTGTATAAAGTACAGTCAAACCTGTATTAGCCACTCACCTTTACAAGATGGCTGCTTTAAATAGAGGGTAAATTCTAAGTATTTATTTGACATAACTTTTTGGGACTTTTTAAAGTGCCCACTAAATAGAGGGTGACTGCTAATATGGGGTCACTTAATAATGAATACAGATTTGCCCAGGTTGAGAATCTTGCCAAGATCTCAACCTGGGGTAACTGCATGTACAGTACACACAGTATACTTTCTTACTCATGGGGAACAAATTATCCTTCAACAGTTCAACTACTCGTACTTTATGGCTGCAACAGTCTTCCTGTTTCACCCTCCTCTCCCCTCCCTGCTAGTTCAAGGGGTTTCTCCTGATTTAGCTCCTGATAAATTAAAAGACCATCTAAGGGTACAATCCAAATGCAAAACTTAATATGAAATAGATATTTAGCATATTAATTAAAAAGCAATATTTCATATACAGTTTGTATCTTTGGATAATATGCATGTGTGCATGTGAGCATGATGCATTATATTTGTTCATGATGCCTTAGTACATGTGGGTATGAGGAAACTGGCTTCAAACCAGCTGTGCTGAACTGAAACCTGGCAAATACCCAAAATGAAAAGTGATGTCTCCAATAGGCTGTTATTTGACAGAAACTAAAAGTGTTCTTTGACAAGTAAAAAGGCTCAACATGTCTGAGCAATAAACTTTAATTTTCATGAGGTACAATGTACATTGTATGTAATATGTACAGTGTGCATGTAAAGTCTTACATAAGATAAATAGTGAATCTATATTAAATTAATATAATTAGGTTACGTTGTGCCTTATATGTGAATTTATTTTAAGCTACATGTAGATGGCCTCTTCAGCTGCCATCAAGTCTGAGAACCAAACATGGCCTCCGTCAGAAATCTCTGTGCAAGGGATGATCGAGGTAAGCTTGCAGAATAATACTTAAAGTTTGTCTCATACAGGTCTCAAAATTACACTTGCATATGAACAAAATGCTAGTCCATTTCTTATTGCATGATTGGAGAGTGAAAAAAAAAACTCGCTAACAGCAAATTTTTGTGAGTCAATTTTCCTTTAATTTAAAGGTACAACTTGGAGTCTGAAAACCTCTTAGAATTAGGCTGCCTTACACAAGTTTATAAGCCTAATTCTTACCCAATGCATGAGTAAAAGCAAGAAGCAACTAGTGTAGTGCTGTGGCGGTGTAAATTATACATTTTTGTATTAATGTATATACATAATTCTAATGAACTGAATTAAGGGAGCAGTTCATTAGAAGTATGAGAATGGAAATGGATTGTTTAAAATGGGGAATGGGGGTGGTATACATACCCTAGTGCACTGACAACCATAGCTGTCTGGTGAAAGAAATGGGTCCCTATCTGGGGCATGTATTTTGACCTGCTCCCTATTAATAAAAGTGATAATTATTGTGAACATATAGAATATGAGTATATGTGCCACTTTCATTTTGCCATTACGTATACCCTCGTGATTTTTGCTAGTGAAAATAATACTACTAGCAGACATTTGCTAATGGTACTTTAGAAGTTAAGTTCAAGCCCTGCAGTACTTTAACATCTACTTTTAGGGTCCATGTGTCAATTAATTAACATTCAGTAATACTTTTAATTTCAAATCGACATCAAAGAGCAATTAGAGAAAATAATTGATTTTATCTTGCAAGTAAAAATAACATTGTATCACCAAATCCATTAAATAATTAATAATTACTGTAATTATACACTCAGTCAATAAACAGTGTGAAACTTGAAACTTATGCACTTGCAATTGATTAGTCTATATTAGCTATTGTGTTATTAGTCAGAGTACAGCACACTTCTTCGTTCTCTTCACATAATTTTGTGACAGATTCACAGCAAAATGACATCTTGATGTATTAATTTTCATTGAAACACAGTTATAATTAAATGCTTTTCAATTAAATAAATGCTGAGCTCTGTTTGCAAGGCAATAATTAGTCGAGAATATATAAACAACGTTTTTGGGGATTAACGGTAAATGGCTATACGTGTGACCATGTAGCTGCTTAATTATTAATAAATAAATCAAGTCACTTTTTGCTTCTTCTTTTTTTTTGTGTGTGGGGGGGGGGGGGGGGGAGGGGAGATATGATCGCCTTTGGATTTGTCTCGTACATACATGTACATGTAAGTTCTACTGCATACAAACCAGGCCTTACAAAGGTGAGGGCCAGAAAAATGCCACATCCCTGACCAGGGCTGCCCCATCCCAGCAATGACATCTATTTGTTTATGTTTTTGGGTTGGACCCATTCACTCCCCTTCCCTGGATTATCCTATATCCTGAATTTCCAAGATTTTGCTTACTGTTGTTGTTACTATGTTGTTGCTGCTGTTATTATTATTAATTATAATTACATTATTATTATCTATTTTTTTGTAAAATTTTGTGAGAAGTAGCAAGTAGCAGAATTTGAATGAATTATATAGGTCTGTAATTCTACAATTTCAGGATTATTCCAACCAGTGGCACATCCTACAGCAACTCAGGTCAAGTGTTGCCATTACTGAACTAGCAGCTAGTACAAATGGACTTCATGATCAGGAGAGAGCAGTAGTTCCTGGCAATAGCTCTGATGAAAAGCCCACCAGCGCCAATGTTAAGGAAGACATACATGTAGAAGGGAGGGAGGTACATGTACATACACTGTACTGTAAAATAATTCCTTGCGTGGTAGTACATGCAATATCAGCTATATGCATATACCATAGAATCCCATGTACATGTACAATAGTATAAGTCCCCAGGGACTATATCCATCATTATATAAAGGGCCTTTAATATAAAGGGCCTGTTAATATACATGGGGAAAATGGCCAACACCCCTTTTTTGCTATAGTACAGTATTTTAAACAACACTTGCAAGTTCCCATGTTATAAAAGGAGCATACATGGCCAGACCACTGACAGCTCCAGTTGTCACTCAACCATCGTAGAGTGCAGAGCTCCACACTCAAGAGACCAAAGTCAGGCTAATGGCCTCTAACTCTATAAAATATCTGGAGCTTTCTCACCCACTAAAAATTGTCATAGTGAGTGCCAGTATGACCATACTACATGTATATAGTCTTAAACTGACTGAGAAGTTAAATCTTAGGTAAAATATTTTTTTAGCAAAACAGTGTGGGGTGAGTATAACAGGGTATGATATGGGTATCAAAGTATCTTTATTATGATAAACTTCTGTCTTCTCTGCTTTGTCACAGTTTTTCAATTTTTGCACTGGAAAGGGGGCAGGGCTTATCGTTTTATAGCAGAGCTTCCTGAATAATAGCAGCAATTAAGGACGGTGGCCCTTATTGCTAGTGCGCATATTTTCTGTGCATAAGCCTCGCTAAGCTTGATTGTGGGAATAAAATAAAAATCACAACATTTTGTCAGTGGCTTCGAAAATGTGTTGACCTCACTTTTGCCCACATTTTTTTCACATTATCCTGTCTGAATAAAATGAGTACATCTCTCAAAGTATAGAAAAGAAAGCGGAATGGTCAATTCTCTCGAACTTGGCTGAAGCGACTTATTTCGGGGCCGGAGCCAGGCGGAATCAACTTGCGATCTGCATGCAAATCCTGCGATTTTGAACGAACCGAGTTCACCACCATATTGAATATCCCAGCATGCAACAGTCAATAAGACAAATGTTATACTCGCCAGGGAGGGCTTAGTATAAAATTGTCAAGGTTGTCAGAAATAGGCGGCAAAAATAAGAAACCAGCCTTTGTAACTTTTTAAAACGCATGGTGATCCCTATTATTTATGTTATAAAATTAAAGCAGAAAGACAGTTGAGCATTTGGATATATTTTATTTTAGAGAGAAAGCTGATTATCATTGAATTTTTAACCAAAAATTGGATACCTGTCAAAGTCGATTATGGCACTGACACAATTAATAGTTACTGAAATAATTTAACATGGCGTTAGGTAATTAAGCTGTTACCTGTAGTGAGGACACCATTTCGAGTCTTCTGACTCATATTTAGATAAATCACACTTCATTATTGGAAAACAAAAATCATTTTTAAAAAAGTGCTGAGTCAGCATTTTTTTAACGACATTTAATCTTGATTATCTCTGAAAACCCAATTTTTGGGGGGGATTTTGATAGCCCTATATGTGAAAAAAAATCCCTTGTACATGTATTAGGGGCCACTGTCCTTAATTAACATTTTTGTTAACAATATAATAAACCATTAAAAAGACTACCACATACACTGTATCCATGCAAAAAAAAAAACAGCCTGGCAGATTTAATCCAAGTTCAAGTTATAAAATCCATTTTTTCAGGGGGGACTATCTACAGGGGGATTATACACATGGGTTATGCCCATGGAGTGGAAAGGGGGATTATACACATGTGTTATGGGCATGGAGTGGAAAGGGGGATTATATATATATGGGGATTATGGGCATGGAGTGGAAAGGAGGATTATACACATGGGTTATGGGCATGGAGTGGAAAGGGGGATTATACACATGGGTTATGGACATGGAGTGGAAAGGGGGATTATACACATGGGTTATGGGCATATACATATTTATATGTATATTTCCATTTGAATCAGTTTACTATTTATACATGACTTTACAATCCCATGTACCTGTTGGTCCAACATACACATTTTATTTGTGTGATTGCAGTGTTATAAATACATTTTTCAGTAGACAATGAAACAGTAAAAGTAGCCAGTACCAACACATTGAAGAGGAATTGAACAACACAAAACAATCTTGATTATTCAGGGCTGTCATTGAAGCCATCTACCAGCAATAATGATGATCACTGGCTACTTATTGTAAAACTTAAAGCCGAAGTTGTCGCTAATATGGCACAAAAAGACCAAACTTTTTTACAGTTGTCTAGCAACTTATAAACTTAATGACAGCCCCATTGTTAATGTAACCAGTTCTGTAGAATTGAGTAGTTGGCGAAAATGCTGACTGCCAGTGCTTGTGGATTATCAAGTCTAACTATCTTATGAAACCATCATTTCACTTAAAATAAACCATGTCTGGGTCTGCTTAATTTTGTCTATTTCTTCATACATTAACATGCATTCTTCCCTTGGTTGTCAGGGTTTAGAAAATGAATGGTTCATTCTTCCTGAGGCAACCTCAAGTGGACATGCATCTGATGATGGAAGTGTCTCTGCTCCAGATGTGGGTGCCTTGAAGGATCAGGATGAATATTCTCACCTTAATAGTACTAATAAGTCTCCACATGCAATAACCACTCAAAATAGCAGAGAAGAAAAGAAGGTGACAATTAATTATTTCTTGTATAAGATGCATTACTTTAAAAATTCCATATAACAGTCATTGAACACATGAAAATTACATGGTAATTAATTACCACATGCATATGGTTGTCACTTGTCATCACTGTTCGATCTGTACAATTCCAGGTTGGTCTTTACCAGGATCAATACCAGGAGCAATGGCATGTCTTAGAGGAGCTCAAAGCAAGTGTAAAGGCCATGTCCTGGAGTGGACATACAACTGAATCATCAATGGCAAGATCCCATCATGGTACATGCACTTCACCTAAGACTTTGGCACAAGGAGAGGATTTTACTGAACCCCACAAAAGAACACCAGCAGGTAGCCTTAGCAGTGGGTCTGTAAGCAGTATAAGGAGTGTTAGCGATGATCACAGATCAAGTATTGGAAGCAAGGTTGATGATCACAGTCTAGGAATAGCAAGTGGTGTTCTTGATGCATCTGGACGGAACTCTTGTAAGTTCAGCCTTACTTCAAGCAACACTTTATGCTTAATTTAAAGTATTTATGAATAGTTTTAAACATATTGTTGTTTTCATTTTTATAACAGTGATGAACTAAAGGGCCTTTAATTTACCAAGTAAACTCATTTGCTTCAACAGCAACACAATATCTACAAAGAGATACACTTCTGCAAAGTCAATATCCCAGCGACCACCAAACCACCATGTATGACAGTGAGATGCTTAATCAACGAAACACCTCATCAGACATTAGCCTAGAGAGTGAAAACCTTGGCTTTGCATCCCTTCCCAACAGACCTGCCACTATAGGGAACTATGGAGCTAATGATGCAGCCTCCTATCCTGTAGGAAGGAATGGAACCAGAGGAAGCAGACTACAAACTGGGGTGGTCCTTACAGGCATGCCTCCAGGAAAAAGTGGAAGCCCTCAAGATGTTGCAAATGCATCATCTGAAAGGATTAAAATGTATCCACATCTAAGTACACAAGCTGCTTTGTCCAAAGTTCCTATACCAGCAAGAGAGCGACTCCAGCCAGATGGTAGAGATGGACCTGATGTCCTTCCACTCCAGCAGCAACAACTATCTCCCACCACACCAGTCGTAAGTTATTCCCCTAGTGTTAATGTCCCTGGCACAGGTCTGCCACCATCAGCTGGAAGCAGTGGTGTTGGTAGTAGCCTTGATTACTCGAGTCCTGTCGGCAACCTACTTGTTGGTGATCTACAAGGAATTTATTCAGGTGGGTCAGACAGGGACTTAACACAGAGATCAGGGATCACTCCAGTGATACCAATTTCTGGTGGCTACCAGTTTGGAGTATACGTTGGTGGCAATGGATACGGTCAAGCCTCTTTATCAACTGATCTTAGCAGTAGTCATAGTCAAATGGAAACTCAAGATTATATGGGAAATGAAACACAAGTTCCTTCTGAAAGCATTCCTGTTCCAGGACAATCCTTGGGCTTGGCTAGATACTATCAGTCCAGTCCTTATGGTGGTCTGAACGATTACCTCCAAGGTGCCGTACATCAAGATACCATTCATGGGTCACAACCTGGTGGTATTTCATCCCAGCCAACTTGGTGTATGAATGGACCTGCACTGGGTCCTCTTACAACTGGGTCACATGCATTGGGTGTAAGTCCTGTTACACAGGCGCTCTACGAGTTCCAACCAGAACAAACATTAACTGCCAGTGGTCCTGAGCAAACACGTGTTGCCATAGGTGAAATACGCGAGGCTGTATCACAATTATCTGAATCTGTTTATGGAAATAGATTTACAGTAAATGAGGGTCAATATCAATTGGATTGTGATAGGATAGGTCCTTCGTTGGAAGGACGTTTGATTCATCTTTCTGAAAGCTCGGCAGCACATACGGCTGGGACTGCAGGATCTCCGCAAGCAAGCCCTAGAAACCAGGACATGGAAAATCGACTTCACGAAATCACTGCTCGCTATCTTGGCAACGGCTCTGAAGCTCCAGCCCTTCCACGAATTACCTCAGTGCCTCTGAATACTTCCTATCAGCCTTTAGGAAACAGTGGGCATAGCAGTGGCACCCAGGCTTTCCCCACTGTGTGTGATAACAGATCACACTATAGTGCAATTACAAGCTTGCCAATTGAGGTACCTCCGAAAGATACGTCAATGAAAGCAAGGGATTCCAAGGAAACGACCCCGGTTGGTGCTTTGGTGAATGAACAGAGAACTGA
The DNA here is from genome assembly GCA_030867875.1 of Actinernus sp. WN-2022. NCBI lineage: Eukaryota > Metazoa > Cnidaria > Anthozoa > Actiniaria > Actinernidae > Actinernus > Actinernus sp. WN-2022. The sequence continues at coordinate 37,346,466 of JAOWCC010000577.1, forward strand.
TGCATTCTCTACATTTCCCGTCCTTCAAAATTCAACAAGTAGTTACCCTGTAACTCTGAAGACAGTAGATTCAACTGCAGTTTCTACGCACTCAATTTTCTCAAGACCAACTGCAGGCCCTTCAACTCCCAGGGTAACATCTAGTAGTTTAATTTCAAGGCCAACGGCTGTAGATAATATTCGTGCTGGCTTGATGGACAGTGAAGATGACATTGAAAGTCCTGTGTCAAAGCTTTTGGGGCCACATTTTAAGGCAACTCAGGAATATCTTGGAAAGCTGAAACGTGAAAGACAAGTCGATATCAGTTTTAGAAGTACTAGTTCTTCTGAGACGGATCTACAACATGGGAACACCCGTTTTAACCTTCAAGCTTCATATGGTATAGCCACAATAGAGCCTTATTCTGGTGGATTAACAAGAATGACCACTTCTCCAAGCCCATCTGCTGGTGATGGTGATCCAGTTGTAGAATCAAGGCAAGATTGGGTTGCCAAGGAGGTAGACTCTAGTCAGGAATTGGCAAGGAGCGACGCTGGGATGACTGAGGTGAGAGCAGGTTCGTCCATGTCTCACAACCATGAAAGGGTTATTCAAAGTATAGATCAAAGTGCCACTAAAAGACTTTCGCTAGAGCAGCGAACGGCAGTATCACAGCGTGATAGTCCTCCAAGCTCCAGTTTCTTTCCCAGGCCCCAACCTCCTCTTGGAGAAGAAAGGCTGAGGAAACCAGGTAGTCCAGATTCCATTCCTGTTTCTTCAGCAGCGGTAGCAGGTACAGCAACTTCACAGCCATCACTGTATTTGTCAAACGAAAAGAAAGAAGACAGTTCCTATGTTCTGCATACCAGTAGGCCTTTACCGGAGTACAAACCTTATTACAATCCTTCTGAAACGTCTTTGCAGAATGCTAAAAGTACGTCCACAGAAGAAATGCCTCCAAGAGCAAGTCACCAAAGTGGAAGTAGTATTTCAACATATGAAACTCCACTAACAAGTGTCAGGCCGGACCCTTTCTCTTGGGAACGAATGTCAGGCGCTCTCCCAAGCAAACTCAAGACCTCTTACTCTTCTGGTTCCAGTACTCTTGTCTCATCTCACGACGAAGCAGAAGATACCGATGATCTGCTTAGCTATGAAGCAGTCTTGGAAGGAGATCTGAAATATTTCAGACAACTTAGAAAGAAACAGGAGCTTGGGTCAACTCCTTGGAGTACAACACAAAATACCCTGACCAAAGATACATTTCACACCAGCAGCGTCAATAGTAAAGTGGGACAAACATCAGATGGACTGAATAGGGATATTTCATCAATAAATGGAAGTACAGATCGAGATTCGAGGAAGAGCATTGCAGAATCCTATCGTCATTCAACCTCTGAACTACAGAAAAGTGATGACATCACCAGGAAATATCACCTATCCCTTGGTGCTGGTGTTGTTAGTCCAGTTACTGACAATGAGTCTATTAAACAGGTGGATTCTACAGTTGAGGGCCAGGGTTACCCAAGTTATGAGGTGCCTCCGAGTGAAGGTAGTAAGGAACATACAAGTAGTGGACTAGAAATAGAAGATATTGAAGAGGAAGAAGGAGGAGGAGGTTACAGTACAAGTGAAATTTACACACCAACTATTGAAACATCATCTTCAAGTCTTTACCAGCCGTACATCCAAGACGGATACCGCTCAACGATATCACAAGAAGACGATCCATCGCCTGCAGGGGGCTCACAAAAGAAAGTCACGTATGGTCTGTACGATATTCGCAACTCCTCCGGACCAGGAAGTACCAACAGGCGTCGTAGAGCAATGGGATTGTCTCCAATTAATGGAAGAGTGCCTAAAGAAGCTGGTGGCATCGTCTATGTTTCTGCTGAGTCTACGCAAACCAGTATGCCAGAGGAAGCTACTACCGATTCTGGGTCTAAAGAAGATGTTCGCGTGGAGACGGAATCACAGCCATCGGTGAAGGCAGCAAGTAGAGAGCGTTCGCACCGAAGTAGAACCTCGCAAAGTCGTCACAGCATTGACAAAGAGAAATATGGCAGACCGCGGTCGAGAGAAGTGTCCCTAGGACGTGGTCGACCCTCGGATGAGGAACACGATGCATTGAAGAAAAGAACAAAGTCGGCTTCTCCAAAAGACAAGAAGAAGGAGAACAGTCGGACTCGCAGCAACGGTGGAAACAGTTTCCGTGAAACTAAATCAATGCTTGATGACTATGTAGGAGGGCGAAGGTCAGTACAGAATGGAGACTGGTCTACTCTAAAGTCGGAAAAGTTTTCAAGGCGGGGTGGAGGGCACAGGGAGAAGACGTCAAGCGGCGACAGTGATCAATCAAAGGACTTAAGTAGCAAGAGGTCTACAGATCTAAATGGAATGTGGGAGCGTTTTCAGGAAAGTCTAAGGTCAAGTCCGAGTTCTACTAAGAAGGATAGCGTTTCCTCACACCTTAGCAGATTGTCTGCATTGCTTTTCAAGCCTCTCGGTGATGCCACTACAAGCTCTGTCTCCGAGACGGAGCACGAACGAGACATTGGAAGGAAATCTGAATCGTTGTCATTCTCATCAAGTGAAATGTCTTCAGATTTGGATCAGCTGAACGACGGGTTTATGAGGAACCCATCTTTTTCGCAACAGATTAAGCTTCGGAAGTTACTCGGAACTGTTAATCTAGCTGATGTTCCAACTTTTCCTCGTTTTCGGCATGGAGGTACTACGACCACGACTTCTACAACGAGTGATACGTCCACTTCGGAAATTCCAGGCAGTGTTGATAGGGACAGGGTCCCCGCCAATCTACCACGAAGGCATAAAAGAAGTCGGAGAGTCTCACGAACTCCCGTCCTTGTACCTTCAAACTATTCAAGAGCCCGACAACTCGAAACCACCCAACCGAAAGCAAAGTGTATATGCTCGGGACAGGTTGAGGCTGACAGGGCCAAGCTCTCGAAGCCAGTTCAAACTGTTAGGAAGAAGGAAGAGGCGATAGAACCGCGAACACGGGATGTTGCCGTGAATGTACCTACGCCGAAACACAGGGTTCTCAAGCAGCAAAAGAAGAACGGTCCTGTTGATGTTGGAGTGCAAACGCATATGGACAGCGAAGAGGAGGAAGAGAGAGCTTATGAATTTCCTACAAGGAGGGGGAAAAGCTTAGAGCGTGTTCATAGCGAAGAAAGAGAAGTGGACATAGCTACACCGAAAGATCCTACCATTATATCACCTGCGAAAGAAATGTTTTCAACAGCAAATGAAAAACGAGAAGAAAGAAGAAAAGATCGCTACATAGCAAGTCAGAATTCTCCAGCTGACCGCAGCAAAGAACGCTACCTCAATACCCATTCAAACTCGAGATTCTTAAGTGGAAGGGACAATTCCGATTTGAGTTTTTCGTCTGAGCCTGCTTACACTCCAGAAAAATCCCGAGGGCGTCACAGCAAAGAACGACTTGTTGCGAGTCAGAACTCTCCGGTTCTAAAACCCAGAAATGAGGCTCAGAAAGCTCATGACTCCTCCGCGCCTGTTTGGTTTTACCCTGTGTCCAACAAGCATTATAGCAGACCAACAGAACCGGCAGATACGGTTAAACCATCAAATCTAAGATTTGATGATCAGACCGTGAAAACCTATAGTCCTCCTGCTGTTGCTGTGTCGACTTCTATGCAAAGGTTAACTCTTCAGGAGGCGTTCCACTTTGCGAAGGCTGACTTCGTGAAGCGCTCAAGGGCCCGTGCTGGCAGGATAGATCGTAGTAGAGTCGTTCACGAGAAAGGAGAGAGCAAGGAGGAGGGGGAGCAGCGTGTGTCCAAAATGAATATTCCTGCCAAACAGCCGACTGTCAAGAAGGCGCCGCCAGTATGCAAGAATCCACATGCTGGTACGTTTGTATAACACGCCGTATACTCTATTGACCTTGTACCATTCGTCTTCCATTAAATAATTTAACTTGTGCTTGTACATAAAGGCTACCTCAATCGAATTGAACCTTCATTTTTAAAAACAAAACTACAACAATAACACCCTGAAATAGAAGAGACATGTGAATGTCCTGATATGCTATTCATGGATAGCAAGATTAAAGTGGATTACGAAAGCTTATGATGTTTGTAGAAACTTGATGTCTTGGTTACAGTGAACCGATTTCAAGTTGCTCTAAATGTCTCTTGAGAGCAGTATTTTTCATTTACTCGAATCGTTGCCATCCTTCATCAAAATTATCTCTCATTTTCTCCACTACACCTGGAAAGCATACTCTTCTAATCCGAGTAGTTCGTTTCGTCTTTCGTCATGAGAAAGTTGATCATTTGGGGGTTGACAGTGTGACGGTACGTGCTGCTTTTGGCTTTTTGTCGTTGAACCATTCTCTTTATGAGCTTTTGCGTAAGTGACAACTTTACGAAACAAAGAAAGTTAATATATCCTTTTTTGCTCTGACGAAGGGCTAGCGCTCGAAACGTCGGCTGCTACTCGCTTTCTACGGCGGTTAGCATACCTCAATCGACTTTAGTTGATTACATACCAGTAATATATTCTTTGCTTGTTTTCAGAAAATTTGCATCATCCAAAACCAAGAAGCCTTACCAAGAAAGAAATGAAAGAACTGAATCAGAAGTAAGCAGTATGCTGTGTAAATTGTGTCATCTGACAACTTTAATTGTTTGTCATTCATGCCTGCGGATAAATATTAAAATAGTCACAAATTCAGCTATGGAAGATCAAAAAGTAGGTTTTGATTGCTTTGAGGCTGCTTATTTTTGACGCCAAGAGGTTCGGGCTTGCTCCTCCTCGAGCTATGAATTGCGGCTTAACAGAGAGGACGCGAATCAGAAAATGTGGCCGCATCTTTTCCCACAAGCTCGTCAGAACGAGATGAAAACACAAACTGTAGTTCTTCGCAAAGATTTTTCGCCATGCTTGTTCAGTTTTGAATATCCTCGGGTTAAAGTGTACGGCTTGTGCGACATAGCAACAGTAACTAAGAGGGGAGGACATAGCAACAGTAACTAAGAGGGGAGGAGCTAAGTTTACGGCTTGTGCGACATAGCAACAGTAACTAAGAGGGGAGGACATAGCAACAGTAACTAAGAGGGGAGGAGCTAATTTTGCGGCATTGGAACTGTAAATTGAGTCCGAGATGTTGTCATGACATCTCCGAAATAGGCAAGAGTTGGGCGAACTGGTGGGCACATAACTTGTTTGACCGGTTTTAATTATGCACGAGACACGGTGATTACGTCACATGCCCACGTGCATGACTAGTTCGACGATGTGATTGGTTGTTTGCACGTGGTCGAGGTGTGGCCAAAGATCAGGTGATCTGCGAGCAAATGCCTGTGGTGATTCAGTAAGCTTCCCGCTCTTTGTAAACTCATGTTTACCCAAGAAAACATGTAAACGTCATTTCGACTGCAAAGCTTTAAACTAGCATGATTGCACTAAACCACTCGAAGAGGAACATCTGAATGAGCTACGCTAAACTTTTTACCACCACGTAAATATTTACGTAATCTTTTTTTATCTCTTGCTATATATAGGCTGTATAACAATCTTCCTGAAGTGAAGGCTCAAAAAGCTGAAAACCGTCGCCTGGCGTTCTATCAAACTAACAGACTCAAAGCTCAACTCTATGATCAGGTTTGTTAATATTTACAGGTGCATTTGTGCTGTAGCAAGCTTCTGTGTTTTTTTTCAGTCAAGGTTTCTTTCGGATTTGGCTACCTGTGACGCGCCGACATAGGTAGCCCAATCCGAAAACAACGAATGAAAAAAACCTGGCAATCAGGCCATGCTGTAGCTAGATTCTTTTTTATGAAATGTGAATCGAGACAGGCCAAATTATTTTCTCCTGCTTTCGCTGCGTCAAGAGTAATAGGTTGAACCTGTGTCTCAAAAAATAGTTAACAGAGCAACCCTAATATAATGTACTGGGAATAAATATGAGATGAAACTAGGAATATTTCTTGCCCTAAAAGTAACGGATTGCCTGTGGTATAAAAACACAGGACAGCCGTATACTGCGTTTTCAAAATATCCGAGGGCCCATCCTGATAGTTTGCTCTATGTAATTCATTTCAGCGAGTTCGTGACAGGTTAAAGAAGCGTTACACCGCGTGAAAGACTAAATTTATGAGACCCTGTCAGGAGTAAGGATAGTGTCAGCCTCCTCGCCCGGTGCAGTTCGTCTGATGACGTCACATACCGCATCGAAAGCACTAGCTGGCGTGACAACTGTGACTTCTCCAGTGCCCCATTGCGTGACATCACCTGGTGAGACTTGTCCGGTGATACAAATATTTTGAAATTCGTACTTGTAGAAGCCTTTGCCACAATTGCGTGACATAATTTCTAAATGCAAATATAAGTGCCAGCAACATAAGCGGATGCAGTACCGTAATTATCGACAATTACGGCTCTGCTTCTGCGTATGTTTCGTGCGCTTTAATATATGTGAACCAGGCCTAAGATCCAGTAGAACATAAAGTTAGAAGATCGTGGCTTCAGGAAACCATAACCTGAACGACCGTAACTACCATTCGCTCCGTTTCACTTCATCATGTGTAAGAATTGGGCTATTTTTAGAGTGATCTGTGATCAAGAAATCATACGTTTTTGAGATGCATGGCCGAGCGTTATGACATATCAATGTGTTTGTATATTCATAAAGTAGACTTGCTATAGTATTACCAGTCCAAACCGTTTTTCGATACGACGACGGGAAGTCTTATTTTTAACTCCGAGTATTGAATCTAAATGTCAGCCATTACTGGAGGCCGTTCCCGTAAGTGATGTCATAGGCGCAACAAGACAACCAGCGTGGCTACTTTTTTATGCATACTAATTCGCACGAAAATAGAGAAAAAGGAAGATCATACTAGAAATACGCCTCCAAGGCGTTGTGTTGTGCAGGCGAGTGTTGCGCGTATGACGTCACGACAGAAAAAAACAAAAGTGTGTCGCGGGAACGCACATCCGTAATGGCGGACAGGTGTTACTGGTAAACTCGACTGAAATTTTGTGGTTCAACTTGTTCATTTGGGAATTTGTTTTACTAATTTGGGTATTTGTAACACTGATTGACCTATTTACACTAAAAAAAGTGGCAAATCGAAATGGTAAATTTTCGTCGTAGTGGCATTTTAAATAGGGATTCAAAAACTAAGAAGCTCAAACCATTTGGTCAAAAAATTACAAAAGCGAGAGTCTTCCTCTTGGACTTTCATATCAAATTGTTTATTTAATTCCATTTTTTTCTAAGATCATTTTCCACCTGTCTTATTTTCACGCTATTTTGTTTGAATCATAATAGCTTTATGATAAACCTGTGGTTTCTAAAAATAGCTCAGACCGAACACTGGATGGACTACTGAAATGAACGCCGGCCAAACCTTTATGAGAGCACTAGGCGAAACGGTCTTCTTTTTGTGTTATGGTTTCTGGTACTACGTACTGCACTAGGGAAAGGTGATTAGACAACTTATCCTTTATCTATTGTTGAAAAGGGTAGGTAAAAATATTGTATTTTATTATTAGTCTCCAAGAGATTTTAAATTAGAAGTTTACTATTACTATATTATAGAGTAGCTTTATGTTCATATAAAGCATTTTTATGTTCATATAAAGCATTCTTAGCCAGACTAAGTGTCAATTATGATAGTTGATAGTTGATATTTATACTTTTTTAATGGATTTTATACATTTTCACCTCGGCATTCTTATCCATCCACATAAGATATTACTGGTTTCGCTAGTTTTGAATGGGTTCTCGTTTACGCTCCCGACAATCAAAAGGAAGTCATCCAATCAGATCTCATGCGACTAAGAAAGCCGTTGAAACGCTTTCCTTGGGGACGGACCATTAGAAAAGTAAAGGAGGGCAGGTTTGACATTTTTACCACACAGGAATTGTATTTTTGCGGCTTTTTTCTCTGCACAATTTTTTTACTAGTTTTTGCAGTTTCAACATTTAATCGAGAGATTCCTCTGCTCTGAAATGCATTTTTCCTGCATTATTTGGCACAACTTTAGTGCTTTTTAGCCATTCTGTCTACCTATCATTTTACAACAGCAATGACCCTTACTGATATACGTAAAACGTTTTTTTCCAATGACTTTATGCAAACAGAGCCATTTAAACAACAGAAACGGAACAGAAACATAGATCATGAGTGCCAGCAAGCATTCCTACTCAAACTTCTGTTGATAAATATATTTGTGAAACAAAAAATTATATTGAGATGTTAAATGCGCGTTGAGCTCCAGGTTGATTTGTCCTTGAATGGGATGTCTATCATATGTACGTGTAGAGGGTCACTAAAGTACGTGAGGGAGGTTGTTTGTCCCAGCTTTCGATTGACCGTGAGTTTCCAAAATGGCGTAGGATAGCCGCCATGAATCTTTTCGAGTCCCACTCGTTTAATCCGCCATTTTGAAACTTTCAGCCTCACAAACTAAGTAGAGACTTATTCCCTTTTAGCGAAAGTTCACATGCACTAACACTAAACCCCAACCCGTAACATAAACCTAACCCTAACCGGTCAGTAACACTACCCGCAAACTGCAAGTCTCCTGTGCGCACATCGGCGAGGGGAAGACTTCACCGTTTGCAACCTGAAATGTTATTGGTTACTCAAACAATAGCCTACCCCTAAAACAATACAAACCCTAACCCTAAAACAATGGGATTCTTTATCAGTGAAGTCCGATAGGATACGACCTACAGAACAGTGAAGTCCAACCGATCGGTGACCTCCCTCGTGTACTTCAGTGACCCTCTACACGTACATCCTTATAAGGAATTAGTCGTACGACATACTCTTGGGAGAATTGGACGTGTCACATTGTCTTTGCACGATTTATTTTCGGACTACCTGTGTGCAAATTTTTCCCCAGCAAATTTCCCTTGCGCGATTTTTTTTTTGGTCCCCCCCTTCACTTTTCTAATGGACGACCATCTCTTTAAGAGATGTTATCAGCCAGACTGGCATTCAAAGGTTCTAAGAAACGAAAATTTGTAGTTTTCGCTTAAGAGTTCGGCTAAGCCTTGACTATCGTTGTACTTTCCATTCTCATAGAATTTGTATCCAAATTATCAAACCTTAACAGTTTTACTTAGCCTGAATTTAGTTTTACTCGCTCTTATCCAAAAACATATCTCATGCCTGCGTCGAAAAAAAAGACCAGTTCAAACTATTGCAAAATAGTTTCGGTCAGAAGTGAATCAGATTTCTTCGTATGGCACGCTTGTGTCCGTTTGTGTCACAAGGAAAGTAAGGTTATTTTCGGTTATCGATTGTAGATTTGTCGCTCCTTCCATGCCTTTAAAGGTAATACACATTTATGGGTCCGAAACTTCAGAAACGAGTAGGGGAAACTTCAGAAACGAGTAGGGGAATGGGACCGAGAATATAAAATTCATCTGATAATTTTTTTTTACTGCAACACAAGAATGATCACATCAAAATTAGTAGGTTTACCAAGTTTTAGGATGTTTAGGTGAATATGAACTGAATAGCAAGCTTTTATAAGTCACTATCATTTAGACTGCGAACAGTCCCTTTATTTTTCTTGGTCTCTGGTCACGAAAAACTCGAAAAACGATATTTTGGCCGAGCGTGGATTGGGCGCGGACCAAATCCCCGGAGGGTAGGAGGGTAGGAGGGTGGGGGACAAAATAAAAATAAAGGGACTGCAGCCTTTCCATACTGGCGCGCGTTCGACCAATCACGTTTTTTGCAGGGAGAGAGAACGTCTGCACGCAGGCTAATTCTTGCTTGAATGGAGTAGACTCGTCCCTCAACAAATATCGACGAACTCGGTAACTTGCTCGGCGGTGCGTATATTGTTCTCACCAATAGGCAATATCACTCAAAACTTCTTTCTTCTTTTCGAAAGCTTTCGCTTTCAGGCAAAAGTCGTTGGACTTTATCTGTTCTTTGATAACGCTTCTCAGAGGCACGATTACCAGGACAGAACGGCTTTGCTTGGGTGGTTCTGTTTGGCGAGCAAAAAACTTTGGTAAATTAAGCTTTTGCCAAAACCCGTTGGAAGCACGGCCAACATATTTCTGACAAGCTTTGTTTCGTAAATTATACGCTTTCAATGGCTTGCTTTTGTTCATCATTTAAAATTAAGCCACCAAGCCGACGAGAAAGCTTCAAAAATTTGATAAAAATCCAAAGCGCCGTCTCTCTCGAGCGAAATAAAAATCTGTCTGACATCTCTATTGTTTAATTGACCAATCACGATTTTCAGTTGCTGGAGCGACTGAAATTGCTGAACGCGCGCCAGTGGGAAAAGACTGCAGTCCCTACTTTTCTTTTGTCCCCCCCCCCCCCCCCCCCCTCCCCCCACCCTCCTACCCTCCGGGGAGTTCGTTCGCGCCCAATCCGCGCTCGGCAAAAACATCGTTTTTCAAGTTTTTCGTGACCAGAGACCAAAACATCGTTTTTCAAGTTTTTCGTGACCAGAGACCAAGAAAAATAAAGGGACTGTTCGCAATCTACTAATCATTGCATGTAATGCACCAGTCATTTGAAATAACTTGGTCTGTAAAAATGCTACACTATAGAACCTATCCCACGCGTAGGCCATCTTGGAATACACCGTATTGTTAATGCTTACCCAGCCTCGGTCTCAAACGTGTTTAACCGAGGCTGGGTAAGCATTAACGATAGGTTTATTCCAAGATGGCCGCCGCGTGGGATAGGTTCTATAGTGTAGCGTATGGGAGATGAACGCTCCGGGTAATGAACTCCTGATACGATGTAAAGCTAGGGGGAACAAGCATGTAACCAAACATTTACTCTCGTTTTTTGAAATCGTGGTATTTTTATTATCAAACGAATATTCTGCAAACGATCCTACTAATTTTTGATGTGATATTTCTTGTGGTGGGGTTCATTTTTTAATCAGATTAAATTTATACACTCGGTCCCAGTCCCCTACTCATTTCTAAAGTGGCCAATTCCCGGTTTGCACTATTACGTCAGTTGAATACAACTACCAGAATCCTGGCAATCCCTTTATGTAGGACGACACGAATTTTTACCAAAAATACAATAGAATACAACACACTACAATTCAATACAACAATAGAACGCAACACAATACAATACAATACAATTTCGTAGCAATTCGCCAGAATCCTTCTCGAATTGTTTTTTTATTCAGATTTTTTAACTCCTCAGAATCCAAAGACTGGTCCAAATTAGAACAAAAGAATCCACGCAAAGGATTCTGGTAGCTGTACAGTGCAAACTGCCTACAGAGGTTTTGCACCACCACGTGATGGCAGCCATGTTGGTGGCCAGAACAATAGAATGTTATTCCTTTGAGATTTAATTTTTCACATGATTGAACAAATCTCATTGTTCTGGCCACCAACATGGCTGCCATCACGTGGTGGTGCAAAACCTCTATTGAAATTCGATCAAAGTTCTTTCTTCAAAATCCAGCCTCATCTCCAGGCGCTTTTGGTGAGTTGCGGCGCAAGGGAGCACGGGTAGGGCTACCTTGGTCCTTCCCGTGCTCCCTTGCGCCCCATCTTTTTACTTTCCACCAAAGGCGCCTGGGTACTAGGCCGACGTGGAAACTGTCTCATTCCGGTGTTGTGTAGGTCTACCTATACAACCCTGAGCTTATCTGTGAATCAGGGGTTTCAGAGTTATTGCAAAAGTTAATGTGGTTTTCTCCGATGTCGTAGGATATTATTGCAAAGTCCGTTTTATCGTAGTGATGATAATAACTAAAGTATATCCAATGTTCGTGTATTAATCGTCAGTATTAAAAGTGTATTTGTATATTTATACTTATTTATCGTGTAGAGCACAATAAAAGAATACTAAACAAATGACTTCATGGAAGTACCTGTAGTAAAACCCCTATTTTTGGATTGCAATTGATCCTCCTCACGCGGCGGTCATGTTGAGTCCAGGAGAATGAAAACCTTTGTTTTTTCCCGTCTAACCTCGTTCTGAAACTGTTCAGTGCGGGGCTACATGTGGGAAATCTATTGTTTCTAGCCAACATGACTGTGCGAGAAGGGTCAATCCCGAGAGATTCCATGTTGGAGGACGTAACAAATGATGCTAACGAGGAATCTTTTGTAAACACCCTCTAACATGGCGACGATGACGTCACGTTCAACCCAGCAATTAAAAAACGAATTGCCCACTTTAGAAACGAGTAGGGGAATGGGGCGAGTTAGGTTTCGCAAAGGCAAATATCGCAGTTAACTGCCTCCAGTAACGATCCCAAGCACATTTGTGAAACCGAAGTCGCTCCATCTCCCTCCTTTAAAAAAAAAACTTTATTAAAGAGGGTGATACTAAATAGTACATAGTATTAATAAACTTTTGGCCTTATAATATAAATAAAGAATACGATTATAATACAAAATCGATAAGCCTTTTCAAGAAAATGATGCATCATGGGTAATCAGGATCAACATGATGGAAACTACAGTGTCTGTCAAATAATTTCCATAAAATTTCAGTTCTGTGAAACTTATCAATTGTAAACTTCAGATACTATGCAAAATATTTTAATGATCAAATTTCAGTGGTTTATAATTACTAGAAAGCGAGCAGTTACACTTTTTAGTTTCTATACATTTGTGTAAAAAATGCCGACTAATTTAATAATTTATGGAACGGGAAAATATGGTTGCTCTCTTTCTAGTAAAGCTACACCACTCAAATTTTATCAGTAAAATATTTTGCCTAGTATCTTAAGTTTACAATTGATGAATTTCACAGAATTGACATTTTAAGGAAATTATTTGACATCAGATTCTCATACAAACACTGCATTTTCCATCATCTTAGTCCTGATGCGTCTTTTTATTGAAAAGGCTTATAAGCTGAAAAGCTACTCGTTTCTAAAGTGGGCAATTGACCGAGCTTCATGCGGTAGAGGGTAGAATAAAGTAACGCGTTTGCCGGAACCCACACCACGGCAAAACGTTACGCGCATGCGTATTTGCTATTTCTTGTCGGCGCGCGGCCGCCCCCAGTTTCCTGCGAAAACTGAAATGAAACAACAGGCACATACCTGTGATTTTAAAATTTCTGCTTATTAAAAGTATCCATTTGTGAACTGTTTTGTCAAAAAATAAGAAAACTACTTAAAAGATAAGCCTAAGACTGTAACAGGTTGAACTGGTTTTCTTAATTTGTAATTTACTGTGAGTTTACTAAGTTCTAAAATTATTTACTAAAAAAGTTGAATCCCTCGATAGCAGAGCCTTCGTTCTTTTGGCCAGCGGAGCATACCGTTTTTGCCGCGGTGTGGCCGGAGCCGGAGTGGCGCAAGTGTTTAGCGCTTTTCCTCTCACCACTGTGGCCCGGGTTCGAGTCCCGGTAACATGTTTGTTGAGTTTGTTAGTATCTCACCCTTGCTCCGAGGGTTTTTCTCCGCGTTCTCCAGTTTTCCCTCCAATAAAAACAACACGCTAAATTCCAATTCGATCTGTGGTTTGGTCGGGTCTTGACTTTGATCAGCCCCTATGGTTGTTTCAGGTCCGTTAAAAATTCAAGTAAAGGGACTTGACTTTAGCATATCCTCCCGTCTTCCAAAGTACTCCGTAAACTTGCACATGGCCCTCTGTGACTACGAAGACGTAAAGTTCAGACCAAACTATAAGATTTTCCATACCTTTTTCAGACCTGTACTCTATTTCATAACAAGAGAAATCAATGAAAATGTGCGGTCCTTCAACGTTAGGGGTCGATCGTCGACAAATCAAAAACAATTGTTAATGTCGTTTGGACGTTAAAGGGGGACGTGGTATTGTCCTGGGCCGGGTTGTTCAAAGCCCTATTAGTGTTAATCCTGGATTAACTCTGCACAAAACCTATTGGTTGTCATGGAAATTAACCCTGGATTAGCACTAATCGGGCTTTGAACAACCCGGCCCTGAACGTTAAGAACATTTTTCTTAACTTTAGGAATAACTTAATTGAACAATTGTATACGAAGTGGACGTTAAGGGAGGAGGGATGGGATTATTTGGACGTTAATTTTTTTTTATAGCGATGTTTCGTGTGTCGTCATCTATTGTCATTAATGTGCCAACCAGAGATCCATTGGTTCCTAAGACAAAGCGGGCTTTACAAATCATGGTTGGCATATTAGCATAACAATTGCAATGTTTATCAACACGAAACATCGCTATTTGTCGACGACCCCTTCAGTTATCTGAGCGACCGGGAGGCTGAGGAGAAAAAGGGGAGGGTGGGAATGTTCGTGTGCTGACTTCATAACTTGCTTCAATCACTACTTAGATACACCTAAAATAGCATGTTGTCTTTGAAGTCTCGAAATAAATAAATACACTCGAATTTTGGTTGACGAAGTGTTATCCAAACAGTATGCTAATATGTAACGCGTATGCTTCACTGAGCGACTTGAACTTTGCAATGAATAATAATAGCAAGTCTTGACGTTCCGATCTTTATCATTGCCTTTGCCTTTTATTTTTGTGTACAAAGCATATACCCTTTCGATTCTGTAATCTGTGGTTAGTATTTACAACACTGCGTATGAAGCCCCTAATGCGTATTTGACGTGACAGTGCTGCATTCCAGTTGGACTTCACTGTTTTTTTAAGGTCGTACCCTAATAGACGTTACTAATAAAGAATCCCATTGTTTTAGGGTTAGGGTTTGTATTGTTTTAGGGGTAGGCTATTGTTTGAGTAACCAATAACATTTCAGGTTGCAAACGGTGAAGTCAACCATCAGACTTGTCAGTTGAACCGTGTCAAGGCTCGCGCTCAGCGTCTGGCTACCATTATAATTTTGCAGAAGCTCGAGATTTTTGCAGTATCGAAGCTAGATCGACGCAAGCACCATGACGTTGCATTTCGCCATTCTCCTCACTCTCTTTTGCAGCACCCTTTGCGATGCTCAAAAGAAACCGAATATCGTAATCTTTCTAGTGGATGACCTCGGTATTGGAGATATTGGATGCTTTGGAAATGACTCCCTCAAGACTCCAAACATCGATAAACTGGCCTCCGAAGGCGCTCGACTGACACACAACTTAGCTCCAGAGTCGGTCTGCACTCCTAGTCGGGCTGCCTTCCTCACGGGAAGATATGCAATAAGAAGTGGTCTCGCCTCGGAACCAAGAAAACTAAGGATGTTTCTTTCTAATTCGGCTTACGGTGGATTACCTCAAAACGAGACCACGTTCGCAGAGTCTCTTGCAGACGTCGGGTACGCGACAGGTACGGGAAGGTATTATTGTTACAATAGAGGCTTGGGCTAAAGAACTAATGTTTAGGTGTGTGAAAGACCTTAAAAACGAAGACCGAAGCCGACCCTTTAAGATGTGCAAATAAACGTACGAAGGTCTTCGTTTTAAAGAAATCGACCCCACATCTTTAAAATGAAGACCCTCTCCTGTTAAACAAGACTGTTTAGGGACATGGGGTTGGTAATTTTTTCGGAACGATTGCAGAATACCCCACCACTTGGTTCATTAACAATGCATTTTCTCAAATTTTCATACAAACCTTCTAAAAACCTAACCCTGAAATTCAAATAAATCTTACCCATTTTTAACGCCAAATCATTCATAGAACGAGTCTAAATACACCTGAGATAAATGAATAGTTTTGCACAATTTGTAAGGGCTTTTCAAGTGATCTTTCGAAGTGGTGGGGTATTCTGCAATCAAGCCAAATGTTCAATACCACTTACCACTTTTCGGGACTGCGAAATGAAGGTTTTCGTTTTAAAGAAATCGAAACGAAGACCCGAATTTCCGGGTCGACTACTGGCCCAGGATAGCGCTAAATTTGTAATTGTAATATCTTAGCTGTGCGTGTCACGTTAAAGTGCATATAAGCCCTGGCTAATTATATTTTTTAAGAAGAGACGAGTTTTTTTTTTGTCGTGGTGTATATTGGATACGAAGTCCAAGGGCTACGGCAAAGCTGACACAACGTAGGATTTTATATTGAATATTACAATATTTCGGCTGGCCAAACCAGCCTTCTTCAGGTACTAGATCTTACAAGTGAAGAGCTCTAAGGTAAGAAGATCTATAAATGTGGTAAATTTCGCAATAGAAATTGCGGAAACGGGAAGTGACGTAGACCAAAACTTGAAGTAGCAAAATAGTATAAGAGATAAGCACTATGTTTCATCACGTATATTCATACCATATGGTTCTAGAGTTTTAGCTTTATCTATAAGGTGCGCTTCTCTGGCTTAAAATACGTATCGAGTCTCTTGAGGAGTATATTATTTCTAGAGGGATAAGTTGCATGTCGGTGTAAGAGTGGTTAGGTCTAGAAAGAAAATGTTCAGATACAGTAGTAGGTTTAGATTTAATGTTAGGCTTGTCTACTGTCCGTCTGTGTTCATTAAATCTGTCTTTGAGGCGTCGCTTAGTTTCACCTATGTATTGCAAATGGCAACGATTACATTGTATCATAAGCATAACTGGCCAGGGCTTATATGCACTTTAAAGGTATTAAGGTCCCCAGAAATGGGGTTACCATAGCAATACGCATAATGTGCGCTTACGGGGGACTGGGTCACGGCCGGTTAGAGACTGACGAAAATGTCCCAACCGTGATGCTTAGCGGCCTCTTGTTTTGTTTGGCTTATTTCCGCTTCGTGAAACTATCAAACTAAACAGGAAAATTACAAATGAAACTTTCCAAAAACAGATTCAAATTGAAACTATCACACAAAACAACAGGACTGTAGCGATTTCAAAAGACTGGAAGACAACTCGTACCAAAACCGACTTTTCAACTGTGACAAAATGGCGGCAATAGCGCGCAACGGCATGACGGTTGAATATTCGCAGTCCGGGCCTGACAGTTATTTTCTATTTTAAATATACGTAATTGAATTCCTGCAATATCTTATGGCGCATAGTCTTTAAAGGGGCTATGTCATGGTACTACACATCAGTGTATGTAGTGAATGTTCGATTTGTGTTTCGCGTCAAAAAACCTCCCCAGATGACGTATCAAGTTTCTTGGAGGCGCGTACTTTGGCAGGTTATACGCGAATCTACAATGATTGACAGGTGTGCACTAAAGCTTTTTTGCTTGGTTACTGTTTTAATATAATTTATTCACCGACTGAAAAACCAGTCGGTGCACCTGAACCAGTTATTTTGGCGTGAAGCAAGGGTGAGAAGTCCCTCGTCCCGCGCCAACCTGGTTCGGATTAATCCTAGACTGCGAGAGAAAACCTGAAAAAAGAAGAGGATTACTTAGGAAAAACCTGTGTTACGTGACGGAATCATTATGTGTCAAAATATTTGTATAATCGATCGATCGCGATCTGTGCTCAAGGGAACCGAGACTTTCTCAAAATCCTTTAATCGTTTTTTTTTTTAGATTTTGGTCTCACAAGGCTAGGCCACCGGCACAATAGACCATTATTCAGTTTTGAGTCCATAAGCCGATCGTACTATCTGTGTCATATTATAATATGGTATAGGTGTCCATATAATTAATATGATGTCCATATATGTATATTTTTTCCACCTAGGATTAATTGGCAAATGGCATTTGGGTCTTAATCAAAAGGTGGCCGATGATTTTCATTTTCATCCTCTGAAGCAAGGCTTCCAGTACTTCTATGGACTGCCACTGACCAACCTCCGTAACTGCGAAGCTGGGCATTCCCTCGTAGAGCTCGTCGCTCCTAATTGGAAAAGGAATGTATCGATTGCCTTGGCGGTTGTGGCTCTCACTTGTTTAGTAAGCTTCGCATGTGGCATCCTATCAAAGCGCTCTGCGACCCTACTATTCCTCTTAGCCGCGTTTTGCTATGGATTTCTATTCTTTGCGGAAAACCGAATGCAAGCATTTTTTTGCATGCTTATGAGAAACTACGACGTCGTCGAACAACCCCTTGTCCTGGAAAATCTCACCGCGCGGTTTACTGACGAGGCTATTTCTTTCATGGACAGAAGCAAAGCAAAGCCTTTCCTGCTCTTCATGTCCTACGCCAAGGTTCACACGGCCCTGTTTACGACCAAGGCGTTCCAGGGCCACAGCGGCCATAGTCGATACGGTGATAATGTGGAGGAAATGGACTGGAGCGTGGGTAAGATTATGGGAGCACTGGAAGAGTTTGGGCTGAAGAATGACACGTTCGTATATTTCACGTCAGATCAGGGACCCCATATAGAAGAAGTCAGTACTGACGGGGAGTACCATGGGGGGTGGCATGGAATCTATAAAGGAGGTAAGTGACGGGACACGTATACATTCGTGTTTGCTGAATGGTTGTTTGAGCACGTTGCGCGCGCGTTTAAACAAAACAGTTTTCGAGTTACTCAGTGGTTTAAGAGTTAGACGTACGTACATTCTGCAGAGGCGGGGAGGGGGGGGGGGGGGGGGAGCATTCCACCAAACTCACGAATTTCACGACTGCAGTACTCTTTTACATACATGTAGAGAACGCGGTCTTTCGCACCAATCTTATCTATTCAGGTACATCTCAGTTTCAGTCACCAACCTTTTCCATTTTAGACTGTCGCATTGTTCATTGACTCCCGGTAAATCACTTAGCTTATTAGGTGCGTGACGCTACTTTTCAGTTGCGTTTTTTTTTTAACGAAAGCGGGGGGGGGCTGGGCCCCTCCTCTGGCTACGCCCCTGTTCTGATAGATACAATGCAGCAGTAACCAGTCATTCGTTAAAACCTGGTATAGGAAACATGCATGGTTACTGCTAGTTCATTGCGTCCCATGACGTAACGTCATGGCTATGCTAAGTGTATTTCCGATTGTCATGCAGATCACAGTATACCGCTCGAAACGAGCCACAGTATTGGCTTACCCAACAATACAAAACACCATAACCTTCAGAACGAGCAGTACAATATAACAGAGCTGAATGTACAGTATAATGGGTCAAATTGGAATACAAGTCTCGAGCGGTACTGTGTTACTCCTTTCTACAGAAACATCATATATATAATCAAACAAGTCAATTATTTCTTCATAGGCAAGGGTCAAAGCTGGGAAGGTGGTATTAGGGTACCGACAGTAGTCACGTGGCCCTCGCACATACCAGCTGGCATTGATATCAGTGAGCCAACCTGCAGTTTTGACATCTTCCCGACGATCTTGCGACTCGCTGGTGCATCGCTACCCACTGACCGCATCATAGATGGCAAGGATATGATGCCACTGCTGAAGCAACAAGAGCAGTATTCGCCCCACGAATTCATGTATCACTACTGTGCTAAAGCAATCCACGCTGTGCGATATCGACCAAGGCACGGCAAAACAACATGGAAAGCACACTTTATGACTCCCAGGTGGACGGATGGGACAGAAGGTTGTTTCAGTGGAGGGCTTTGTTACTGCTATGGCGACAGCGTGACAATTCAAGATCCGCCACTACTGTTTGACATCACGGCAGACCCCACAGAGAGCCACCCTGTGGACTTCAAAGACCCGCAGTATAAGATCGTAATGCAGAAAATCGCCACCGCGCTAAAAGAGCATAACGAAAACGTTGATGATGTCTCCAACCAACTGATGTACAACCGTATGATTTACTTTTGGTTGCAGTCGTGTTGTAATTTCCCTTTCTGTAAATGCACGGAGGACTTCAAACCGACCAAGCACTTTCCAGGGGAACTCTAGTTACAAGGCTGTCTCCTCCGGTGATGCAGTAAAGTTCTTCTAAACCCTCTTGCAATTTCTACACTATGTTCTACGCTTGTTTGAAATAGTGAAAATGACCTTTCCTGACCCATGACCGCGTACGTCATCTACTTAATTCGGCTTGACATTTTTTACAAAATGGACTTTTTCTTCACTAACAACTCACATCTTCTCTATGAATCGATGTTGTGATAGAAAGGCGCCATACCCAGGCTTTCATTTTGGGTTACCTGTTGTGTACGCCACAGGACACCCAAAATTAAACGTCCGTATCCAAAAAAAGTTTGATTTACTGGCTTACTGGCTTACAGGCTCTAGACAACTGAAACTTTAGAAGGTCCACTTTCTTCGATGAATATAAACGATGGCAAACATTTGATAAATATTATAACTTTATTTTCATATTTTAAAATTTAAAAACCATAGTAATATATAAATGCTTTGTGATATGCATCTAACATGTCGCGGTTACACGAGCGATTGGTTGCTTACATAGGCGACGGGACTTTCTGAAAAACTGTTGCGTCCCCAGCGCGCGGTGAAAATCGCGTAACCACACTTGCACAGACGGCGCGACAGCTGAAAAATGCCGAAAATAAATCGCGAGAAATGCAGAGTAGGATTTTTCCAGGAGCCCATTACCAGGAGCGTCCATACTGCGAGTCAGCACATCCCCAGATCAGGTTATTTTTAGAACACCCGAGGTAAATAAATCCCAACCCCCGAGCGGTAGGCCGATAAAATGCTTACTTTTTCACAATGGCGAGGTTTTCTCATTGTACGCAGTAACAATATCTATTCATAAATCATTAGGAAGCATTGTTTGCCTAGTACATTAATTGTTGCATTAAATTACTGTTCACAGCCTCCCTCGCAGCCGTTCTTAGTGTCCAAGGCTTCTCGTTGTTTTTCGCGGCTAAAAATAGACTGATCCGGGAACACGCTGACCACGAATGCATGACAGACAGACACTCCTGGTTATAGGCTCTTTTTATTTTTCGCGATAAAAAGTACGCCGACTTATCACACGTGTACCCACCCGAAAACCTTTTCCTGCCCCTGCGACGCCACAGTAGCGTATCTAACCAATAAGCAAAGAAAAATATCGCTCGTGTAGTCTCGGCTTAAGATCATTTTAGACGCGATGCACTTGTCATTTAGTGAGCAAGAGGGTCATATAGGGGGGTCAATGGCCCCCGTTCCCCCCATCAGACTGCCTTTCCTCCAACATTTTTCCCCATTTATTTTATGACTTTGCCTGACCTTACGTCCAAAAACATTTTCCTATTTGTTTTCCATTTCTGATTTTCCTGACCTTGCCCCTAAATCCTGGCAACAATCCTGGTTAGACGTTATTAACAGTGCAAGCCATACTAATAATACGATTGATCTAATAAATAATGATAATGCCAATTTCTCTTGTATTTTTATGCATTCTCCCGTTTACTTGACTGCTGAGAAAGGCTTTGTAAGTCTTCCTGTATATTTATATATAAATATGTTTAGAACTTTTATATCAATGTCTATTGATATTTACTATTAGTATTGTCGTTATATTTTAGCTGATACGTCCTTGCAGATACCACATCTTGTCTGCATCTGTGAGACTGAAAAAAAGGTATTCATTTATATAGCGCAAATTCTATATGAATATATATAAAAAAACTCGCGAATAATTCATGACGCACAAACAAAGGAAATCACCGAGCGAGAAGCGATCTTTAAATGTGATAAAGATTTCATCCTAATTTACATAAACTTCAACTTGGATTTTCTCCGCCGAAATAGGTCGTATCGCCAAAATAACTGAATTACATGACTCTATAAATCTAGACGTTTTTTAAGCCGTTTAAAAAACTCGCAGCAGTGTTTTATCAGATCTAAAACACTCGGGCTGCTCGTTTATCAAATCATAGTTAGACCAAACAGTACTTCAAATGCGCTTCACATGGTTATTTTTGTGATACGGACTGCCATTGTGGACTGCCGAACTGCCATTGTGACGCAATGTGCTGCCGTGCAGTTTACAATTATGAGTGATTGTTAGTACCTCAGAATACCAGGCTGTTGTGTTGGGAGACAATCCCCTACTCTTTCTCGAAATAACACAAGGACGTGGCTGGGATTTGAACCCCTGACCTCCCGCACTCAAGACCGTGCTCTACCAACTAAGCTAACAAGTGAGGCAGTCTTTCTATATATCTATACAGTGAAACCCCATTATAACGAAGTACCAAAGGACTGGAAAAATAGGTCCGTTAAATCGAGGATTCGTCATAAAGACTCCCGGTTATAACACTATTCCATAAAAAGTTTTTGCCAGGCTGAAAAAAACCCACATGTTCGTTATATCGGGACTTCGTTATAACCGGGTTCTACTTAGTCTCCCCCGCAGCCGTCGTGGTTAGTCACACAACGCTCTCTCAAAACCCTTGGTTGCGTGACTCCAACCACGACGGCTGCGGGGGAGACTAGGTTCTACTATACTGACCTTGGTTTATTGTGTTCAATAATTATTGTAGCACAATGATTCAAGCTATGGCAACTACAAATAGTTTGTCATAATCATCTGGGAGAAACCTTTCAGTGAAAAAAACGTTAATCAGCCGAGTAGACTTCATAACAATATTATCTTCTCGCGAGAATGTTTTCAACTGTTTTTTTTTATCTCAAGTCGTTTTCTACATCGTTTCCATGCATTCAGACAAATGTTTTTCAGCAATTTTCTGACGGAAACAGTTGAAAATGTTCTTACATAAATACTGTATGATTGACTACAATGCTCCAACCAACTAAGCTATTCAGTTTTTGGCGGCAGGTCTGTTACCTGTCAGGAAGTCACAGGTCAATTCGTGGAAATTTTATTACATTTTAAAATCGAATTCTGATTAAAATAATAATGTAATAAAGGCATCTCCGAAGGTTTCAACAGTTGAAAGCAAGAGCAACACGGGTATTTATTGCTGAGCGGGTTACGACAATACTATCGTATCCGGCCCGATGTCAAAAGTGCTGATAATTCCAAATGCCTATTTGTGTTTCATCTTGAAAACTTCTTCCCTAACTTTCTTGGCGAAAGAAAAAAACGTCTATGCCGTTTTTCACTATTTCCATAAACGAACTTTATAAGGCCCAGGTGAAACGGTTACAACATGCTTTCAATATCTTTCAACGCCTTTCATCAATGTTTTCAGATCATTTCAAACTGTTTCAAGATCAGCTTCAACAAATATTGTACCCACAATATTGAAACCGTTTGGTTAGCTAAGGAAAACAGATTTATATCTATTTCTATAGAATTTCTATCATTTGTACGAATGGACGGACTATCTAATATTGGGGGAAGCGTCAGTATAGTACATCAAAAGTAGCCCGCTTACTTAATTTTGAGGGTTTAAGAGGGGGTGGCCGGTAAGGGTTTTAAAAACTTAAAGACAAAAACACTTTTATTTGCCAAATGTTTGTGATACTTCAGTTTGATTGTACCTCCTATCTTTAGAATAATATTTGATATCTCGGGGGAAAAGCAGACCCCCTCCCCTCTAAAGCATGTTTTTACAGTTTAGATCTTTAGATGCCCTTTGCAATCTGATGCACGTTTGGCTTGTAGCGGTATTAAATGCTTCATTTATAAATTGGTAAACTGAAATAATGGCAGGTAAAGCAACGGAAAAGATGGGTACAATATTTTAGACTGCGGGAGATATAATTTATAAAAAAAATCCCGGTCTCTCTCAACTTAGCCTGCTATGCAGAGGTATTTTTTCACTCTCATAAATTCGAAGAAAAAAGTAACGTCAGACGTTACTTTTTTCTTCGAATTTACGAGAATGAAAAAATACGTCTGCATAGCAGGCTACTCTCAACTAGCCCTCCCTTAATTATGAAACGATCCACCCCTGAGGCCTCTATCACATGTGCCGACAGTGAAGATGGAAATAGAACAGGTAAGATAGTAAAGTTAGTGTCAACTTGCAGTAATTTCCGCACCTTTTCAGGTTGATGTCATTTTTAAAAGTAAATAGAATAATTAAACTGTACTGCCGTCTAAACATGTAGCTCAAATCAAACTTGACATGATTTGCATGACGACGTCATACTACGACTACCACAATTCTTTATGCAGTTTCTCTTGTACCTGCTGTTGGTATTCAGAGGAATAAAAAATACATAAGAAAAACAATAAGCTGAAAATAATTCTGGTAGTTGAAGTAAAATGTTGGCATCGAGAAAATCGCGATTTAATAGACCCTTCCACGTTTTTTTTTAACTTTTGATATATACGTATAACAGCAAAACCGTTGATACTGCTGAAAAGAGCACCTCGAAGTTAGTCAAAATCCCAAATTTGAAAGTTATATATTGAATAGGAGCAAAGTTATTAGTCCGCAAACTCGGAAAAGTTTACAGACGTACGTTTGTATGGAAATTTTACTGGGGGGCAAGTTTGTGCCCCCCAATCGAAATTTCCATACAAACGTCTGTAAAATGTCCCGAAATTGTCCGAGTTTGCGGGCTTGTATCGTTGCTCCTATTCAAGATATAACTCTCAAATTTGGGATTTTGACTAACTTTGAGGTGCTCTTTTCAGCGGTTTTGCTGTTATACGTATTATATCAAAAGTTCAAAAAAACCGTGGAAGGGTCTATTGTGGCCTGTACTTTAAACCTGCCGCTTTTTTGGACTGTTTCTGATGATCGCTTGATTTGGCACCAAAATTTCCAGGCGTTCACCCATTTCCCACCATTTCTTATATCACCGATGGGTGACAATATGACAAAAAATAATCTATCAGTAGTTGGCTTCTTTAAAATAAGTTTGAGATAATTTAAAAGTGTCATATGTAGAGCTAAGGCTACAAATGCTTAGTGATGGCTGGATGAAACTGACTATTATTCACATCTGATGCCACTAGTGGGAGTATGTTTTCGTCCAAGTGTTTGACGGAATGGAAGGCTGAGTATGGAAGGTCACAGTGGGGTCTGTTTATGGCTGGGTAGTACTGACGATAGCACAGCACGGCGATGGCTAAGCCTGGAGATAGGGAAAAGATAGAGTTAAGAAGTCAAATGGTTTCAACTTCAATAATTATTGGTACTGTCACATTTGCTTTAGCCGATCTTGAACCTGTTTGAAATGGCCTGAAAATATTGTTGAAAATAATAATAATATCTTTATTGGTCCAATAATATTATGTAAAAGATCTTACAATATTAAAAGATGAAAATGTGACAGCAATTGACAAACAATGATAAAGTAAAATACAATAAAAAGTCTAAAAATCTACTAAGCAATAACTTATATCTATAAACATTAGTCTATTTACAAAGCTGTCTTAAAGCAGGACTTGGTTCTTAAATTATACACAGTAGATTTCTTCACATGCATCAAAGGTCTTAACGGATGATTAGTACAGGATAATATCTTATTAAAAATATTTCTAGCAGACTGAATATATATGTTGAGGAATACCGTCTCTTGAAACAACGTTCAAGGAAGCACTGCACAGTACTTAAATCTGTGGATGACTAGCGATTTGAACAAGTGTTCAATATCTTTCTGTTGAAGACCATTTTTCCCAAGGTTCTGAAAGGTTTTGATTGAAGTAATATTTCAAAGCCAAGTGACTGTTTTAGACATGGTTTCTATAGATCCAAGCACCATGAACAATGTCGAGGGCCAGATACATTGTTTATATATCCTGCATCACTTCGTTAATCCTGTTTCTACAAACATTTCGGTAGACCATATTAATTATAAACAGTGTTATAAATATTAATATCTGAATTATATATGCACTCCTCAGAAACTCACCTAAAAATGAACCAATCGTAATGTCTGAAAAAAGAGACATCTAAATGTTATTCATATTAATTTTAAGACTGAATTGTGATAATATCAAGATAAGGTTAGACAGTGGCTTAGAAGAGAAAAACCATTCAAGGAGGAAGCGATCTCATACCAGATCAGCCTTCATGATCTCAGCAAACAAGACTTTGGGTACAAGGTTGAGACTGGTTTATATTATTATAAAGAGAAGAGGGGAATTGAGAAGGGGCTTGAAAGCTGGCTTTTATGTTTAAATTCCCTTTCTTTTGTCAATGTTCTTTTAACTGAGTCTCAAATGAGAAAGGAAAGCATTCAATACATAGTTAAAATTGCTATCTGAGATATAATCCAAGTTGGTTACATAGGGGATCATACACAGCAGTAGCTAGCATACTCATAAGAATTTAGTCTGGGCTGGCCACAGTTACTTTATTCAGCGACTTTCGTATGAACTGACAAACCTTGCACATGTGGAATTAGGGGCATAGGGAGGTCCTGAAAATTGGGGGGAGGGGGGTGCGAAATGATGAATTCTGAGACATTTTCATTCTTGGGGGGGGGGGGGGGGGGGGGAGGGCACAATGATGAATTCTGGGACATTAATAATGAAGGGTTGTGTGCAAAAAGGCAGGGCTCGAAATAGAAATAAAATATGACCTGACAGTTCTTTTTTTTTTGGCAGGCCATTAAGTGTTCCGAGCCCTTAAAGAGCATAAGTGGACGTCTCCTGGTCACATTCTAAATTCTTCAATTTCTTTGTTTTCTAAGAGAGAATTTAGAACATGATCAAGAGTCACTTACACCCTTTTTGCACACAGCTCTTTGATTTTCAAGATGACAATTCTTTGCTGACTTCTGTCAATCTCTCTTCTGGCACTAGGCAGAGAGAGAGGGGGGGGGGGGCAGTTGCCCCCCTCCCTGTGCCACTGTGTGATAATTAAAATCGAAGCAAATATGCAACAATGACTAACAAACGGCAATCCCTTTATGTAGGATGACACAAATTTTTACCAAAAATACAATAGAATACAACACAATACAATTCAATACAACAATAGAACGCAACACAATACAATAGGATACAATTTGGTAGCAATTCGTGTCATCCTACATGAAGGGATGGTCAAACAAACTGTACATATTGACATTGTCTTCAAGAAAATGAATGTGTATCATTTCAATATCAAGCAGCTGCAAACGCAGTTAAAGTCGATTCCCTCCCTCAATAATTATTACAGCCACCAATCGAACATTGACTTTGTAAGCTAGTAATCCAATGTACATGTATAGACAACGGAAGAGAATGACTTAACATTATAATGGTCACCTGTGGTTATAAATAATACCTTGCCAATGGTGTTTGTAGTCTGAGTACCTAGTCAGTGCAATGGCTGTGGCTGCTAATAAAGGTGCTATGGCCAGACACAATCTCCATCCCTGGCCTCGACCACTCCCATGAAAAATTTGTAGCTTACCAGCCAAGAACATTGATAGATATGCAAGACCACCAAATGCCCCTGAAACAATATATATTTTGCTTTTTTTAGAACATGGACTTCAAGCAAGTTCAAGCCTATAAGGAATTGGCACATGGCTCAATATTACTTGCAATAATTTTGTAACTCAGCAATTTATGCAATATTTACTGAATTAAGTTAGGGTAAACTGTGCACAGAATGTAACGAGTGTCTGACCAATATATATTCCAACAGACATAGAAGTGGTAACAAAGAACTAGGGGAATATTGATTGAATATTACGGTCGAGTGAGTGAGCAATAATTGCAGGGGCGAACATACAAGTATGATGTCATTCAGCTATTGAACACACTATTGCACGAAATGACTTACAAGTGATGTCTACATATTTCTATAGTTTATGGTCAAAGCTCATTATAGCCAAAATGTGCCATAGAGATCATAAGAAAAATACATGCATGTCTGGGATAATAATGGTCCATACATGATGAATGTCCACTTGGAAAACTCTTTCTCCCTTCCAAAACATCATCAGGGTCGCCATCACACTTCAAGTCTCTTGTAGGCACTCCATTAGGGTAACATCTCCAGAAAAAATCAGGTCTTGGCCTATAACGTAACAAGGACAGCACAGTAATAATTTATTATAACATAAGCATGTAAAATATTTTCTACAATAATACAGCACCTACACCATTATTAAATGAATTTCACTTTGTGGTATAATAAAAGACAAAGATTACATGAATTACTAAGAAAGAAAACTTTAAAAGCGACAAGCAACTGTAACTTACACAACCTTTTTTTTGTATTTAGTACATTAATAATATTGTACCTTCCAACCATTATCTTTACAGTGTTTGTTATCACTCCAGTAAGAGCTAAACTCAGAAATAGACCTGCAAAAAATTATAGAAAAACAATTAAGTGTCAGTAAAATAGGTAGCTCTTGTCTTGTATGGCTTATCAAACGTCTAAATTTATGTAGTCATGTTTTTCAGTTATTTTGGCGAAATGACCTATTTCGGTTGAGAAAATCAAAGCAAAAATTTATGCAAATCAGGATGAATCTGTATCAGACTTACAGATCACTTACTGCACATTGATTTCCTTTGTTTTTGCTTCATGAATAGTTAACGAGTTTGACAATAATATTTTAATACAACAACAGCAATAATAGTATTTACCATTTCCTCCAGTTTTCAGGTTGAGCAGAAACTTACCTAACAATGCCTGCCTTGCATCTACCTTATCTCTTCTCAGTGTTGTGATTATACATATAGCAGTTATAGGGACAAAGAATGTTATAAGCTGAAAATAAATAGAGGGAAATATCATATTTCATTAATTTTACTAGATGTACTTACATGTACATTGTAAGTCACTGCATTAAAGCAAGTAGAGTCACTCCAACATCTGTGTTGATGATTTACACTGTAATTTTTAGTACTTGCTGTTTTAGTTGACATCACCTAAGTTTTGATGTCCATGCCAAAGTTCCTCAGATCTGGGGGAGACATTGACAATCTAGTT
Organism: Actinernus sp. WN-2022; assembly: GCA_030867875.1. NCBI lineage: Eukaryota > Metazoa > Cnidaria > Anthozoa > Actiniaria > Actinernidae > Actinernus > Actinernus sp. WN-2022. The sequence goes on from JAOWCC010000577.1 coordinate 37,374,960, forward strand.
TGCATCAGAATAAATCAACATTTTTATTTTCAAACTCAAGTTTATATTCAGCCCTCCTGATTTCGCTGTGACTATTGGTCTTGTGGTGACACGTCAACTAAATAGTTGAACTAATTTAGTTTAATTTATTTAAATTGTCAACACCAACATTGGTGCAACACTAACTGACACCAAATAGAATGCAGTTGTACCTCTCATAAAGTCTTACGCCATCCCAATAAAATGTTTTGTTTACCATTGCCCTCTGGCTCATGATGGGTCGGTCAGTTGGAAAAATAAAATGTCAGGGGTCTGGAACCAAGTTTAATTGGCTTGTAAAAGTTGCCATGTATTCCTAACATACGTTTTCCTTAGCCTGCTAGTGGCTCTTATATATATGGTGCTTTTTTGCAACTTTGTTTTTGGACGGGGCTATCTGTGGTGCATAGAGAACTCAGAAAAGGTGTGTTGTTTAATAAAATATTCTTCAATCATTTCTTTTTACTTTTTCCAAAGAATTGGGTCAGTCACCTTGCATATTTTTTACTCCCCCCCCCCCTCCCCCCCAACACAAATAAAATGGGTTGTTTGGGCAATGGTAAACAAAACATTTCATTGGAATGGTCTTACTAAGTCAGTCCATATATAAAGAACATTTCCCTTGGCCTGTGGCCTTGGTCAGACTGTATCGAAGGCAAAGTTTGTCTCTATGGATATCCTGTCAGGTCTGTATTAAACATGAGTCTGGGTAACAATTTACTTACAAAGAGAGCAGCTGTAGGGACTGTGTCAGGGGACTTGGGGTTTTTATAAAGCCACATTTCTTCATCATGAATAAGTCTTATGAATGGCTTGGCATCGTCAAGAATTCTAAACAGGAGACAAAATTTAATAGAATGGGACAATATTAAATTGCCATAATATTCTGCCGAAGATTTTACCTTGAACATGACCGTAGTCCCTGACTAAAGGAAATTAGGCTCCAAAGATTGCACCCCCAGGTTGCGCCATACTGATTTTTGGCCAATATGGCGATCGCAGCTGTGACCGCTTCGATATCTGTTTTCTGCTTTAACCACCCTCTAGTTACCCTGGTTACCAGAGGCTCGAAGGGCGCGAAGCGATGCGTCTCCGATCGAGGAGCGAAGTGACTCAGTTACATCGGTCACTGCACTGTGGCCTCTGGAACCAGGGTACCCTCTGGTCTCTACCGTCTGCAAGTGCAAGCAGGCTAAATTTAAATTAAATCGAGGGTAGTTGCTTAGCCATATTGTGTGGATTCAATCAAACACTAGAGAATGTAGCCAATAAAAATATGATCCAGGGTCATAAAATAAAGTCATGATCATAACAATATTAGTGAATAGTGTTATTACTTTTTTCAGACCCGGCCTGATTAATCGATATTTCCGATAATCGATGCTAATCGATATTGATCAATACTAATCGATATTAATCAATCGATTAATATTGGAAATCGATGATTAATCGATGACCAAGGCCGTTGTGACCTTTTATCGATTAGTAATCGATCATCGATTATCATCGATCATTAATATCGATTAATAACGATTAATATCGATTAATATCGATTAACATCGATTAACATCGATTAACATTGATTAGCATCGATTGACATCGATTTTAAAGGAGAATCATTGCAGGTAATAATAGAGCACAATTTGAAAATAATATCGAATGTCAGGTTTAAATGAACGGGAAATAAAAAAATTATACCAGTTTAATGAACATCACGATCAAATAAATAAAGCATGGTGAGTTTTATTAGATTTTATTTAACGTTAACATTCTAAATCTAACATTCTATATCTTTGTACATGTACCTTATTCGTACTAATTTTCGCGAGTCTTTGATTTCGCGATTTGTAAAAAATCGCGAAAATTAATGCCCGCGAAAATTAGTACGAATAAGGTCAATCGATACTAATCGATGTAATTAGTGGCCCAACTTCGTGTGACTATCGATTAATCATCGATTAACCGATACTAATCGATATTAATCTGGTAATTTCATCGATTAATATCGATTTATCGATTAGTTTTCGATCATCGATCGTCATCGATTAATCAGGCCGGGTTTCAGATCATTCAATCATGTGCCCATATCTTTTGAGCCCAATTTCAACGATTATGTTCCTTATCTCATAGAGAAAAATGTGCATGAATTAACGATATTATACTTCCCGGTATACTTACAGGAATAATATAAATAAAACTATTCTAACGGCGATTTCCACCACAAGATGAACACAATGCCAATGGTTTCTTGTTGCTCGACCCGCCATTTTGGATTACGAAAGTTTACTATTTTGTGAGCTACCGCTGCTCAATGCAATGGTATCGCGGTCTCAACCTCGTTCCCAGGGATCTTTTCGCGCTTAAAGTGCATATAAGCCCTGGCTAATTATATTTCTTACGAAGAGACTAGATGCCATAGACAAAGGATTCCGGAATAAAAAGTTGATTTGATTTATTTGTCATGGTGTATTGGCTGTTTAAAGTTGCCCAAAAACGTGTCTTGGGTTGCCTGTGGACGAAAATCAAGCGCACGAGAGCGCTTTACAAAATTGGCACTGGGTCTAGTTTTGACGTCATCAACAGAACACGCTCGATGCGCCATTGCATTAAATGCTTGCCGAATATAGCTCTCCGAAACGTTTAGCGCGATATTATCATCTTTCTCGGTTATCTATTTAATTATTTTGCAAATAAGCCAACGTTTTAAACCCGCAAAGAGACGAGTTCTGTTGATGACGTCACGTTTTATTCTCGTCCTAGTCCCCGCAGGTGCGCGGAAATTATTCTACATTTGGAAGTTTAGTCGCTAAAAAAATTATGAAAACATTTTTATTTAAAAATTTCGGATTTGTTTTTTTACCTTTTAAGGTCTAATCTTTGAAAAAAAAGCATAATTGGCCAGGGCTTATATGCACTTTAAAGGATTTGGTCGCAAAGGGGAGGATTTGTAGTAGTATTAATTTGAAGGCTGGCGACCCTGTATTAGGAACCACGTTGCAACAATGGCTTCAGAGTCGATGGAGGAAGAAGGGCATAACTGCAGAATACCCCCTCCCAGATGTGTGTTACCGGTATCAAGATACGCGTATCAGACGTATCACTCGGTATAATTACTCGGGCTGCCTGTGGCAGCACCGAGTCTTAAAATGCAAGCGGTAATTTTTTTATTATTATTCTGTGCAGCAAGCTTTCTGCGCATGCGTTAAAGGTCAAATTCACACCAATCAGATCGCACTGTGCTGATCACGCAACACTCGCCAGGTTAATTTCCGTACATAATTTTAAAATACAGTAAATAAAAATGGTGGATCCGCGAGCAAATCTCTCTCAAATTTGGAATCCCATCTCTCAAATGTAAGCAGTTTAATGTCTTATTTAACTTCACTCGTGCGAAAGCCTTCCAACAGGCTCAGGATATTGCAACTGGCGCTCTTGTCGGAGCCGAAGGACCGCGTTTTTTTACCCAGATGGCCTGTGATTTTATATACGACACGACGCCGGACCTGAAGGACTCAAAGATCCACACATATCGAATTGGAATTTAGCGTTTTCCTTTCTTCTGAAACCAAGGCTTCTTCGATAGAAAGGGCAAGATGTTGTGTTTTTCTAGGAGGACAAAATATTTATCGTTTAAGCTTCTCTTTCGCCACGGCTTTGTTATTTGAATCTCTGTGGATTGGTATACTCAAATGTACTGCACAATACCATACAACTGAATAAGAAGTCTTTAACAAAGCCGAACTCAACTCAAACTGAGAGTGAAAGTGAAACTGAACTATGGCGCGCCGTTTGTTTCAAAATTATTTATTACCGTTATTGACTTATTTTACCTACCTGTAATAAATTACCTTGAACCTTCATGCGACTTTACTACCTCATATCGTCAGTTTTACTACATTGATGTGTGCCGGTTTACTACCTTGATGACCTTGATGTCATTATTGTAAGATATGTCTGTTAATACTACCTTGATGTGTGTTACTCTACCCTGATGTATGTTTTACTACCTTGATGTGTGGCGGTTTACTACCTTCATGACCTTGATGTCATTATCGTAAGAATTATGTCTGTTAATACTACCTTGATGTGTGTTATACTACCTTGATGTGTGTGTTATACTACCTTGATGTGTGTTATACCCTTGATGATTAGAATTTTAATTATTAGAATTTTAATGATTAGAATTTTAATGATTAGAATTTTAATTATCAAGTCCCACAGACTGAAGAGTTTTATATTTTATAGTATTATTAATTAGATTATAATTAGCAACTATATTTTATATCAGTAGCAACATTGATTAGAATTAATTTTAATTATCAGTATTTTCAAATTTAATGTAAAGTCTTACGCAATTCAGCTTTCCAGCTGCAACAGTTATTACTAATAAACCATCTATCTATCTATCTATCTATACCCTTGATGTGTGTTGTACTACCTTCATGTGTGTTATACTACCTTCATGTGTGTTTTTCTACCTTGATCTGTGTTATACTACCTTGATGCATGCGTTTCTCTACCTTGATGTGTGTGTTATACCCGGGGGGGGGGGGGGGGGGGGGGGGTGTACTCCCATATATGGACTATATGGGGATGATCCGCTGGACAGGGTATGGCTTTTCGAGTTTCTGATCTTAGACAGGGTATCCATTTTCACATCGACAGATCTTGAACAGGGTATTGTATTTTATTTAGTGCCGTTATTTAGTCTAGTGCTTGCTGAAGACTTATTTAGTTATGACACTCATTATACAAGATCACAATAAACACTGACATCCAAGTATAGATAATTTGTTATTTGTCTTATAGAGGGAAAACCTCAACACTTTGTCTTGAACAGGGCACGGAAACTCGAGTTCTCTCGTCCTAAACAGGGTAAGGGTTTCAGAGCCCCAGCGGCACACCCCCACCCAACTTTAGGTAGAGTACCCCCCCCCCCCCCCCGGGGGCGTTATACTACCTTTATGCGTGCATTTCCCTACCTTGATGCGTGCGTTATACTACCTTGATGTGATTTTCTCTACCTTGATACGTGTGTTATTTTACCTTGATGCGTGCATTTCTCTACCTTGATGCGATTTTCTCTACCTTGATGTGTGTGTTTCTCTACCCTGATGCGATTTTCTCTACCTTGATGCGTGTTTCTCTACCTTGATGTGTGTGTTATACTACCTTGATGCGATTTGCTCTACCTTGATGCGTGCGTTTCTCTACATTGATGTGTGTGTTATTCTACCTT